>CM022472.1:28108387-28166396 GCA_011952105.1 Coreoperca whiteheadi | reverse complement strand
GGAACGGTGAGGTTACAGGGAGGAGAGGTGAAGAAGGTGCAGGACTTTAAGTACTTAGGGTCAACGGTCCAGAGCAATGGAGACTGTGGAAAAGAGGTGAAGAGGCGAGTGCAAGCAGGTTGGAACGAGTGGAGAAAAGTGTCAGGTGTGTTGTGTGATAAAAGAGTATCAGCAAGAATGAAAGGAAAGGTGTTCAAGACGGTGGTGAAACCAGCGATGTTATACAGCTTAGAGACAGTGGCACTGAAGAAAAGACAAGAGGCAGAGCTGGAGGTGGCAGAGCTTAAGATGTTGAGGTTCTCTTTGGGAGTGACGAGGACGGACAGGATCAGGAACGAGTACATCAGAGGGACAGCTCATGTTAGATGTTTCGGAGATAAAGCCAGAGAGGCCAGATTGAGGTGGTTTGGACATGTTCAGAGGAGAGACTGTGAATATATTGGTAGAAGGATGCTTATGGATGTAGTGAGAGAGGACATGAAGTTAATTGGTGTGAGTGAAGAGGATGCAGAGGACAGGGTTAGATGGAGGCACATGATTCGCTGTGGCGACCCCTGAAAGGGAGCAGCCGAAAGGAAAAGAAGAAGACAGGAGAAGGTCTGTGCAGGAGCCGTCTGAGTGCATACAATACCTATGGTACCTGAGAAACGCACCACTGCGTCTGTGTTTGTGCCAAGGAACCCACGGTAGCGACAGTCTTTCTATATTGAAATGTTCAAATACATAATCTGAGAAGGGTTAGGGTTATTCTGGAGACATAGGGAATTGGCGACACAGATGGTGAGGTCGTGAACTGAAGTTAGATTGCAGAAAATAAATGTGAGAAGAACGATTATAAAAATTAATGAAATTTAATACGTTATATCCACATTATCATGAAGATTTAATCCAACAGTGTTATTTGTGCCGATTGGTTTAGATCTAGTAAAATCCAAACGTAATTCAAAATGTGTTTTTAAAAATATAATAATAATAAGCAGCGCTGGATTACGGTCACATTGTCCACAACGGGAGCGCAGGAGGAGATGGCGCGACCACATGTGATACAGAATAGCATGAAATACCCTTTTATCAGAGAACTGCAGAACACACTGTAAAAACGAAAGATTTTCCTTAATGTACATATCATAAAATGTCAAAGTCTGCAAACACAGGCATGAAGAAGCATGTGTTCACTATAACATCTTCGTCTTACACGCAAATGTCCAGCGTTAATGACTCAACATCGGTTTAACCTTGGTCCTCTGCGGTTTCAGCCGCGTCAGTGTCTCCCTCCTTTTCCGACATAAAATCCCACACACGCTCACCTCCCCAGTTACAGCCGCGGTTTTGCTGTCCGCTGACGTGAGATCAGCTGAACTCGGGCCCCCCCCCCCCCACACCAGTTGCAGCCCCGCTCTGGCGGCGGGAGGACAGTTTTCTCTTTACTTCTGCAACTGTCCGTTCTGTCCCACTCACACAACTGACGGCAGAAGCAAATACTTTGCCACTCCATTCTTTTTATTAGTGACCCCACTGCTGTAGCCGCCAAATAACACCGTTTCCCGAGCCTCCACCTCCCCTACAAGTGTTTCTTCCTCTTTTCTCACCTGCCACCATTATTCAAATTAACAGCTATAGGCTACACGTTGGTTTAATGGCATTCCGCTCTCATTTACATGCCGATCAGCAATCACGAGGTGATTTGCATGGACTATTTGTGGTTAAAAAGGGGCGTGTACAGGGCGGGATACGAGGCTGCTTCACGTACGCACATCTGCGGGTGAGCTGGGATTTATAAAGGGAACATTGCTCACAGGGGTGCGTACGCACGGTTTTATAAATCGGAATTTTCTTTGGCGTACGCCATTTTGGGCTTTTGGGCGCACGTAAACTTTTAGTGGGGACCCTCCGCACAGTTTTATAAATGAGACCCCTGGTCCTTATAAACTAAATGAGCTGTCTCGCCTGGTTGTAACATCTCCTTGTGTGTTCTATAGCAATGCAGTCTCCATTCTCCATAATGGGAAATGCGGCTGTAAAGAAGTCAATGAATAGTTGCCCTTGTCTTTGTTTTGCTTCATCCATGTTCGCCTGTTTTGCTTACTGGTTTACGTAAGACCATAGTTGCTGTCAGTTTTACCGAAAACCTCACAGATTTCACTGACTCGTGTTACTGTTCTGTGATGAGTTATCACATTTAATTCTCATAAATATTTTTTGTAGGTGAACCTAAAATCTACATGTCCCTTATAAATACTGAATGCAACTAGTCACTTCAAATAAATCTTGATTTTCAAGTCATCCTGGCAATGTAGAAAAGGAAAGTGTGTTCTATATAAATACATCCATATTTTATGCTCTCAACAGGCTGTTATTAGTGGAAGTTGGTTTTGGCCTGGGACTGAAATTATTAAGGAATTTATTAAGGAAATAATTAGCCAGCATAATCTGCTGTTCATTGAAAACAATGTGTCTCAATGAGAATGTTTTTATAATGTAGATAAATATCAGAGGACCACAGCAAAATATTGTTTTAAATGCAAATGCCAGAGACCGAGAGAATCCGGTGTTGTATTTGGTTTATTTCACTGATTTCATCTCTTGTCTTATAAACCACAGTCAGTCTAAAGTCTCAGAGACAAACCTGATTGTTTTCATTTTTCCTTTCTTACTACTTTGTTAAAGTCTCTTCTTTTTCTTCAGATCTAAAATCTTAAAACTCAAAGCAGGACACTTAGAGATGAATGTGATTCTGAGCAAATGGCCCAATGCCAAAATGCACTATTTTGGCTGATCCGGTGGAGCAGTTGAGGCCTGCTAAACCATAGAGAGCGCTCAAGAGCTGAGTGACGGGGTGGTGGTGGGGGCTGTGTGGCGACTGCAACTGCAGCCGCGTATACACACGGTTTGTTGTGTGTTGTCCATTCCTTCTGCGGGGACAGCAAAGCTCGGCACTGATGCAGAGGGGGTAGAGGTGGGCGTGGCAGGAAAGAATGGCGGGGGGGGGGGCTGTTGGGGCACGTTGGCGACGAAAGGGGGGCATGGCGGGAGAGAGTTACGTGCAGTGAGTGTGTGTGAGCGTAAGGCTGTCCCCACTTTTTCCTCTCCACCTCACTGAGGCTAAGGCAAACAAAATGCCAGCAGAATTAAAAACCTAAAATTACAAAACAGAAAAAGAAAAAGGATAAAAAAAAAAAAAAAAAGAAGCTAAATAAGCAAAGCTGCAGCCCCAGAGAAGAGGCACGTCGATGGTGATCCTGCACAAAAACACAACAACTCAAAGTCCCCCTTCTAAAAAAAAAAATAAACAGCACCTTTATCAAACAGCACCACAATGACATTTACGTCAACAATTCCCATGATCTGTGGAGTGACACTGTGACTGACCACACCCGTCCATCACGCTGCAGACACTGGGGAGGCTGGCAGTTGTTCGACATTGGTTTGAGGTGGCTCATGAAGTACCTGAGCGAGATTCAGGATGCTGACTAAAACGGTGAGCACGTACAGGTACAGAGTTAAATAGAGGGCCACAGCTCCGATGCCACTCATTAACAAGCAACTCACTTTCTGGCTCCATAAGATGGGGGGGTCCTAACAGTGGGGCGGCAGGTGAAACAACAGTGCCATGTGGTCAAAGGGGCTCTTGGCTGGTTGGAAATAAGAAAGCTGCTGCTCACTGTGGTCAGATAAGCAGCCAGGGTCGTCGTCTACTTATGTTTTCCACACGCTAGAAAAAGATGGACAGGCACACAAATCAACAAAAGGTGGGTTTTGGAGACCAGTGCATTCGTCTGAAGCAGTTAAAAAAAAGCATTTGCAGGGCTTCTTTCGCTACCTTTTGATTCCACATGGGGAGGATTTGGTCGTATTGATTAGCCGAAAGCTTGGACAATTACAGGAAAATCTATTAAATTGATAGCTTCCCTGTGAGTAGATGGGGTAAAAACGCACCCATCTGGCTCTTTAAATATATAACAGAAAAAGACAAGAAATTACACTGCTATGAATGGAAATTAGTGTGTCGGTATTGCTATACTGTGGCACATCTGGGTGCTGCAGGTTGGGTTCTGGGTAAGTACAACTGTCCCAGCTATCGGCGGCATGCGGTGCTGCTATCGCCTTCAAAGTGAAACGCTCTTTTCTATTGGAAACGTGGAGGGAGGAGCTCGAGGTTGAATCATGGGAGGTTTTTATTGCTTTGCAGGGCAGGAAGGCAGGTAGCACAGGCTCACTGTAGGACTGGCTGCTTAGCTTCTACCACTCTAGCCCTCCCCTTACATCTGCTAGATATAAGGGTACATGTCATCCTAGGGGCAATGGAGGTTTTCCCTTTTTACAGGGATGATTTAAAAAAACAAATAAACCAATGAAAACCCTCTGAGCCACAACAAAGGGACTTGCATGGAAAATAGGATTACGTTTGGCACGCTGGGGTCAGGGAGCGACAAGGAGAGTTCAAGCACGGAAGCAAGCATCTTTTTGGGCATCAATTAAGTCCAAGGCTATGAGGGCCCACTATGGGGCACATCTGTGCTATATTCCACTTTAACACACACACACGCACAAACAAACACTCATCATGTCCGCCTGGTCTACGTGTCAGGCAAGAATGAGCACAGTCCATCACACCATCTTTGGGTCCGACCTTACAAGCAAAGGAGCAAAACTCTGTGTCCTTTGGCTGCGAGACGGCCATTTAAATGAATGTATAGACACACCGGGGTTCAGCAGAGGGCGAGTCCGCGTTTCCTGCACCAGTGAATGTGTTTGTGTGCGTTGTCCTCTGGGCGACCCCCCCATCCCTGCTCGCCCCTTCTAGGTTCGCTGGGGTTACAGTTCGTTCAGGTAGTGCTGCGCGGCGAGGAGGAGCCCCAGTGATCGGGGGTACCACTTCTTTAAAATAGAACCTCTATTCTTCAGTATACGCTATTTAAATATACACACTCCTCAGCACAGCCAAGTCTACAATCATTAGCTTCATAATAAGAATAAGAATAAACAATGAGAATAATAATAATATATATATATATATATATATATATATATATATGTCGTCGTTCGTAGCATGAGTTTTTGTCAGCAGCCATCACTTGAACATTCAGGGTGGTAATTGCATATGTACAACAAAAACGTCATTTACATCCCGGAGCTTGAGGCTCAGGGTCAGAAGTCATATATGGTGGTTTTGCTGGGGACGGGGGAGATGAATGTTGGTGTGTTATCTGAGCCTCTTCTCTGCTGAATAGATGGACATGTAGTAGTCGTTGCTGCCTACCGCCAAGTGGGGCTGGAGGGAGACAAAGAAAAGGCAGGTTAGACAGTCGTGGTTTACTACAGGTGGAATGATGTGTGTGTGTGTGTGTGTGTCTATGTGTTCACAAACATTGAGCAGAGGGGCAGGGGCAAACTGTAGCTAACACAAAATGTTAAGTGAATACCATTTAGAAGTGTCCATGCCAGTATGTCCTTTACAAATGCAGCGGTAATCTAATAAAGCTAAAAAGCCTGCTAATGTAGCAATATTAAGTTAGCTAATGCTAGAGTGAGCGGAAATGAGCTAAAGTAAAAGTGATGAGTTCCCTGAGCAGGGAAGCTAATGTGTTTGCTACACGAAGTGCCAGGAAAAAAGACGTGTTCATGTGCAGACATTTTTGATTAAAAAAAAAAGCATACAACATCAAAACAGTTCTAACTGGGAGTAAAGTAAAGTAAATTAAATTCGCAGAACACAACAGTAGAGGATGTACGTGTGCTGACAGCTAACAGTTGCCAGAAGATGGCTGCACTGAGACAACAATGGCAAAATGGCTTATTTGGAGTGCAAGATTTACAGATAAACAAGAACGCTGACTTGCTAAAGAGATTCTGATGTGATAAAGGTGGCATACATGCGCAATTTGTCCATAAAGCTATAGGTAAAGACGTTCATGACATTCCGCTCAGAAATACACTTGTGTACTTGCTAATTAGCGCGTGCTAGCAACTAGCAAAATGCAGCTCCGACAATGTGGGTCATGAACGTGTGACTGCTGGATCCATGTTAAGGGAATTCTATAAGCTTGTCGTTTACAATGTTCTCCAGAAACGGACCTTTCATACACGATGATATTGGTTAGTTAGACATGACAATCTCTGGTGGAAAGTAACCCAGTATATTTACTTCAAACTGGATTAATTGATGTTTTTTTACCACGGGGTAGCGGAAATAATTGACATATCGCCTTAGAAATGTGATATGGCAAACGTGCTAGCAAGCAGCAGCATATTTACACGTCCAAGACAAGCAACATTAGCATTCATTTGGAGTGGGGCTTCTGGCCACATCAATACTCTCTTTTTAGCTCTGTTTTGGTCTCCACCAACTCCTGAGACAAATATCTGGCTCTTCAGCTGCTAAATGCGCCACGATGTTCACCAGCTGACCGCTAACTTTGCCTGTGTGTTGCTCGGTGCTGTGCAGGGAGTGGTGGTGCACAGTGTTTTCTTTTATGCGGAAAAACCAGGTTGACGAGAGTGGAGTTGTGGGCCAGAAAACAAAAGCAATGAGTTAAAAAAATGCTACGAAGCTGCGTAGAGCTGCGGAGCTGGGTGATAATTCACTACACGGGACCCTTTTAACACATCATTTGTTCCACTGCTTATAAAAGGTTCAGCTTGAATTTAATTTAATTTGATGCTTCCTTGTACTGCGCTACATTTCAGAGGGAAAAATTGGACATTTTACTCCACCACATTCATATGACAACTATATTGTTGCTTAGATTTTTAACACGTAGCATGATCAATTACAAAATCTAATGCATTATTATAGATTAAACTAGCCAAACTCCACAAACTTATGTGTAATTCTGAAATGATTGATAACTACTGGCCCAGATGTACGAACGCATGAATCAGAATAAGATTTACTGACGGGTAGGTTACTGTTGTGGTGGTCAGTGAAGATAAGCGTTAGTTTACCCAGTAAGGATGGAAGGCTAAACAGCTGATGGCCCCAATCCTTTGTCCCATGAAGCCGTCATAGTACTTGATGTTGCTGATCACATCGCCGTTAGCGTTGTAGACTGCTATGAACTGGTTCATCGATCCACTGGAGGGAAGGGGATGAAGCAGGGGGAGAGAGAGAGAGCTTCAGCTTTAAACATCACATCAGTCATAGGCTGTGTGTGCTGCACTGGATTTCTTTTGTCGTGAAATTTAACCTTCCGGATGGATGTCAGGTGTATTGTCCAGTTAAATTTTTTCTCTGTGTCAAGTCAAGTAAATACAGAAAGAACGATACTTTACGCTCTTCTTATTTAGACGAATGGAACAAAGCAAGGAAGGCAGAAAAGGAAGAATGATCTTGTAGGGGTCTGAACTTGACATTGTAGACGTTTCATGAGCTTTACTTGGGGCTGGAACCTGCATCTACACAAACAAACTCACCAGGCGAACAGGTTGGCCTGTGGGTGGATGTCCAGGGCTGTTAACCCCTTCACCGTCTGCAGCACGTTGATGGAGTCTGGTGTCCGCGGTTCAAAGAATCGAACATCTCCATTAACACTAGTGGAGAGCATCAAAATCAGTACAGGCGGGGGGCGTACGTGTGTTGTGTTGTTTGTTTTACTTTGTTTTTGATAAGTAAAAACCCCTTTTTCTATTTGTTTAAATGCGGAAAGGACTTTTTAGGCCTGCACTGTAATTACTGTCCTTTTATTGGATGTATTTGTAGCCTCATTATTGTGCAAATAAACCAAAGTAAACTAAAGAAAGAGCATACCTGACGCTGATAATATGTCCGTCTGTCTCCCTCTGTAGGTGAGCTTTGACCACCCAGGCTCCGTGCTCCCTGTAGGTCATCACCCGACTGCAGAAACACCAGCAGACAGAACAAATGTCAGCTGAGGTAACGTTTAACTGTGTGTTCCTTCACAATGACCTGACAGGAAACACAGGAAAGGAACACCAGAGCTGGGAGACTGGGAACATCATCAGCCAAAGTAATGAATGAAATATTTAACAATTAACAACATCGAGTGCTTCTGTCAGATTTAACCACTTTTTTTTAACTAAATCAAAAAAACAACCCCAGCCCCCCCCGAAAAAATAAACTTAACAGTTTTGTGCGTGTCTATCAAATTGAGTTTGCCCCCCCATTTTATAAAAGTATATTGAATCTTCTCTAGTCTTTATTAAGTCACCCAGCCACATTTGGGGGGTAACTTTCTTAATGGTTAAAGTAGTAGTTTTCTTCTAATACGTGAGTATTATCATATTATTATTATTAATTGTTTTGGTTCGGGATCTGCTTTAAACATTGAAGCTAATTACTTTCGAGAAATAAAGGGTTGAATTTTAGGGGACACAAAGAAACTATGGCTCAAAGTTGCTCCTGAGGACTGGAATCATCTGGATGGATTTTTAGAAGTTTTATTTTGGAATAATGGAGTCTGTATAGTATTTTGAATTTATTTAAACAGTGTCTAGCATTGTTAGAACTTGTATGTATGTGCTGAAGCCTTTCCTCTCATATGTCATGCAGAATAGGGGATTACTTTGTTATTAAAAAAAAAAAAAAAGCTCCAGTAAATGGCCAACAGTAGTATAAACCACACAAGCAGGTCTCTTTATTCTGTAACATGTAATATAGGTGAAACACCACTGGGTGGCACCAACCGTCTCCCAGAGAAAGATGCGACGACAGTAGAGCTGAACATAAAAATCCTCCTTATGGAACTGAGCTGTACCTGAACTCCCCATAATGCACTCTATTAAACTTGGTCAAATACATCCTGACTACAGGTGCGACAGGAAATGCATTTGAGCTTCTTAAATTTCGAAGACAAACACTTGGTGAAAACGTCAAATATTAATATCTTCTCCCAGTGCGGAAAACAAGAAGCAGAAGGGGTAGAAATAACATGAAACTGTTTTTTATGTGCTGTCTACTGGTCCTAGACTAATCTCAGCGGGAGCAACATAGTTGCTGAAAGATGTAACTCCATGCCTGAGGGGAACTACTAAATAAGCTTTACTTAAAGATGTATGGTTCACTTCACGGTTTAACTGCTTTGTTTCCCCCCTTTGGGACTCGAATTAAAATAATGTTTAACTAACTGGGGGGATACAGTGCCACCAGGGTCCATTAAAACAGGTTGGAACCCCAAAGGGAGATTTACAGCACATGCTATGTAATAAATATAGATTAGAGACGTGAATAATGTAGGACTGTAGGAGTTAATGCTCATAGAAACTGCTGTGTGAGTTCCTGAATGTATTTAAATAATGGTGAGAGAGGAAAAAAAAAAAAGAGCTGGGAAATTAAACCATTCATTAATGATCCATGTAACCTTCTCTGTGATAAGACAGTGATGAGTTCAGAGGTGGCATGCAAGATTTGAGAGCGGGGGAGTGTTTTACCATTCATTCGGACCCATCCTCCTGTCGAATACACGTACGGATCCGTCGCCCAAACCGGCAACGATGAGCGAACGCTGGGAATCGCAGGAGAGGCTGGTCACACAGCTGTCTGCTCCTGTTGGGATGTCCTGGTGGACACACACAAACGCACAAACCCCCGTTACTACCGACGTACCACCGCCATTACAATACAACTTCACACTAAGCCTTTTGTGAAATCATCAATCACGTTTCCTGTTGACTGTTTGCTCATTTGACGTTGGACCAAGCATCAATATGCAGCCACAGGCAAGGTTGGGCCATTTGTACTTGCATTAAGACCATCCATCAAGACAATGATTAGCACACCGAGGACAAATTAGATGTGTGAAAAAAAAGAAAAAGTGGAAACCACACTCTGCCACAGATTTCCATTAGTTTACTCCAACAGACAAAAGCACGAGTATACTGTGTACATTAAGTCAAAATGTGAAGAGCTACAAACCAGAGCATCACAGACATGATTTATTCATGTTTTAGTATCAACAGACAACACTGAGCAAAAAGTGTAAGGGTCTGAGGATGGTGTCAAAGGACCAGCCACGTTGTTCTATAATTGAAGGGGTTCATCCTCTGTAAAGTGGTCATTATGGTACTTTTTCAGTTTGTCAAGCTCAGCTCTAGATTGATAGATATGGTTCAGCTTTCAACAGTCTAAGCTCTACTTTTTCAGCTATGTTGTGCAGCTATACTCATGCTGTGATATATTTTAGTTGGCATACTAACATGCCAGCTGGTGGCGCTAAATTAAGTCATCTTCTACAGACAGACTGACGGACAAACAACTATTTTTTAGCAGGGTTAAAAATTCTGTCACGTCATAACTTCACTATATGCCTCTACTCTGTTTCACCTGTTTTAACAGCAGTATTATTATTCAGTTTTGGAAACAGAACCTGAGTGATTTCCCCAACTGCAGAAATGATGACAACATTTTTAGGAGTAGTGTAGGTGCTTTAAGTGGACCCCTCCTTCAAACACAAGACCAGCAGTAACAGACCTGCAAGGCCTCAATGCAAGGTTTCTCACCAACTAATAAATAGTCACAAAATGAAATCCTTGAGCCAAGAGCTACCTGTGCACCAAAGTTCCAGCTGTATTCATCGTGACCTATTTGAGAAAATCAGACATACAAACAGGTGCAGTACAATACCTGGACCTTCATCTCCCTGTCAGTGTCCCAGATCCTGATGACTCGAACATCACCAGACGTCATAAGGAGACCCGTCTCCTGTTCCCAGTCCACGACCATGCCTGCACCTACAACACCGGAGGACACAGCAGTTATAATGCAGAGCATGTACACACGAACACAGAGGATAATTTGTGCTCAATATGGGAACTGCTGTTTTAAATTACATTTTTTAAACACAGTTAATTTAATCTATAAGTGAACCGTCACGCACAAACACAGCTGTTAAACGCGTGGAGCATGTGTTGATCACCCTAATACACAACACACACAATCTGTTGAAGGTTTCAGAAGGCTCTTGCTGCCACATGTAACAAGTGAAATGAAAGATTAGTGCAACAACTTCCTGCACCACTGTGTAAATGATAAATACACCACAAAGGACTCAGCAAAACCAGAAACGCACTGCTTTCTGCAGAGACTGCAAGTGCATAAGCAATATGTCAATTTATCAAGTTATATATCACACGTTGTCAACAAGTCTGTTTTTGAGAAAAGTTCCACATTCCTGAGTGTATAAATGCGCACTTCAAGCAGATGAAAGCATGGTTTAGCATTCTGCATCCCTCCCGTCAAGACGACCACTGGGAGATGCAAACACTGACCCTGGAACGGAGCCTGTCAGCAGATTCTGGCTTACTGTAGATGAGTCAAATGGCACTCGAGTGAGAAAGTGAGGAGGGAAGATGCTGTCATATGTTGGCAGTCACAGCAGGAATCAAGTGAGCAGTGCCATGTCAGCCACACTTGCCCTGCTGGCTCAGTGATGCCTGACAGAGGTCTGTGGCTGCAGCCTAAAGGCGGCGGTGCTCTTCAAATTAGGTGCTTGTCGGATCCTAGAACAGCTTCGGAAACCCTCTCCCACCGCACCTTTCTGGTGTCCGACAATTTCTGTAACTTTCTGAAGCTGACAATCATGTATGAATGCCTCTGAGGAATGATTGTCTCAAAGTGTGATCCATCACTTCTTGCCTCCCTCTATTGGAGAAGACCAACTACAGGCAAATAGTGTGCGACAAGGTCTCCGCCACTTTTTTGTAGGCCCGTTGACATTCACAAGCTAGTGGAGAGCTGAGCTCCACCTATTAGCTTTTTCCAAAGCTTTCAGATGTATATCATGGGCTTTGAAGTCAGCTGAAAGCCTTGGGAGGAGCTCAAGTTGCGCTTGCTAGCTTATTCTGGAGCTTTAACTGTATCTACCAGTCTCGAAGACAATTTTTTTGTGCAAGTGGACCTCGATTTAGAATTATTTTGTCAAAAAAAAAAAGTAAACCGATGAGGAAAGTATAATTTCGGCTTAACTGGACCATCGGCAGCAGTTGGAGAACCACATTTCCCTCAAGCCAGAGCTGCGAAGAGTGCTGTTTTGATAATGGAAGTTTATATGATGAAGAAGAAATATAGGGGCAGGTAGGGACTCCAGAAAACAAAACGCACATGAAAAAACTCTCCGTCTTTCTCTCACGAGGATGCTTTTAGCGCAGACTCTACAGAAACAGCATCCTTTTCTCTCCTCTTGAAACTCATCACACCATGCTTCATTTCCTGCCTTTCATCCTCCTTTTTCTCTCTTAGTCACTTCCTCCTCCTGCATTTTCACAATCAATAACCATCCTCAGCTCACCCACCTATGTCACCACCTTGCTTTATACATTCACTTCATTCTTTAACACGGCTTCTTTATTCCTAATTGGCTCCTTTCACACAATTTTGAAGTGGAGAGAGAAGGATGAGGAGACAATTACTTTGCTCTTCTCTAGCCTCACAGAACCATGATGCGCAGCATTTGTGATCCTTTCCCGCTCCTCATCTCCTTTATGAGTCGTGACTTAGATTAACTTTATCCTACTGAACCATCTGCGACAGGGCTTTCTACTTCTCTACTTGGCTTGGGTTGTCAGGAAAACCCAAGCCCCATGTGATGGCTTCAAATCCTCCACTGTGATGTCATCGGGCCCGCTCAGGCGTCACGACTTCACACTGCCGGTAGAGCGGGCTCATGTGGGGGGATAGCACGCAGGGAAAACCACCCAGTCAGCGGCACGTTCACAGCCGCATGTAGGCACACTTGATGCTGGCTTATTTCAGAGGCTGTGAGAAGAGAGGAGGCATTCCCTTTGAAGCTGGTAGCTCTGCGATGAGGAAATCTGGGTTACAATGGGAGGGGCGGAGAACGGAAGATTCCCCAACACACAAAAGCGTGCGCATGGACTTCCTCTAAAATAAGGCGTGCCATCACATGCCACCAAACGTTCCTAAGACTTTGATTCAGTTGTATCCCTCTTTATGCAACATTATCTTCCCCTGTATCCTCTCACGATGAGAAATCTATTGTGGACAAATTATAATGTGTATGAGAAAAAACTCCCACCAGACTAAGGACTGCCATGGTCTAACTGTCACTGTGTTTTGGTTTATATTTTAAGCATTGCTGGATTCCTTCCACTCAATGCAATGTGTCCAGCTTTTCTGTGCTGGAACATACCCGGGCCCAATGTTTGCTTTGTGGTACTTTGATTACGCAAATTAATTTAGGAGAAGGTGACATGTAAACACAAAACTGAAATATTGAAGGTCTTAAAACTAGACCCTCAAGACACAAGGCCGCAAATTGAAGAATAATGTCAGTATATGACAACTTAGCTATAATTTTTGTCGGTCTGGCCATTGTTTTTATCAGTGATAATTGCTGAGATCTCGGAACTCCACAACATTGTTAAAAAGAAGGCAGACAAGGCAAAAAACATGTGCAGACAGACAATCATGCAAGTTGCAAACCAACCACCAGGTCAGCTAAACATACTTGTAAGAGAAAACAAAGGTGAAAGGTACTTTTTTAAATTTTTTTTTTTTTAAACACAAACTGTGTCCAAACTCCAATTTCAATATGACATCATACCCTTCAATAAAGCGATTCAAAGCAATTAATGCAAACATAACTTCTAGTTAATTAGATTTTGAAAACCTTATTTAATTCCTTTAATATACGTTACTTTCCACTTTCTGTGTAACAGTTCATTAATGTGTGTCACTCAGCAAAAGACTTCCACCAACTCTGTTCACACCTAATAGATCAATTTTTCCTCTAAGTCCCTTAGGGATTTGATTAATACTGTTTCCCACACTTGTTTCTCCATGTGTCACCTTGACATTGAGCCTTCCAGACTTCTTAAAGATGCCTTCAGCAAAATTGGACCGGCTCTACTTGCTATAATGAACCAGTCACTCGCATCAGGCTATGTCCCTGAATCTTTTAAAATGCCCGAAGAGTCAATCGCTTTTAAAAAATTAAAAAAATGCATAAAATAATGCACCTAGAGTCTAGCATACCATCAAACTATAGGCCTATTTCCAAGATACCCTTAACATTTTAGATTTTAGAAATATTAGCTACTTCTGGAACTGGTGGAAGAAAATGACATATTTGATGGAAAATGTGTTGGGATATCTGGTGTAGCACTAAACTGGTTTTCTTCTTATTTATTCAACTGGAATTTAGTTTTGTATCTACTGATAACAAGGTATCCACCTGTGCACCTTTGACTTGTGGAGTGCCTCAGGGGTCAGTTCTAGTACCCATTTTATTTTCATTATATATGATCCCCTTAGGGCACTTGATCCGTCAATCTAGCTGTGTATTTTATCAGTGCAACGCTGATGATACACAACTCTACTATCTGTTAGGCCCGTCATCTTTCAAATTGAACTACTCTGCACAAGTGTCTGGTCGACATTAGTAACTGGATGTCTCATCATTTTCTTCATCTAAATCACAGTAAAACTGAAGTTCTGGTTTTCACACCAGATCAGGTATCTTCTAACATCCTCAAACACCATTTATGACTACTGCTGAAATTTGACCAACAAGTCAAGACAGTTATTCAGTCCTGTTACTTTCATCTCAAGAATATTGCAGAAATCTTTGCAGCAGTAGGAAATGGTTATTCATGCTTTTGTGTCCTCTCGTTAGACTATTGTAATGCTCTGTATTCCTGCCCGGTTACAGTTGGTCCAAAACTCTGCAGCTAAATTACTCACGAAGACCTCACATTGCTCTCACATAACCCCAGTTCTGATGTCACTACACTCACTTCCGATTAAATTTAGGATTACGCTCAAGATCCTCTTTGAATAATCTTGCTCCAGAGTATTTTAGTGAACTACTAATGCCTTATACCCTTGCTAGGCCTCTCAGGTCCTCTGAACGAGGCCTTCTAGTTGTACCTCGTTCAAGCCTGAAAACACGAAGGGACTGTGCATTTGCTGTCCTGGGTCCCAGGCTGTGGAACAGCCTCCCCCTGGGAGTCAGGTCAGCAAACTCCCTTTTGGATGTTTTAAGTCACAGCTCAAGACCCATCTCTTATCAAAGTGTTTTTGTGCTGGAGTCATGTACCCTATTCTGTTGTGTGTGTGTTCTTTTCTTTTATTACCTTTTATCCTGTTGTGAAGTACTTTGTAACCTAGGTTTTCTAAGGTGCTATATAAATAAAATGTTTCTTACTTAGTTAGAATGTCTTAGAAATCTTAGTCTCCTACCAGTTTTTCCAGACTGAATTCCTTGCTCAACTTTGACATACTTTACTTACAGTTCAGTCTTTCCATCCCTTCCATCCTTCCCTCTCCACCAACTTCCTCTCACCCCCAAACTCACTTCATCCCTCGTTATCTTCTCCTCTTTTCTTCTCCTTTGCAGGTGACTAAATCCTCCCTGACTCCAATCCAAAAAGTTTATCAGGAGTTCATGGGGTCAGAGCCCACAGATCTGTTACCGTAAACCTGCAACCCTTCAGTTTTGTCTCTCGCAGTCAACACTGAGCTGCACAAAACAGGTTAAAAGTCTGCATTAGAGGGAATCTTTGTGGGCCTGAGTGGGTCTTAGTTACCCACACAGAAATCAATATGGACATTGAGATGTGAGAAAGAAGAGCAGGAGCAAAAGAGAGTGGGCAATGTTACCTCAGCTGTAAATCTTACCATCTTACAGAGGTGGAGGTATAGATAGCTTCGATGTACATTCTCTCTTTAAGCCTTGTCTCTTTCCCTTATTGCTTGAGATCAAAAGTTCTTCCCCAATAACAAAATCTAAAACAGTAATGATTGATTGTTAGGAGAATGGCTTTTCCATTGTTAAATCTTCGACAAGGGGGAAAAAAAAGCTACTTTTAACACCACTAACAGCCGGGCTGCCAGAAGTTGCGGTAGATCATGTTGTTCCTGTGCCAGTGTACCGAGACAATCCCTAATTTGAGATATATTTAACTATTCCTTTGCATAAATATCTTTTTTGCGCTCCTCTCTTTTCTCTCTGGAGAAGATGCCTCCTCTGCATTCTTATTCTGCACCATTATCTCCAGTGATGGACTAGCTCTCCCACACACTGCTGCTCATTAAACCAGTGCCACGGTCTTCCTGGTTCTTCTTTCCCTCAGCGTTTTACCCGCTCTTCTGTTCATCGTGTTTGCTTTGAAAAGGTCCTCCAGGACTCCAGGAAAAAACCTTCTCCAAAATTACTGGGGACTTACTCAGCAGGCATGTGCCTCTAATAGAAGATGACGTTATCTATGGGAGTGCTCTGACTGGCAGGGAGACTTGCCCTGCTATGGAGACCTAGCATTTGGAGCTGGAACTGGCTGGTTGACAAAGACCTTGTGAAATGAGGCATAACCTACATGACCCTTGCTGAGCTGATTATTGTGGATAGGAGACTAACACTAATTTCTTAAATTATTTTACATAATTCACAACAGATGGAATTTAACACATGATTTCAGGCATCTGTACAAAACCCATCAAATCCCATTGCAACTTTGTGATGGAGGATATGGAATATGGAGAAGCTCAATTTCTGAGGGTATAATCTTACTGAACTCCACTATTTAACATTAAAGCAGTGTACACATCTGTATTTAACAAATCCCATATATAAAAAAAATATTTAAGGTTTCCTTTGATCTAAGCTTCAGGTTCACTATACAAAGGATAACAATCTGTAACTGGTACAGAGTTCTGCATGAACTGGCCTGTACCTGGGCCTTTCGGAGCTGACCTGATTGAACCCGCCTGTAACTGCTGAATTTGAGACCTGAACCTGACCCGATACCAAGGATATATTTTTATTTATTTTCTTCTTTTCAGTGACATTTGAAAGTTATCTAACCCGAGCCCAAAGCTTTACACAGAAAAACGTCCTGACCTGACACACAACCAGTTGTCAGAAGCCAACTGGTTCAGGTTTGGTTGCTGAACCACAAAGCTGTAGTTTCCTACATTATACTGAAACACCTTGCTTTGCATTCCAGTAAAAGCGAGTGAGTCTGCCAGGAGACTCTTGTCTCATTTTCATGAAATTTCCAAGTCATTTGCCTCTCTCCAACTCCACACAGAGGCCCTGGTTCTGGATATGGCAAGTTCCCAGAGCCCCAATGTTAACAAGGCACCAGGCAGTGCAGCCAAATGTAGAGCAGGACACAGCATCTGCCTCCCTAAAGCCAAAGAGGAGAGGGCTGCCCTACTTTCACTTATGCAGCCAAAAGAAAAGGAATGAAGAGAAAAAAGATAACAGGAAAAAAAACATCCCTTGAGCAACTGCAGGGGGAGGAATGAGTACAGGGAGGGGATGGAGGTAAATGAAGAAGGGGAAAAAACCAATTTGAAACATTATTACCAGTATGCGGATCAGAACTTAATTAGATCAGCTCTCAATCTAATCTTCAGAGATGTGAAGTCTGTGTGCTGTGCAGTAGCCGCAGGAATAGTTTCCCCAGTTTGTGCCTGCCACAGTTCCCATAATTTCACCGGTTCCTCTGGAGTTTAACTGGCTAATCCCTCCAGCGAGACAGACTGGGTGGCTCTATGCTATTAAAACCACACAGCACCGGCACGTTCCCAATTAAACGCTGACACCTTTGGGACCAGTGTATTTCTTTTTTTATACATGAGAGAAACCATTTTAAGGTGAAGATGAGAAATGGGGGGAAGTGCCTGTGTGAAAGAGAGCTCGGCTCGAGATCTATTTTTTATGGTTTTGTTAGTGGATTTCAGCCAAACACCCAATGTGCAAATTTGCTCTGCAGTTGACAGTTCGCTAGACCCCTCCCCCAAAGAGCGATGGTCCAATAATAGCTTAGCAACCGTAACTAGGCACTGTCAAGTTTTGGATTTCTCCACATTTTGAAGTGGTGTCCTTGGTCTTTTTTTTTTTTGTCTGGCCAAAACAAAAAAAAAAAAAAGAGTGCAAAAAAGTGTGTGGAATGGATTTAACAGTGTTTTTATCTGCTCTAAACGTTAACATGTCCAGCTATCAATAGCAGCAAAATGGTACTTCCGAGGCCAAAGAACACATCATGAACTACCTACAATAGTTTGCAGGGTTACACTTACATAAAGCACCGTTCTTGACCTGCACATCCACTGTGTAGTATTTCCCCACTGGGTGGAAGCTGATCCTGAGTGCTGTCAGATTTTGGGCTAACGTTAGCAGCTCGGTCCTGCTCTTTATTGGATTTGTGCAAATTTTCACTCGAGCAAACCCTGCCAACTTTACCTGAGATAGCGTTACAATCGCAGAGGACATCAGTTAGTCCTCAAAGTCCTCTATAAAAGATACAGTTTTAAAAATTCAAACAAGTTTGTGAGCTAAGCAGCCATTCATATGTTAGAATGAAATATGAGTCTTAGCTTATATTTTTCCTTGTTAACTTGCTCTACACTGCAATACAAGAGCAATGTGGTTTCTTAATTTACATGTGTTACATGTTCAACTGGTGAGGATGCTGCCGGAGACATAAATCTTCAGTCTTTAGCCTCAGGATTTTAGCATGATATCACGTATGTAAATATCAATCACCACTTTTACAGGGTACAGGCATAACATAGCAAAGTCTTCTAACTTTTGGGATGACTGCTAGGGATGAAGTGACTGGAGCCTCACTGGACAGATGAGGGGATGAGGGTGGTGGTCGTGGGAATAAAAGAAAACAAAAACAAGGCACGCTCCCGGCTGTTTAAGTGCAGCACCTTTGCTCTGGGAGTGAGGGAGTAGAGAAGAGAATGATGACACTCACCTCCTTGCTTACTCCTGTCAAGATAGATGGAGACCCTTCTGGCCAGACCTGCGAGCAGGGGGAGGGAGCAAATGGAAGGGGGGAGGAGGGGAGGGAGGAGAGCGGGAACGCAACAAAGCAAGCAACAAATTAGCAAGGACCCCCCATGCATGCAGACCCACACAATCACAGACATACTTTAAAGTATGACTTCATGAATATACTCCACATGCATTCAGACAGCAGAGGGATGAACAAGGCTGCTGTTTCCCAGCGTGGCCTCTCCCAAATGACTAACAGTGATATGCCGGGATCAAAGAGTGAAAAGGAGAGAGACTGAGAGAGAGGCACAAGCAGAGTTGCTGCATCTGCATTACAAATCGGGGCTGTGGAAGCTGAACAGGGTCCCCAACCTCCAAGCCTGCAGGACACAGAATCCCAAATCCCTTCACCACAGGGCAAAAGCTTGACTAGAGAGGACTAAGAATGTGTATGTGCATGGGAATGAGAGTTTGAGCGAGGTCAATAGTGAAAAGGACATACAGAAATAATTGAACTGGCCCATTAATTCAATCACACCAAATGATGTGTGATAGCAAGAGCTGTTGCTGTGGAGGTGTACGTTATTGGCAAAACTGCTTGCTGTCTTGTTCAGCCTCTCTCGAGACGGGGGAAAAACACAAAACAATATCAAATAACCAGCAAAGTAACAACATGCCAGACAGACAGGGTCTACAGAGATGGTTCACTGATGAAAAACGGCACAAAAGCACGTTATTGGACGACGGGGGACGGGTTGAGTGAGGACAGGTTGTTCCGGGACTGGTGTGTAAGACAGTGTGTGTGTGTGTGTGTCTGCCAGCGTCTCCTTGAGAAATGTTCAGTCTTGTAGCAACTGTAGAGCAGGTTTTTGGCAGCAAAAAAACGGACTTGGGTAATATTTCATCGGGTTTTAAATAATTAATGCCGCTGAGGCAATGCTAAAAATTTCAAAACACAAGCATATAATTATTGTAATGTTTTTGAAAGACATTCCAAGCAATGGTGATGACGCCAAACTAATTATTGGGCCAGGAGGGAAGGTGGTGTGTGTGAATGCAACAGGGAAATCTGTGTGTGTGTGAGAGAGAATGTGTGAGAGAGAGAGAGATTGCAGATGGTTTTGAAGTTTCCTGCCAAGTTAAAAAAAATATTTGAACTTGAATATTTGAAGCTACTGGACTCTTCGGTAAAACTTTTCCAGGAAAGATCTCAGTCGAGTGGCTGTTTATATTAAAATTGATGCCTCCAGTGTAGTCGAAATGCAGAACCGACACAGCCGCTGTCACAAACGACACACCCAGGATAACAAGCACACCATTAAATGTTAAAGCCTTAGTGAAAACAAGGCTGTGGCTCACTGTGTGGCAGAGTCCTCTGCAGTCCCCGATTTAGGTCGTGAAAGTCAGATAGACAGTGATAGCTGTGTGTGTCGCCTCTCTGCGGGTCCCCACAGAGCTCTGGAGACTCTGCGGCTTTGTAATGACGGACACACACACACACATGTGCACACAGTGTGTGGTCCACATGTCTGCACAGATATCCAGTCAGCCAGAGAGTCACTTATCCTGTCAGCTCTGCTCTTGTTGCTACCAATCAGCCAAATGTGTGCCACTCTATATTTGCTCTAAAAATGCAAAAAGTTGTCCATGTCGTCACATGTTCTCAAGCTATTACACTAGGTCACAGATCATTTAAAAACTGTTTCAAACCAGACACAAGTGTGGTGGCAGTCAATCATCGCATTTATCAAACAGGTTGTCAAGTATTCGCAGGAACATACAATCATTCCTACAGCTGTCACAGTTTCCCTAAAAGCCTCCCTGACCCAGAATCGACGGCTGAGAAACACTCGAGGCAGAACAATGTGGAGCAGTGGAGAGGGAGAGAGAGAGAGAGAGAGAGAGAGAGTGGGTAACCTGGCACATCACAGAAGTGGGTGGACCAACGACCATATTTCAAGTTTAAAATGATCAATTATATTCAAACCTCTGAGCCAATAATGACTAACAATCTACCTGTTGCATTTTATGATGAAGTTTGTGTCCTTAAATAAACGGACTTTGAAAGTAGGCCTCCGAACAGGTTAAACTTGCCTCCCAACTTTCTGAGATATGACAGATATATGATGGATATGGCATGTGTGACAGGGTAAGACAGGCGAGGCTCACAACTGGCTTTAAGTAAGCGTTACATTTGTTTTGATTGACAGAACTAAACTTAGACGTTGGACACTTTCTGGCATCCCTAAAAACGTCTCTGGGCAATATCAGAATCAAACTATGTTTTGTTATTAGAAGCACACATCTATGGTAATTAAGACATGCTGTGCTATTGCCGTGAGTGCGCATTATACTTTGGCTGCGTTTGATGGGGTTGGTGATCTCTTTTAATAACTTCATGTTTACTGTGCAATGTGTTGAAGTTTCTTCATTTCATTTTTTTTTGTAATGTAACCTTAAGTTGATGCTAAAAATGTGTTTTTTGTGTGTAAAAAAGGCCAATTATATTTTATTACATGATTTAATTTTCACTATCAACACAACATTTTGCAATATTAAATATGGGGTGTGCGATTCTAATCCAATACACGTCTTTTTGTCAAATTCAACTAACATCTCCTCACGGTCCGCTAGCTGTCCGTTCAGTGTGTGTGCGCTGAAAAACACCCCAGTGTTTGTACTCAGCCCTGGCTCTGTAAATGGGAAATAAAAAAAACAACCCTATTCCATTGATTTGTGTGTAAGGTAACGTTCAATGACTTGCCTTCGGACATTCAGCTTACTTTCTAGTTTGCCAAGATGTGCTGTTGTTGTGCTGTTAGCTACAGTAGCAGGAGAGCTGCTGTGCTGCTCTGGGAAACTTCTCGTCCTCTCTGGCTGTTAGCTTAGCAGCAGCAACTGTGGGGACAGTTTGCTAACCCACAACCTAGCTAACGTTAGTAGCATTACTTCGTGTGTCGCTGTTAGCTCTATATCATGGTAATTGTCATGGTATTGGCTCTCTCCAGAATTGCATACCCCACCTTTAAAGAGCAAATACAACTGATATTGGTAAGCTAATATAAGCTATTGCTAGGCTTATATCATTGCGTGACTGCACTGTCACCAGCACTTAAAGACTCTCCGGTAAAAACCTAGAGTGGTTCAGTTTCAATGACTGTTAGCCTTTAGTTAGCAACTCACTTTCATCGGATAATGTAACTTTTCAAAGTAATAACATTCTTCCTCGTCCAAATGAAAAGCAAAATTCATAAGGACATAGACTTGACTGCTACAGTCTTGCATGGTGTGGTATGGCCGGTAGCTCACGTTGGCTACTGGCTAATGATTGCTAATGTTAGCAACCTTTAGATAGATATTGCTGTCTAACTGACGTTACGGAGTCAGCTCACTGACTTTATGACTCTTCTCTACTTATGCTCATGGCTTTTTACCCCCCAAAAAAAACATTCAATACCTTAATCGCTTTCTGCTTACATGGAGCATAAAGCTACCGCAGTTAGAAGTTGTAGGGCTCAAAACTGGATTGAAAAAAAAAAAAAAAAAGCACTAGAAAGTGAGACATTGCAGAAACTCTGCTACTACCTGGCTGCTCTGTAGCCGGGGAGGTGTGGAAGTCTGACTGGGATGGGATGAACAATGGGGCAAGTCGGCGAGTTACTACAGGAAGCACTGTGGGAGTATGGGTGGGTGGAGGGGTGGCAGATAGTAAAATAGATCGCTGATCTTTACTGTGAGTGCTGGCGGAGGGCTGACCTCTGGTAGTGGGCAGCATGTCCGAGAGGCCCTGCCACGCCGTCACCATCTCCGGGTTCTTCTGGTCGGCAAAGTTCTTCCAGATACGTAATGCTCCGTCGTCTGGAGAGAGGGGAGGGGTGGGGATAGACACAGAAAGATACAGAGAGGGAATTGAAGAGTGAGAGCCAGGGCAGGAATATAAAGAGATCCAGTGTGGAGCAAAGGTTAAGGCCAGAAGGACCTAACTCTTCACTGTACTCTTAATGGAGTTGGAAGTACATGTTGAACTGTGAAGATTTGATGAAAACCTTGAAGTCCAAACGAATGACATCTGCTCTTTCAAAACATGCAACACACAGCGTGACTTGAAAATGAACACACACACACTTCTCAAAAGAATCAAAAGAGAATGTAGAGCAGCATCCTAAAAGCCTCTTTGCTTGAGAGTGTCTTGTCAGTGAGAAACAAAGTGAGGCAGGAGTCTCTAACTCTAAAAACCTTTGAACAGAGTAGCTAAAACACAGCTAAGACACCGAGCTCAACGCAAAACATGTCCATGCACTCTCCTGAGAGAGCTATTACAACCCATAACCCACTTGATTTACGTTCCACAATCTACTTTTTTTAACGCTGTATATATATATTTTTTTTTATAACCAACGACCTCCCTGATATCCTTCACAGCATGACTGATGGGGGAAAGCTGAATAAGTGCACATTACAATTTGATGAGATGGAATTTAAATGCATTAATCCCTGAGCTTTTATCAAGACTTCAGGAGGCGTGCAATGAAATACAGCATTCATTTTCAGTTTAATGTTACACTGTTAAGACAAAACTAAATAAATGGGTGTGGTTGAATGTAGAGGTGCTTTCTACAGTTCCTCTGGGTTATGAAGATAAAGCCATGGAGGGTAATTGCTTTGTTTTGTTGATGAATGATGATGAATACACACGAGTGCTCCGTGCGTGTGTGTTTGTGGGGGTAAGAGTCAAGCGTTTAAGGCTTGTTGCTGCTACAAATGAGCCTCGTTGCGATTTCCACTGTGCTGGTGGGCGTGAACATTCGAGATGCTCACTCAAGGAAAATCCTACACTTACTTGAGCTTTCACTCTTTGCGTGCACTTGAGTCTTCTGGGTGAGTGTATTCGTACATGTGCACGTGTGTGTGTGTGTGTGTGTGTGTGTATGTGTTTCAAACCTGTCGCTGTGAGCAGTAACGAACAGTCGTGTCCGTTCAGGTACTCCATGGCTGTGATGCGAGTATAACGAGGGTTTCCGTTGTAGAAGTAGTCCAGCCTCTCGCCCTTCTCCCAGTCCCAGAAACTACAGCAAACATACACACGCACACAAACACACTTATACTCTAATTGATGATGAAGTATGAAACTGAATCATCTGCATAATGGACTCAAAGCTGTTTTTGTTTTTCAGAGTGTGTGTGCGCGCTCTCTGCGTCCGACCAGATGCTGTCCTTGTCAGCCACAGCGATGCAGGTGTTGAAGGGGTGGAACTTCACCACAGACGGTACTCCAGGGTTGCGGTTGATAAATATTTGATCATCCAGACGGGAAACCCCTGTAAAAGCGTGGACAGGGAACAGAATGGCAGAATGGGAACATGTGCAAAAAGGAGGAGAATTTCTTTAAACTGTAAAATCACAGGTTTGTTTCCTGCCGCAGCTGGACTGCCTCATCTGGCCATCCCGAACCTGCGCATTTTCGGTCGTCATCTTTTCTACCTTTTTGGTACTGCTTCCAGGAAACAGCCACAACCACACGCACTGAGTCCAACACTGAAAAAACTCACTCAGCATCTCCTGCTTACTCGGCTTTTGTATATTGCCAAGCTATCTTCGTTTCTCCTGAAGATGCAAATCTTTAAAAGAGCGGCCACGAATATATGGTTTCATTTTTAAAAAGGCCTCAGTAATTTCCTCAAACAGCTGGGCCACTGTTTTCAACAAACAGAATGGACAATTTTAATAGCTATTTGTTTGGCTATTGCCTTTCATGCAGCAGGACGGTGTATGTGGGATCAGGTGAAAATAAACTACTTTGCCTGTACATGTCACGCAGAGCAATGCCGTGTCTCATCGATGTGCGTTTGTGGACAACATTAGAGCTCTATGGCACAAGATTTGGCTACACAGAACATAACTGTAACATAGGGCTGATGTATTTTTCAGTTTTTTAACCAAATAGAATGCTCTGCTGTAAAAATCAGCTGTGTCCAAAATCACTCCCTTTTTACTATCTAGTGCACTGCATTTACTGCCTGCCATTTTATCTGAGCATCCGAATTCTGAGAGTGTAAATCTATCCACTATATAGTGCCCTCAAAAATTACACAATGGAACAAAAGAAGTCGGGTCCATGGCAGGTAACAACCCCACAATGCAAGGCGCTGCACTTTTTAGATGCGAAAATGATCACTGGGCAACTCTACAGCTGTCAGTGACGACGCGAATGATGATGATTAGTAAGTGTCCAAAATCTCAATTTACTGCTCACTATTTAGTCAACTCTGGAGTGTCTACCGAGTAGTGAATGAATTTACAAGGGAGTGATTTTGGACACAGCCACAGTCTGTACATGTATGCTAACTTCAGACAGATATTTAACAAAATCACATCCTTATACACATAGGCTGTTGGAAGTTCTACCGTAAAGTGCTGTAGTTGAGGGTGGCGAATTTAAGGATGCTGTGAGTATTTGTTGTTTAGAGAGACGTATTCTCTAAATTCCGATGAAACTTTGATAATGCCAGTGGGGAAACAGAGTTTATAGATGCAAATAGGACAGAGCAGAACAGAGGAAAAACAAAACAGATAAATAGCAACTAGGCCTTTATAACAGAATTTTAAAATGAGAACATAGTGGAATGACCGAGTATGGGAAAAAGAAAGGATTACAGCACTGCTAGGGTACAAAATAACAATAGTAGGACTTCAGGCAAAGCAAGAAAAACAAACAAAACATATGATAGTCTATGGTAGGAGATTGAAGGCGGAGAAAAAACTCTAGTTGTGTACCCCTTTGGCAGATTTCAGTAGAGTATAACACAGTGGCAACATGGCGATACAACTGACAAGTTCACTGCCTCACCATATGTTGTCATGGCAACAACACATGTCGGTTCAGCAGCCTGTCCTTGGCTACCTGAAGGCGCTCTTGAGACTGCCATAATGAGATGAAGAAGAATGAGGAAAAATCCATCATGATTTCATCACAGATGCAGCTGTGTTGGAAAAAATGTAGTCTGAGGGAGAAGTAGATACGAGAAGCCGAGGCCTTTGGTCACAAGCTGGGCAAGATCATCATCATCGATTGGCTTTTGTTTGTGCTGTCTGATGGCACATTCGATATGGAACTACTGTAAAATCTAAAACTACCCTGAGGACTTTAGAACTGCATGGTGGTGGGTGTAAATTTTGCATCAACGAGAAAAGAAAATCCAAGTCAAGTCAGGTTTCCAAGCCAAAATATTTCTCTAGCACTTTTTTCCCTCCTCTTACTTCTAGCTTTTCTGCCTCCTTCTCGCCTCATCTGTCCTCAGTCTCCCTCCATCCCACCCTCCCTCCTCTCGTCTCGTTACTCTTTGGAGGGAACAGACTGAATGAGGGCAACCCTACTATTTCTCTCCCTTTCGAAAACTCTGAGTATAGAGGGGAATTCAATGATTTAGCGAGCAGTCAGAAAGAGAGGCAGAGACGTGTTTGTGAGCTGAGGCTCTGACGCCAATCGCCTCGTGACTCTGTGTGTGTGTGGAGGGGGCTACCAATGACGTTGGCGGTGTTAGGTATTCTGTTTGACAAAGCTCTGACTTCACTTGGGGAGTCTGTGGGTATGCTAGAACCCCGGGCCCTTTAATGGGTTTGAGTGTCTGAGTGTGTGAGAGGGGAGTCCTGTGACGCATAAAGGAGGTTGTTTCTGACTATGGACTGGTTTCAAGCCGTCCTCTCTCATCACTGCAAATCATCTGCTCGCTCACTCACTCACATGTCTGAAACAAAGCTGCACCATCTATACCTGGTGCGTGTCTCAGTCTGTCCTTTTTTTGGACCGTCTGGATTTCACCCAGATTCTGCCCTCATCAAAGCTCCAAAAACGTTCCATTAAACATGATTCTTGCAAAATCTCAGGTTTTGTGCTCTGTGATCTAAGTACTGTATTTGAAATGCTTTCCATATGGCTACTAATCAGAAAGGGCTGTTTTAAATTGTAAGAATCCTGTCATCTAAGAGAGGGACTATTTTCTGCTCATCAGTAATTGTGTATTCAAGCAGATCAACCTGGCATGTGGAGTCCCTCAAGGTTCAATTCTCTGGCCTTTGTGACGATAGTCAAATCAACATGTGGCTGTGGCACAATTCCCTGAAGCTAAATAATAATAAATGGAAATAAATGCGGTTGATGCCAAAGTATACCTTGAAACTCTGAACCTGATGACCAAAATCCAGCCCCAAAATCCTTGACAGCCAAGACATTATCATCCTTAACAAGAGCCTTTTCACTGAAATCATTTGCCTGCTGCTGATGCTGGAAATGGGAGTTGTTGAGAGTGTTGACACTCTAAAACCAAAACAATGGGCTAAAACAGGCTAAAGACGCTTCATAGACCTGGTGATAATTGGCGGATTAAACGACTAAGTGTAATGTGTCACTTTGAGTGACCCCATTCACATTACACTTAGTCATTTAATCCACCGTTAATACAAAACATTAATTAGTGGAGCTTTTTTTGAGAACACAACTGATATCTTCCTTGTTCCATATTTGTGTATTTATTCAGCCTTCATTTTATTTTCTCACGCTTGTCTGACTTCATAATCGCTGGGATTTCGATGCTCTGTACGTATGTTAATCATTATAATTTGCACATCAAAATGTGCTCCACAAATAAACTTTCTCGCCTTATAGAAGGTCTAAGATCGGTCATGTCGTGTAATGCCAATGTGATTAAACCCTGGGATGACATTTTGATGATTGATTCAAGTGAACTTCCAGTAATATCTGTGCAAATGAATTCTGCATTTAAAGTGCAGCCCAGGGTTCCTTTTACCTGTAAATAAGTGCTCCTGCCTGAATTTTCAACTATAAACAGCTTTGAATTCCAGTTCGTGTTTGCCAAAACTACTATATAGATACTTTTACAGTCTACTATTTCAATGGGAGAAACACTGAATAACAAAAAGTAAAGATGATGAATATTGGTAGCTTTACTATAACAACCCTATGGCATTCCAAAAATAACTTCAGTAGCGCTCATGTGCGTTTGGGAACACATCTGTGTGTGTGTGTGTGTGTGTGTGTGTGTGTCACTAACCTCTTTGTGTGATGCATCGGCTCTGCCTTCTCACACGAGTGTTTCTCAGGAACCTCCACTGCCGCTCCATCCTCACCTGACTCTCCAGGTCATGCTCCTCTGGGATCTGAAAGAGTGAATAAAAAAAAAACAAAACAGGACAGAGATAGAGAGAGACAGGGATTCACCTGATCACTCCATTTGGAACATTTCAAGGAAAATACAGTGCAAGTATAAGATAAACACGTCACACTTCAAGTATCCCCCCCGTGATACATTACTGTGAGCTCCAAGCCTGTTTTAAATTTAGAAGGCAAATAGAACATTAAAAATGTCTGTCTTGATGAAGTGACCATATACTAATCTAAAATATAAAGTACTGTATATAGGTGTAATTGTCCAGAAGCAGATTACCAGAAGCCAACACACACGAGAACAGGCTACACAGGTTGTAACAAAACCCACAAGATATTCAGCTGCCGCCCTGGCAAATAAGGCGCCTGCCCAGAGCCTTTTGATGGTGCTCCTCTGCTCGCTTTCCTGTCATTCAGTCCGTCGGTCCCCTTTATAAGACTCTCAACCCCCCTCTCAATCGCTCTCTGTTCCCTTCTTTTACCGTGTGAATTTCTTTGAAGTTAGGGACAAAAACAGTGTGTGAGGAATAAAGCAGAAACGAATAGAGTTGAACTAATGCGGGACATGAGAAAAATGAAAGAAAAACTAAAGTGATATTAAACATGAGACCAGATGTGTGGCAAACTTTTAGTGACATGCAGATTCAAGAACGGTCTCTCAGGGTTTGATATTGAGTTTGGTCTGACTGTTTCACTTGAAATACAGGCCGGGGAACATTAAAAGGTGCCCAGTGGAGTTTTTCTTGTGAACGCAAAGTAATGTTTTCATTCTCATCGTGCGTGTCCTGGAGACATAACAAACCTATTGAATGTATTTCCAACCTCATAAAACATTTGCAAAGCTGACTTTGTGAACATTTTGAAATCTGCGTCCATGCTTACGTCGTCTGCTATCACTTTCATCAACAAGATGGGGGAAAAAAAAAGCCGATTTGCTTTTTATCTGCCTGCGCAGTGTCTACGGCTATAGCTCCAGTTGCCATATGCGAGCACAGCTTCTGGTACAGGCAAAGTCACTGTGCCCTGCTGTTATTTGCCGAGAAAAAATAGTTCCAGCAAGTCACTCCTGCAATAAGTCCCAAATAAGTCATTTTTACTTTTCTGCCTGTGCACGGATCAAACAAGTGACACATGGTGTTAATTGTGGTTTGGTGTTGGTAGGGACAAAGCCAGGCCAGCTCTGCTCTCCTCTGCTGCTAGTCTGTATGCTAAGCAAGGCTAACTACGTCCTGACTTCAACTCAGTACTAAAATACACAGGCGCAAGATCGATCTCCATCTTCTCATTTCACGCTCCAGAAAGAAAGTGTATTTCTCCAAATGTTGAAGTGTTCCTTTAAGGCTTAGCCGCTGGACGTCAGGTCACGTGTTGTCAGACTGCACCATTGTGCTCTTTGACAATATAAAAGTTTTCCACTTTTCGCATCACATTACAGGCCCGGATTACTTTGCCAGCTACAATGTTAAGTGAAGCTCATGCGGTTACTCTCATAATGACATCTGAGCACATCTGTTGAGCAGAGGGGCGATATGAAAAGTATTCGCTTTATTAAGTCTTATGTAACAAAATGGCCACCACAGATTTTGTGCCGGCTTTATTTTAAGAGAACAGAATGACTCCCCTTTCTTCTTTTTTATAACATGACATTAAATATGCAGAGTCTAATATAAAGCTGATTTATGTCATTTTTCAGTTAAAGTATTCAAATTGTAAATTAAAAAAACATGTACTTTGCTATTATGCATGTTTGATAGACGAATAAATAAACAAAAGAGTTTGAACAACAGAGGAAAAACTAATAGTGTGTGTGTGTGTGTGTGTAAATACTGGTTGCCAGTGTGTGTGCTTATTAAGCACATTTCTACAGCGAGGCCTCCTGTGCCCACTGAATGCTAAACAGCTTGACACACACACACACACACACACACACACACACACACACAGCTACAGTGCCATGTGACTACGCTACTACTGTGTGTAATAAATATTCCTGTAATGTCTTCATTCTGTGCATGTTGCTTTAAGGGAAACACACCACACATTGTAACACCCCTGACTGGAGCGTGTGAATAAATATATTTGTGTATGAGATGTTGTATGTACAGAGTGTGTTTCTGTGAGTGTGTAGTCAAGTCAGGTTGATGGTCAGGTGATATCGCATACAGTGTCTTCAAGGGCTTTATGGTTCCTGACCTGAGAGGAGGCGGATATAGCAGTCAGCCTGAAGCTGACGTATTCCCCACAGCGTGTGTGTGTGTGTGTGTGTGTGTGGTTCCCAGGTTTGTGCTCCTGCACTGTTTCAGCTGCTAATGTAACATATGAGATCCTAAGGTAGAAAATTGTGTGTGTGTGTGAGTGAGAGCGACTCTTCTATGTATTCTCCACAGAGCTCTACACATTGTGGATATACAGCAAAATCCCTAGTACACTATATGGCCAAAGGTATGTGGACAGCCCAAACATTATGCCCATACAATGAATGATTGTTGAACATCTCATTTCAAAACCAGTGACGTTAATATGCAGCCATAACAGCTTCCGCTCTTCTGACAATGCTTTCCACAAGATCTTTGGAACCTGAATTTTCTCCCATTCAGCCGAAATAGCATTAGTGAAACCCGGCAACAAGACCTTGTTCGCAATTGACATTCAAGTTCACACCAAAGATGTTGGTGTTGAAGTCAGGACTGGGTTGCTATGTTTGTGTGTTAGTAATCTCTAAGTTCTTAGTTTCAAACCAGTGATTTACTAAATCAGGTTGCAGCTTTAAAACGTAAAAGGGACATCAAAAATACATATTTTCCCTCTAACCTGTGCAACTATTTATCTGTTTTGGTGTGAGTTGCCGAGTTTTGGCGATATCGGCTCTAGAGATGTCTGCCTTGTTTGAATATAATGGAACCACATGGCACTCGGCTTGTTGTGCTCAAAGCGCCAAAAAAAGAAACAAAAGCATTTGAACAAACTCAACAGCAAAGCCTCTTTCCAGAAATCAGGCAGGCCTTTTACGTTCTTCCACCCCAAACTCTGAAAACCATTTCTTTATGACCTGGCTTTGTGAACGGGGCCATATGTCATGTCGAAACAGGAAAATCCCCAAACTGTTGCCACTGTTAACATTTGACTGTACGCTGTGGCATTAAGATTTCCCCTGGAACCATGGAGCCTAGCCTACACTACGACAGCGGTGTCCACATACTTTTGGTCCACTTGCTCTCTCTCTCTCTCTTTCTCTCTCCTTAACCTGTAGCTGTAGACATCTTTTTTTCCCGCCCTCATGTAAAGAGAGTCTTCAATGTCCTTTCTCCTCACACACCCCTAAAACTGTCAGTGTGGATACACTCTGAAACACACGCGCGCACACACACACACACGCGCGCACACACACACACACACACACACACACACACATTTTGCTCTCATGCTGCTGACACAGTGATATGATAACCTGTGTGCAGACTTTGAGGCATACTCTCACACACACACACACACACACAGCGTTGTAATGGAGTGGAGTTTTATGGCAGCACTCAAAATTTTGCCAACACAGCGTTCTGATTTGCGCTACGGCAAAACCCCTTTCCTCCTCCTCCTCCTCTTCCGCCTGCACTTTCACTCACTCTTCCCATCCAATCATCTCTCTGCTTTTCATCACCTTTTGTTGGCACTTCTGGCTCCGTCTTCCTTTCATCCCGTTGCTGTGCTCTTTATACAGTGTTTCAATTCACTCTCTCAACACCTCTGCTTTCGCCTCTTCTCCCTCTTTAACCCACATTCTCCTTCCACCTCTATCTGCCCCGCGATGTCTTCCCTCCTTTTCAAATATTTCTGTAGCCTAGTGGAAAATACGACGGTCACACTAAAGCCACTAGATGGCATCGTGCCTTTTTGGTTCTATCCCCAAGTTGAGAGACAACGAGAGAGAAAGCAGGAAGTGAGGAGCCTTTTCGCTTGAGCGGCTCACCTGTTGTCTTGTTTTCCAAATGGGTAAATATGCTTTGATTTCTGTACAAAACGATCGCTAATATAATTGTATATAAGTACAAAATGTAACATTAGTCGCCGATGGTGATTTAGTGGTCCGATGTTTACGGAGTTTACGGACATGCGCTAAGTAACTCGTGAGAGGACGGCAAAGCGAATACTTCCTGAAAGCATCATCCTACAGAGATATACTTTGTTATCACTCATGCTTGAGAACACAGTGTGCACGGCACTGTGGGAGCGGTCGAGAAATAAAGATCCCTGACTACAGTTTTGTGCCCGGTGTCATTCAAATTTCACCTGTCTACATTTCATTGTCATCAACTCTTACTTTTTCGGTTTTTGCCTCAAGTGTCTGTGTTGTAAATATTTTATTTGACTACTACTAATTTTCTCTTCACTCTCTTTCTGCATCAGCCACTTTGTCTCTAATCCACACATGAATTTCTAATATGCTTCTTATTTTTCTTCCTCCACTGCCAAAACTTTCTATTTTCTCCTCTATTTGACCCTCACGCATGACTCTGTTTTTTAATAATTTCCTCCTCCTTTGTTTAACCTCGACAAAATGCGTTGACACCAATTGTTCCAGCTCTTCTTTTGCAGAGAGGGTGTCTTGTTTAGGGTGTTTAAACAGGTGGAAGATTGATTTAATATTTATATTAAAATTTGGCACCAACTACTGTGCATGATAAAAAGCACTTCTTTCAATCTTAAATTTCACTCGGGAGGATGTTAAGTTATGGAGCTCAGAGAGCTCAATTATTCAGCAAAGCCATCTTGTACAAGCAGCAGGTACTTTCTCACACTGCGACTGGTCCCTACCCTGCTGTTTTCCATAGGACTTCATTATGTTCTAAAATACAGTTTGTAACGCAGGGTTCATGTCCTCAGATGGCTCAGTCACTCCTGAAGCCATTGTAAAATGCATGACAAACGTGCACCTACGACACCACTTCACATAAATATTTATGTGAAAACTGAATTACCTGTCATACCAGTACTTCTTTGTTGCTTAGCAACCACTTTAAGCTGCTGTTCAAGAACTAGATTGCATGGCGGAGGAATAATAAGAACATATTGTTTTGAAATTATTGATTAAAAAGAGATGGATTTGCTCTTTTACTTTATTTTAATTCAAAACCGTGTTACCTGCATATCATCAAAGCAATAACTCAACTAACATGCTGCTTTAAGCCTGTGGTCACTGTGAGGCACAAGCTTTTGGCTTATCGTTGAATTAAAAAAAAAAACACCGTACACACATGTAAAGGACAATCATGTGACTCACAGTGGCGTGGCATGGCAGAGTAAGAGACGCGACGACTGCAACGATGGGTGGAAAAGAGGAGAGAGACGGTGACAATACCTTCATGACAGGCTGAGCGAAATACTTGGCGCTCCAATCACACAGACCGGTCTGGAGGGCGGGACTGATGTAGTTCCTGTGACCACCCGGCTCGTCACCATCCTCAGCTGCCTGAACACACACAAACACAACACCCCGGCCCCCAGAAAATATGCAACTTTTACTCGAGCCAATTTCAGGTTCAAAATGCTGCAGCAGCTGATTACGGTTTAACTTTGCCCACACAATGCCAGAGCTAGACCCAAAGACTCGTACAGCAGGGTGTTCCTCTACCTGCTCAGGTCCCTTGTCAAACATCTTGCGAGTGCGGGGGAACTGGTGCGAGTGGGGTGCCTGTCCTCCTAACGTGGGGGTGTAGGGAGGCCGAGTGGCCGGCTGCTCTCTGGTGGGGGGTTTGGGCACTTCGTTGGTCAGACTGGAGCTGCTGGTGCTGGGCATGGGAGGGGATCCACTGGAAGAACAGAGAAATTAAGATGAGGACGGGAAACAAAGTGGCAGACATGAGACGTCATCAGCTTTAGCTTATCATTCTCATAGTCTCTACAGAAACAAGTGGAAAAAAAACCCAAACGTACAAAAAAAAAACAAAAAACCCCATCTGGCTCCATTCAACTGGCATAATTTCACACATAAAATCAAAAACTAGCCTCTAATCATATTCATCACATGGGATTCAGTGTGAGAATTCTGTCATTATCCTTTTTACTGTTTAGTCTTTTGTCTCATTATTTATTTAGTTTATCCTATGTTCCCATACAGGCACAATCCACATTATAGAATATTTTATGAAACGTGTGACTGTGTGCAGCCTCTCATTTTGTTGCCAGCCTTGAGCTAGGTAGTAACATTTGTCAGAACCCTCATGAAAACAAAGTTAGGCATTTTAAGGGGTTTATCCTGCAAAAAAAAACAAACAAACACTTTCTAAGAAGTTAACATTCTTTAACTGAAGGTTGCTCCCACTGTGTACTTCATTAAATGAAATTGTGTTTATGCCTTGCTAGAAGGAAGGCTGTGTGAGCAGGATGCATGATGCATATGTTTTGGGACTTCACTGTAATGAGTTTTCTGTATCCTGGATGTTCGTGTGTGTGAGAGCTCTTCCCTCACCCTGCCTGGTGGATGTGCGTGCCCTTGCTGGTGGGGCTGGCCGGGGCCGACTGGGTGAGCGATCCAGAGTCCAGGATCCTCTGAGGCCGAGCGTTCATCGTTGCCTGGCGACAAAGAAACTGTGGGTTTATTCTCCGTTGTTAAATCACGTCGTGCCACTGGAAACGTGAAATTGGAGGCTAAAATGGGAGGAGGGGACGGGGATTCGGAGTTTTCAGAGACACACCTCTGAGAACAGATCAGGATTAGAAGCAATCGCTAAAATCTGGATGCTCTTTAACGCTGTGACAGTGTGTAAAAAGTGCAGCACTTTACAAAGTTTGCCTACATTTCCAGAACTTGATCTCATTAGGCGGAGCCCCTTCATTGCGAGTTGTCTAATGGTTGCTCACAAGGGAGGGGTAAACTTAATAGAGACAATATAGGCAAAGCAACACTGATGAATAGCAGAGTTGCTGTTTACTCAAGCCAGGTGGAGGGAAAACTTTGTGCAGCGTAAATCTAGTTAACACAGGCAACACATTTTAAAACCTGGGATAGCCTTTAATTTGATTTCTATGCTAATTACAAAATTGTGGCAAGCATCTCTTTTTTTTTTTGTGAGTGCGTCTAAAAGGCTGAGAGAGGGAGGGAGAAAAGTTTTTAATGCAAACTTTAAACACATCTAATCCACTGCATCTGTGATGGGGAAAAGACATCAGTTGCTAGGGTTAGCTGTTAGCGCTTCGTTAGGAGGCAATTGGAAGTGAAACAAAACAGCAGTAAAACCAGCTGTAAGGGTTATTATGGTAATATCTCAGCCACTAATCTAAGTACCTTTTCTACTCAAGCACAACAAGATCAATATGATGAGGAGGACATAAAAAAGAGAAGCAGATTAACAACTTAAGGCTATGCAGATTTTTGACAAATTGGAAGGTGACTATATATAAAGACAACAGGGTAGGAGCTTGTGCGTGTGAAGGCGGCCGTGAATGGCAGACACCATGCAGAGAAACTAGACATTTAGAATGGCAAAAGGGAGCTTGACACTGCAGCATTAATCCTGCTGGAGCTCATTTGAGAGTTAGAAAGAGGTTGCGGCAAAGTGCAGCTGTACACTAGTAAAAGCTCACACACAAGGATATTTGAAAAAACAACAACGAGGCAGTCGGGTGGATGAGTGGTTAACAAGCCTGTCCTGCACTAAAAGGTCACAGGTTTTATTCCCTCAACAGTCAGTGTGCGTCCATTAACAACCTTGTATTGTGTCCATGTGTTGTAAGTTGCTACATTTCACCAATGTATGATGTATTTCTACCATTAAGGAAACTGAACATACTAGATTTTTTTTTTTTACCAGATGCTGGTATGAATGTGAAGTTGCAAGCTCATCAGTTAAAACGACTTGATTATGCAACATGTTCATGGATTATTCATCAACATTTGGGGTTCATCAACATGTTCTAAACAAACATCATGCTAACACAAGGGGCCACACGTCTTCACACTGCTGACAAGCTTTCCAGAAAATGAGATATGCAAAACTCCCACATTAGCAGGAAACGAGGGTAATCGGTTCTACCAGCTGCTTCGCTCCACGCTGGGAAACCGCTTGCTCTCCTTTTTCAACCCGCTTCCCCCTCACTTCCTCCATCATTAATTGGTTGGAAAGTGAGTCAACTGAGCAAACAAGTTAGTGTGTGTACACAGACCACTGTATTAGCAAGGGATCCGATTAGGATACAGGTGTAAAAGCTGATGACAGCTCAGAAGAACCACTGAACGTTCTTGTTTAATTATTGAAGGTGCTTCTGAAAGGTTTAGCTGGTGGAGAAAGTGCCAAACGCTGCCTTGACGTATGCTGATGACATGGAAGTGGTGAATGTGAGGGGATTGGTCAAGGCAGAGATGGTGGACTGATCGAGGGGAGATGTGGTTGGGCAAACCAAGCGTCATGGGGTAAGTGTGTGAGAAGACGGATCGGCTGCATCAGGCGAGGGAATGTAATGTTTTATGAATTGCACCTGAAAACAATCAGATTTCAATTTAAAGGAGCAGTGTGCAGGATTTAGTGGCATCTAGTGGTGAAATTGCAGTTTGCAACCATTTGAAAACTGCTCGCCTCACCGTCCCCTTCCAAGCGTGTAGGAGAAACTACGGTAGCCACGAAACTTGCGAAAAAAAGAGAAAGGCCCTATCTATAGCCAGTGTTTGGTTGGTCCGTTCTGGGCTACTGTAGAAACAAGGGATGTGCAACATGGCGGCCTCCATGGAAGGGGACCCGCTCCTTCTATAGATAAAAAAATGGCTTATTCTAAGGTAATGAAAACACAACGATTCTTATTTTCAGGCAATTATACACTAATGAAAAGATACTTATGAACGTTATATTCCATTTCTGCCAATAGCTTCTCCTAAATGCTACATAGTGGACCTTCAAAAAAAGTGTACAAATCTTCTTCTCTTCTCCTGCACCTTTGCTAGTCTAACTTCTGCAGGTACAGTAAAAAGACCGGACATTAGAATAAATGGATTTTAAAAACAGACCCATGACTTTCAGCCCAGGATCATGCAGCAAGAGGGGGCTATTAAAATAGCATTTAATGCTATCATCATCTGAACAGCAAGTAAATTTTAATTAGCTGCTGACCTTGTTCACTTTGGTACAAATCAATAACATTTGACATTTAAAATCCTAATTAAAAGAGCTGGATTCCTAGCTAGGCTAATATTAACACTTCTGAACTTGGGATGAATGTTCTCTGATTAAGCTGTCTCTGATGAGCTCTCTGCAAGAAAAAAACTAATGTGGGCTCATTAAGGTAATGATAACTCATTAACTTCAGAAAATAAGGCCTTTAAAGGTGTACAGATTGTCATTCTGTTTTAAATGTCAAGCTGTTCTTTGTTCATTTTTTAGGCACACAGACAACACAGGTAGAGCTTCAATTCCTCGTCGCTGTTTTCAGGTCAGAATATTAAGTATGACATGAATGACACTAGTAACACATAGTGTAACGTGTACAGCTCTGTTGCACTCATTGCAAGCTAGACTATGATGTAGGTGTATAACCTAAGCCAAAGAGGAGTGTGTGATCTCATCCCAGTGAGATTACAAGTCCAAGTCAAGTCGCATGTCGAATTGAGTCAATCCAGATAATTTCAAGTCTCAAGTTAGTCGATGTAAAATAAAGTCTCAAGTAAACTGAAACCAGTGCAAGTCAGAGTCAAGTTTCAAGGTGATGAGACAAGTCTGAATCATGTCTCAAGGGAAGTCTCACATCAATTCAGAAAAGTTCAAGTCAAGTATCAGTTCAATCAAAACCAGTCCAAGTCAAGTTTGAAGTCAAATGAAAAAGGTCCAAGTCAAGTCTCAAGTCAGTCGACGCAAGTTCAAGTCAAATCTGAACTGAAGTCCATCAAGACAAGTCCAAGTCAAGTCTCAAGTCAATGGAGACAAGTTCGAGTCAAGTCTCAAGTCAATCAAGACAAATTCAAGTTAGATCTCAAATCAAATAAGACTAGCCAAAGGTGAAAAGTGTTGGGTTAATCGCGACACGTCCAAGTCGAGTATTAAGTCAAGCAAAAACAGTGAAATCCAAGTCTCAAGTCAATCAAAAGAAGTTCACATCAAGTCTTAGGTCAGTCGAGACAATTCAAAGTTAAGTCAAACGTCTCCACTGCATGTCATGTCAAGTCTTTCAGGTCCATGAATGCTGACCATTAAAATGACACAGAATTTGAATATTTTCCTTTAAAAGCTGTTAATAGTTTTTTATGTAGCTGAGGCCAGGTTTTTTCAATTCATGGCTCTACTTATTAAAAATACTCAGGCTGTTTGGCAATGGATGGGTTGTTGACTCTTTGTTGTTAATGGATTTTACCAGGTCAAAATGGGAAAATGTAATGTTTTTGTCTCGTCTTGAGGAGAAACCTCAAGTCAAGTCCTGATTTTTGTCAATCAAATCTGACTTGATTCCCGTCTCAAGCCTAAAATCTACAGCTCTTACGATTAAACAGAGCCCCAAAGAAGACGCAGAAGGTCTGGGGCAGATGCAGTGCTTGACTGAATTGTACCTTTTTCTCTTCCAGTCATCTTTCCTGGGATTAAAGCATTGGTGAAAATGTGTTTGTTCCCATATGTTGGATGTCAGAGTGGTAATTTTTATAAATATGACAGCACTGTTTGCTCAGTTTACTTAACGTCTGCAGGTACACAAAAACTACAGAAGTGTGTTCCGGTGCAACACGGACAGTGCAGCTTATTAGCTGGTAGATGAGAAGTTGCATTATATTATAAATCAAGTCCTGTTGCTCTTTTTACTGCAGTCCAGTAGGGAGTCGGATTGTGCTCTTCTGAAGGTAACTGAGCTGACAATTGGTGTTGGGGGTAGGAAACACAAGAAATCTTGCCTCAGGGTTAGGATGGGTGGTGGACTATAGTGGTTATTATGGTTTCTTAAGTTATGGCAGCCTCTTTGCTCTGCTCTGCCAAGCCTGGGGGAGTCATTGGCCCTTAATTGCATTTGCACTAAAGTAATGGCCTTTTGGAAGTAAAAAATGCCAGTGGGAGGGTGGGGGGTGTGTCCTGGAAACAGATCTTTTTCACTGCATAACCCTGTGGTGAAAAAGAACTGATATAAGGATACAGAGACTAGAAATATAACACCCTATTATGTTCCACTCTGAAAACTAGTTGATACTCCTCTTCAAAATGACAAACTAAACTCCAAATCTCGGGTCCTCAATACTTTAAGCAACCACTTAAAGATCACAACTTACAATAATCCCTCCAACATTTGTGTATGATGAAGACATGCTATCTCAAGAAACAGTGTCCCGAGGTTTTAAAGAGTCCAACACGACATACCTTGTATGCTATACTGTTGAGGACCTTCATGGCCAGATCCGACACTTCAGGAAAAGGGTCTGCAGCGAGATGTAGCAGCACTCTCCAGATCTGAGTGTAAACACTGTTGAAGGACACACCTGGAAAAGACGCACAAAGCAAATAAACAAGTTCAACATATTACATTTTTTCGGCAATTAAAATTCAGTTTCATTCATGCTACACATAATATAATTAAATTTATAGTAGAATAGGGTGACACAAGTAACAATACATACAGTTATTTATATACATATTAACATACATGTATTACACCCAGTAAATAAATCTGCATTTGCATCTAGTGGAATATAAACTGCAGACAGAGATAGTGATGATGGTTTTCATCTTCTCGTGAAAAGCTCGACATATGGGAAACAGTGTCCATCCACTTTGCCTGTGCTTGAGCACCAAGCATCATCGATGTGAGCACAGAGTCCTCCTCCTTTCATCTTGCGCCAGTCGAGCTCCTGATCCGGTATGCTGACCGAGCAGGTCTCTGTACAGATGTTTGCACAACCGTCTCTCCTTCCCGTTGCTTGGCCAGCCTGAGTGCCATTTTGTCCAGAGCGGACATTAGCCAGAACAACCTTAAGTCCAAGCTGGGCCGGCATGGCTCCTATCCCGCCTCTCTTTCCTCTCCTCCTGGGGCGATCACTGCTGTCGCCGTCGTGCCTGGTCCGGTTGATCTGGCTGGGTGGATCGTCTTAAGGTCCGCTGCTCTTTAATCCAATCCTCGGCTTCCTTTTCCGATGACGACGATGATGCATTTCTGTCAAAGCTAATATGTGTTTCAGCAATAAAGAAAAGCAAAAAAAAAAAAAAAAGATGAAAAAAGAAGAATGTAACTGGCGGTAAATTGAAGGAGCTACGGGCCGCAGCTTCAAAATGCGCAGCTGTTGCCGCAGTCAGAATCTCCTGGTACAGTCGATTTGAACATTTTTGGCTTAGCTTTTTAAAACAAATCCAAGACATCATTCAATGATGTATCAGCATTAAAGCTGAAAAAAAAGACAAAACAGATAAAAAAAAGTTTGCAAAGGACCTACCGACTGCCGCGTCTACATAGGCAGCCATTACCATAGCTGTTACACACAAATCATACACATATACCGTAGATGAATACACACACAATACACCCATGAGCACACACATCCCACTCTGGTGTAACTCTCATCACTCCCATCCAAGTCCATTAACACAGCAGCGCTAACAGCTAAGTGGTAATGCACAATCATCTCATTAGCATCATGCTACCTGCTCCGGTCATTTTCCTGTCCTGCAGTTGTTGGATCCGTTGAGGTGGCAGCGGGAAAATGACCTCCAGTGTCAGGTTATGTACATCATTAACCAGCATACACGTACGCGCACACACACACACACACACACACCAACAACAAGCAGCTGGCTCTCCTCATCCACTGGAGCTTTATTGCTGTCGATTGTCGCCGTTATCGTGAATACAAATGAACACAGTCAGGTGGTTTTGCTCATCTGTCGCTACTCTTATCTTTGGTGTTGTCCTCACAGTGAGGGGGAACTATTTCCTCAATTTAAATCTTCATTTTGCTCATCATTTCTTAAACATGTAATATTCAGCCCTCCTCTGCCTGCTTCTTTGCCATCTTCTCAGTCCTTCCTGTCATTTTCTAGAGTGACATCAGTTTGTTCAGGGCCTCAGCCTGCCGTGCCGCGCATCTCTTTGTGTTAGCAACAAGCCCCCTCGTTTTTGGGCTTTTACTTGCTTTAGCAGGTTACCTCTGCAGTGCACCGAGACGCCGTCTCTGTTGCTGTGCCTTTCCTGCTTTGTCTCCCTCTAAATGTACTTTTGTCTGTCAGATTCAATCGGTCGTCTTTCTCTTCTCCCACAGTGTCAGCCACAGGGACACAAAGCGGTGATAGTCTCCAACTGTTGCCTTTCTCATTTCCCCCCCACTTATCTGTTTCTTCGCCCTTTCCTTCTCCCGCTCAGGTCTTCCCAACCATGCAGGTGGTCCTGTAAACCTGATCTGTGACGATGGCCACTCTTGTTTCATTTTCTTTTCATCTCCGTGCTTCCGGGTCCCTTTCCTCACTTTTCCACGAGGCACACAAGGCGAGCCCTGGAGCCGCAAACTCCTAAGGGTGCTGTGGAGAAGTGGGAATGACTGTAGCCTGGACCCCTCTCATACAGTAGCTCAGATTCCTCTCCAGAGTGCCAAGAGGGTTCAAGGGTCCCACGCTTCAAACACAGGAGACCAAGGAAGGATGATTCGAAGAAAGGGGAGGAGGAGGATAGCGGGCTACAGCTGGGGGAGACAGACGGACACGAGGAGCAATTTGGAAAGGGTGAGGAGCAGAGAGGCCAGAAGGAGGAAAGATGGAGGAAAGAAAAAGGGAAGAGGGAGGGGTAAGATATTTCAGAAGATATATGGCCGAGACAGATGAAAGGCAAAAGAGAGCTGGAGAAAGATGAGCTTAGGAAAAAGAAAAAACACTACAGGAAACCAAGAGAAGAATGAAGAGGAAAGAGATGAAAAGGCAGAGAAGGCAGGAGTGACTGAGGAAGGGAAAGTGAGTGAGGGAGTTAAAGAGGTGGTTCGGCTGTAGCCTGAGGGGCAGGATATGATTAGCGATGGCTAGCCAGCGCGCTACCTGCTGCAGTAAACAGCCAGTTGATAAATGTGAAATACGTTTCCTGGCCCATTTAACCACCACGCAACATTACGGGTGCACACAAATTACCACTGCGCCGCCTCTACATAGTCCACATAAGGGAACGTGGCGGCTGACATTACTCACTGGCTGAACGCTGCACCCGTGACTTGTCCTGACTTGACACTTTTGTCATTTGAAGACTTGTGCGGACTGAAATGGAGGCACAGTAGTAAAGATGTTAATTATTGGCTAAATGAACCCCTGCATCACTGTTTTATGACCTTCCTCAATTCTGGAAGATGACATAAAATACATTTTAACACCACATAGCGATTTTTGGAGCTGTAAATGGCTGAGGCATAAAAGAAAAAAAAAAAATGCATCAGAACGTTTGAAAGCAGAGATGGATATATATTTTAAACATATTTCCCAAGGAGATGTAAGCGGCAGTGAACCTAAGCCCTTGATGTGACAAAATAAAAATGTCAACGCAGATAGACAAAATGTTAGGCACAGTGTTACCTTGGAAGCCTTAATCAGGCATTTTATGGATGCATTTATAAAGGTCTTTACAATTTTGCCTCTCCTTCACCCATTCTCACTCACACACACACACACCCCAATGGCAGCAAACTACCATGCAAGGTGCTGGCCTGACCCATCAGGAGGAACTTGGGGTTCAGTGTCCTGCTCAAGGGCATCTTGACAGCTACTGGATTGATTGCAGGAAACTTTGTACAGGCATTCATGTTCCCCAGGGGATGAATCCTAATGACTTTGGTGATCCTCTTTTGCCTCTGAGTTAAATATCTTGATAACTATTGGAAGCATTGCCATGGAATTTGGTAGTTATTTAAGGTCCCAGGAGGATGAATGAGAGTGATGGCTGGGCCCTGTGCTTGTTGCTACGGAGGCAGATCGTATACCAAATATGGGTGTGAGTTGGACTCCTCCCGGCAACAAACAAACAAACTTGGAAGACCAAAAATGACCTGGTGCAGGACGGTGACGAAGGAGCTTGCTAAGTTGTACTCCACTTGGGGTGAGGTGAAGATGCTGCCAAGAATTGAGGGAGCTCATTGTGACTTTCTGCTCCACAGGGTATGACGGCATGATCAAGTACCGTAAATAAGGAGAATGAATCCTGATGACTTTGGTGATCCACAAGGTTTTAATCTAACGCCATCAGCTGGTCAAAATGTTGACATATCCAGTGAAATATCTCAACATTTACAAGATGGATTGGCATGATCCTTTCACTTTTTATCTAGCGCTATCGTCTGGTCCAAATTTCAATTTGTCCCGTACTGTGTTTTATAAACACTTAGCTGTAGCTGTACTTTGCATGCTAAAAAGCAAATGTTAGCATGCTAATATGCTAAACTAAAGGTTTTTTCATACTTCAATATGGACGCGGAGGTGGACAACTGCGGACTTGCACACAAACAGCAGATACGCTTCTATACATACTACAGGCGGGGGGGTCTGCATACACGGACCTCATGACAGCAAGATGAACTCCTATGTGTTTTTTGTCGTTTGGCGGACTAACAAGAAAAAGTTCAAGAAAAAAACCCATTGTGAGTACAACCGCTTAACAAGAATAGGACGAAGGAGGGGAATACAGTACATTGGTACCAGAGAAGAGAAGCATGTGCAGGTGGGCGCGCTTGTTGTGCCTGTGGTCACAAGTGTTGGGCGGTGAGTGGATGGACCTTCACGGGCATGAGCAGATGACGACATTCACGTCACGTGGATGCATCAAGCATGAACTGGGCTTATGATGGTGAACATGGTAAACATTATACCTGCATGTAACCATCAGCGTGTTAACATTGTCACTAGCATGACAATCACCACCATGCTGAACGCTAAGATTTACTCATACGCATCACAGTCTCTAAAGATCTAAATCAAACTTTGAACCTCAACTTTTATCCATCTTACAATTTGATTTTCTTTTCCATTACAGCCTCACAAATTATAGTAAGAGGGAAAAGACGTCAATAACCAAAAAAAAAAAAAAAAAAGAATGAATGTTTAAAATGTAAATCATTACTGCAACTCTGCCCTGACTCCCACACAGGCTGGGTATCTTGCTGGTTTCCTACGGGCCAGTGGCCAGCAGCTGCTGCGTTGAGCATTCATGGTTTCAATTTATTCCAAACTGCTACACTACAATACACAGGCCACTTTCAGCGTTTCTTTTTGTTTGTTTGTTAAAACATACATGCGAGTGCATGCTGTTGTATACCAAAAAGAGAGAAAGAAGTTCATACATTTTTCAGGAAACAAAACAAAAGACAGAAGCACATGCGGAAACAACAAAAAAAAGTCAAAATGACAAGTGAAGTCTCGCCTGCGTTGGATAACAGGAACGTAAATACCAACCGAACATCACATTCGAAACTCTTCCGCACTGAAGTATGCGTTCCAGCCTTTTCTTTATGCTCCTGAATATTGCTACCAACATCCATTCATCTGCTCTGCCCAGCTTGTTTACACTGCGAGGTGGGAGTTACAAACAAGCATGCTGAGGTGGGGGCCAATATGTCTTTTAAACTGTTTACACAGGAACAGCACAACAGAACTAAGGGCCCACAAGCAGCTTGAAAAAGGTTTAACCATACTTCGAGTGCTAAATTTGTCGGCTAAAAGGGTAATGAGAGCAAGCGCGGTGCCAGGCTGTTTTTATTATTGTCCATCAAACATTAATTTCCAAGCTTTGGTGTCCCATGGTACCTGTGCCCTAAAAGGAAATCCTACTCAAACAGCTGGCTGACAAGGCTGAATTTTAGTTTGGGTTTGATTAAGTCTGAATTAGTTTTTAAATGCTGGATTTGAAGATAACCTGATGTGTCGACCCATAGAGGAAAAAGGGCGGGCAAAATATTTTAGAACCCTTGGCCGCCAGCTTGTCTGTGCGTGAGAGAAGAAAATGTATATGTGACTTAAAACCAAAGTGTGTACATTCATATGAGAGCGACTCCATTGAGATTTACACAGCAGATTTATTAAAATTGAATTTACGAGCAGAAGAAATCGGGCTGTTTCCGTTGTGAAACTGAGCTTGATTTAGTCAGGTAGACCTAAAATAAGGTGGCATTCATTTAAGGAACAAATCAAAAAGAACACGCGGAACAGGAAATTTCATTATAGTACCTGAACCTACTTTCCTGCCAAGTCAAAGTCACCGTTCTCCAGAGCTCAATTTACTTTTCCATTCGATTTTCCATTTCGATTAATTTCCCGTCGTGCCGTGCAAAAATCACATACTGGGACGTGCCAGGGCGATTGGCAGATTACAACAGGCCTTGTAACGCGAAATGCAACAATAAGAAAAAGAGAGCGAGAGAGAGAAGGAAATCCCCAGTTTCACTTTCCCCTTTCCCAAGGGGATGGGAGTGAGTTAATGGTTTTCCTGCTCGCACACAAACTGGCTGTCAGGGCGCATGGTGGAGCCCGCCAATCACCTGAGAAGCGTGGTAAGTGAGCGGGATCGAGTTCACTGTGTACCAGGAAAAGCACTTAAATGGCCTCAGGATCACAGCCCCACCCCCCGCGTCCTTTACACATCTGCAAACCTTTTTTACATTTGTTCTAATCTTGGACGGGGAGCTTTTTCGCGGTCACTTCCCTCGTTTCAGAAATTTCACTATCTCTAGGGGTAGCCTGAGGTCTTCCTCTCTGGTGCCATCACCTTCTCCAGGCCATTTATTTCTCCATGGGGGTTTTTTTCCCCTAAAGCTTAGGCCTCATGGGAGTGTTCCGTCATTTGATGGCAGTTTGTGTGTGTTAAACCGTGCAGCAACACTGTCCCAGCTACTGCCTGCAGCCTGTTGTAATGATCCAACAGGCTACATCTACATCCCTGATGCTGCCACCTGTATCTCGATGAACACTGTCCACCGAAGAGATACAGTATGCAAAGTCAATATCATGATGATAGGATAGATAAAAAGAACGTGTTTAGTTTCAAAACAAAATCCTTAGTTTCACAACTACAACACAGCCTCTAAAAACTCCACAACAAGCTGAAAACATGCACACGTTTGACATGTTAAGGCATTATAAAGTTAATATAGCTAACGTTGTTAGCAACCAATTACCTGTTTCCACATCCAGCCGTCACAAAGCCAAATTAGCACTTGGGGTCGTGTTTCTGGTCAAGTCCAATGTTCACTCTCCTTTTAGCTGTGTTAAGGTCTCCGCCAACTCCTGAGAAAAATATCTGGTTCTTTAGCTGCTAGATGCTTCACCATGTTCGCTAGCTAGGCACTAACTTTGTCCGTCTGCTGTTTGGTGCCAGGCAGGTATTGAGGTTGAATGAGGTTGTTTAGAGCAATAAGACTGAACCAAATCGGTACATTTGTGGGTCGGAAAACCAAAACAATGAGCTAAACCAGGCTATGAAGCTCAGTAGAGTTGCAGTTAGGTAATAATTCTCTGTGGGTTTGTCACCATGAATGACCATTTTCATATTATAACAGATGAACACATAATAGTCAAAATCAAAGACGCAGAGGGCGAAATATTCTGACTTTTAGACCCTAGTATGTGTCAAATTCCAAAAATGCTGGGTCCTACACTTCCCATAATGCAACTCAATAGTGTTTCGTCATTGGACCCTCACTGCCTGTTTCATGCCCCAGTTTTTAACGCAGGCTTTCTGTTAAAAAATGTGGAGTCTCCAAGCCCAAGCTGAGGTAACACAACCAAGAGGCCACAATGACATCATCGGGGCTATTTCCTCAGACTTGCCTAAGCTCCTCCAGCACAGAAGACATTACACAACTGTCTTCACAGGCTGTGTAGCACTCGCCATGACTTGTAAACATACCTTTATGTGCAAAATTGGTCGAGCCGCACAGTTAGAAAAAGATGAACGAACAACAATGAGTAGCTTGGAACAGGCCCGGAGGAGCTGCCGTACTCCTGACAAGCTGTTACCTATGAGGGAGTTGAGGGAAGAATAGGAGGACACCCGTCGCATTTTGTCAATGGTCTCGAAGGAGAGGATGTACTCATCGTTGTCGGGGCTCCCCAGGGTGCTGCTGGCGCTGCTGCTGGTGCTCAGGTTCCCAGGGGAAAAGGCTGCTGGTCCACCTTGATGAAGGAAAACACACACATACACCCAAAAGCTTTAGATCCAATCAGCAAAAAAAATAAAAAATAAAAAAATCATGAGCAACATAAAAGTAATATGAGTTGAAGAGGCTCTTATTTTGTTTAGAAAGCACTTTGGCTGCTGTAAAAGTGCTATATAAATAAAGTTTACTATCGTTATTACTGTTGTAAAAAGACAAAAACAAAGCCAATAACCAAATCAACATCCAATAAGGGATGAGGTGTGTAAACAGTGTAAGCAGGCCTTATACTTGGAGGCTACATGCCAACACAAGAACTTGCTCAGTCAACTTCATTTCAGCTGTCAGGCTCAGTCATCTCCTGCAGTAGCTCTCCTTATCACCCAACATTACTATGACTCATACAAACCCAAACACCATGCGTCCTTCCTCACTGACTGCAGGCTGAAATGTGGAAATGGAGATTGGTAGGGAATGGAAATACGCTCTGCTCTGTGCTTATTGATGATATACGCCGCTGCATATTGGAATAAGCACTGAGAATGTGAATTAGAAATGGTGTCAGCAGTAGGTTAGGCACTTCTCCAAGTGCCAGTGATTTAACTCCACTCAGAGCTTTTGCATTAATCAGCCTGGCAGCAGTAGACAGAGGGTGGGCAGGTAGCTTTAGCTGTCTCGACCACAGAGCAGTGACACAGCCAGGAGGTTAAGAGCTCAAAAGTGACTACAGGTCATGTGTTCGCAGAGCTGCGGACATAGATGACCACGCGTTACAGGATTAGATGATTATTTTGCTCAACATTAGGATTATCTATCATAAGTATGCATCTATTTTTAGGAACTAAGTGATTTTACTGCTATAAGTTGACAGTTAAACTTCCTCCTTCTCCACTAAATAAGCGTAGCAATAAAACTTTCAAAAGTTCAGATCTTTAAATGCCCTTGAATGGCCAGCTCAACCCCATTCTGGCCCCTGAGCCCTCTCTTATCTACTCCACCGCTGTTTGTGTGTTTGCCATATTAAAGACCAAACCAAACCAGCAAGGGCAGGGGGGGGAGCATATGTGACAGAAAAAAAAGTCTTACAAATGTAAGTTCTCTCAAGGCACTTCGTCATGGAGTAAAACCTACTGCTACATTTTTCCCACACTGATTTTTCAGAGTGGATTTAGTTAAAATCACAGAGTAGTGAAGTGAAAAGCAAAAAGGAAAAAAAAGGCTGTCAAATTCTTTTCTGTGTTGCCACTATCTTACAGCACACGCACGCACAAATTAAAAACGAAGAACATTTGTAGCAATTGCTCATTGTTTTGGAGGTGTAATGCGTCTACAGGGAAACCAATTTCCCTGCTCATGGTTGGGAGCAAGGAATGCGTCCCACAGTTCAGCACCATGGACAGCGCCCGGTCCCCACTGGTGATCAGGTAGGCTAAGTGATCTGTGCACTGATGGACTAAACTGGGCTGAGCTGAGACAAAGGAGCGTTGCGGCGTGTTTGTTGTCCCCGCTTGCGCCCTCCTTTTATTGGTAAGTATGTGAATCAATATAAACTGCAAGAACATCTGGTACCTGAATCTGCATGATATTGGTGCAGAAAGCTGGGGTGTCAATTGTGAAATGATATCCCAAAGTGCCACTGAGTTTGTCACTGGGGCAGTTACAGTATCCACGGCACCATGGCGAAGCAACAAGCCAGGAGAAGGAAGATTAGAGGCAGTTTGTGCAGAAACTATGAAACCTGTGGCCAATATCAACAAGGAGCTTGATAAAGCAGGACCCAACGCTGAGTCATTAGAGGAATATTGGAAAGAGTTGCTACATAAGGAAAGTACTCTACTGGACTGGGAAGAGACTGGGATTCAACCACGCTCAAATCAGAGCCAGGACAATTTGAATTTTACTCTCTACTCTAAACTGCTAAAATTTGTTGGTGTTTGGTTTCTGAGGCAGAGATTGACAAAAACCGAGTTTTACTTTATCTGGTGTGACACTGCATACTGAAGAGCCAGCAGATAGGGGTTGCTTTGGGAAAGGCCCGCTGAAGAGGGAGCATCATTTAGGAAGCCAAAACCTTGATAATGCTTATTACACAACCAAATTGTGCAGTTGTAATGAATGGCCTTTGCCTCTGTCCACAACACACATTTGTAAGACATGGATGACAAGGATGATGTGCATTTTCCAGTTACTTGTGCATGTGAGAGCTGGATTGGAATAAAAATCAACACACCACAAACTGAACTATTATCTCTGCTTGGCAAACTGGTCACAGCCTCTCTGCTGCTTGCGAAGCCTCTTATTATTGAGTCTGTCTCAGGAATGGCACTGATGGAATGACGACGTAAGCCTGAGGACGGTTACATCCACGGTCCACAGCTGATGTGGAGGCAGAAAAAACCTAATGCTAACGGTCTCTCCATGGATTAACTTCTTTCATTCAGCGGACTAAATCTTCTTCTTTGTCTTCATTCAATCGTCCTACAGACTCATCTAAATTGCTGCTTCATCTTATTTATCCCTCTCTTATCTGCCTCATTTTCTTTCCTCGCTCCATTTCCCAGCACTCTCTCACCCTCTTCATTGAGGTTGAGGTTCTGCAGGCTCTTGTTCAGGTTGCGAGTAGTGGTAGCGGCTCGGATGTTGGTGTAGGAGTTGACCGATCGCAGGCGTGGGATAGCCGGGCTGTCCCTCACTGGAGTCAGGTTACCAGGCTCTGGACGTAAACACAGGAGGACATAGATCAGGTCATAGCCTGGACAATCCCAAACCAATGAAAATAAATGTGTGATGTTAGAATAAGAATAAGAATCACACTAGCTTCCTCCTGATCAGACTGGATTCATTCAAGGGAGGCCCTCTTTTTTTTTTCAATGCCTGGAAACGTTTTGCCACATTTTACACTGACCTTTTAACACTGACCTTAAAAGCACTCGACCGGGTGGAGTTTCCTTTTTAAAACTCTCTGTTTTGGCCCACATGTTTGGCCCAAATTTCTTTTCTTGGGTGAAACAGTAGCATGATTTCGCACAAAGAATGAACAATCCAGGTATTTCCCTCTTCAGGGAGGGGCAAGACAGGGTTGCCTCGTTTTCTCCATTTCTTTTCAATCTAATAGTTGAGCCTCCTGCTATCATTGTGATAGAGCAGTGCATTTACAAGATAGAAGAGCAACACAGGGTTGTGTAAAGAGATTTAAAGGGATACGTTGAGGTTATTCACTGCACAAGGAAGCATCATACGCACATGAGCTTCTCTTGTATGTCAGAAACCCTTCAGTTCCTTCCATTCGGGCTGAACTGGATCAATTTGAGAAATTATCTGGCTACAAACTAAATTTGGGGCGTGCCCTGATCTGCATAACTGTTGGGGTTCCATCTTTAAAGCTCTCAGCAATGCTTACAACACAACAGATGTGAACTCAAATGCTGCATGGTCTACAAACATTAACAATGGTGTTGCATTTACCTGCCTGTCCTCTTATCCTATTTGATTGGAAAAATCCCCCCAAAAAAACCACCTCAAGATGTCAGGTAGAGAAAATCTATTTAAACATAGAAGGACAATCCAAATATTTTTCCACGGTTACTGGGACAAAAGTGTTACATATAAAGTATGTTAAAATAATGCCCCTCATGTGCAGGTATTAAAAGGAACACTCCACTTGTTTTGAAAACAGGCTCATTTTCCAAGTCTCCTAGTGTAAAATAGCTGAGTTTTACCGTTTCTGAATCCATTCAGCCGATCTCTGTGTCTGGTGGTAGCACTTGTAGCAATACTTAGCATACATCATTGAATCGGATTAGACCATTAGCATCTCATTCAAAAATGACCAAAGACACTTATTAGACAGCATTTTTCCTATTTAAAACTTGACTCTTCTGCAGTTACATCGTGTGCTAAGACCAACTGAAAATGGAAAGTTGCAGTTTTCTACACCGATATGGCTAGGAACTATTCTTTTGTTCCTGCGTAATAGTCAATGAACTTTGCGGCCGTACCATGGGTGCAGCGGCGCAGTGATATTACGCAGCCCCTGAAAGTAGGCTAACTTCCATCAACATAACCACGGCAGTTACTACGCTTACTTGCTAGCACAGTAAGCGTGTCTTGTATCCATGGAGACGTTTGTGAGAGACGATTCCGAAGATATTTAGTTTGGTGTGGATCCTGAAACGTATATATTTGAAACGGAATCGACCGAAGAGGAGCTTTTGGAACGTGAAAGGCAAGAAAGTGTGGCTGAAAAGACTGGGGCAGAAGGGACGAGGAGAGCACATTCGAACTGGTGGTGCAAGTGTGGGTCTTGCCAACCTATGCCGACCGAAAGGGAGTGCTTGTGTTGTAGCGAGTGGGACCAGGACTTACCATCGATGGCAAGGGTCAGTCAACCTGATCGAGGTAAATCCACTAAGAATTTGCCGGCTGCAAGCCTGAAACTTTCTCTGCAACTACCCAAACTTAGTGCCGGTCACTACACTACCTGCGGTGTTGGCTGGTGACGGCACTGTGTAGTTCTTCTCCTCTTCTATAAACTGGAGGGCAACTGTACAGAAGTTGCTCTCATATTGGACCACCAGGTGACTCAGCGCTACAACCAGCTCCTGTCAAACACATACAGAAGAAATAAAGCAAAACATAACAATCACTCCATTCCAGCGATTGTGATTTGTTTTTGTTTTTTTTACTTAATTTCATATTAAATATATATTTAATATAATTTAAAGCCAAGCAGGATGCGTTTCAGGTATAAGGGTGACAAATGAGTAATAAATCTCTAATTCAAACCTTGTTAATGATCTCTTTAGTGATTTCTTTTTTTTTTTTTTTACCCCACAGAAACAATTTATATAAAATTCAATTTTGAAGCCCACAAATTTTAAATTATGTTCCCTCAAAATATTTCTCCCTAAGACCTTGATTTGGAGGTCTTAATCTGACATATACTGTATTACTGTAATCTTTCTCAGTCACTCTATCTCCAGGCCCAATTCTCTCTCCAATCTCCTTCTGATACAGATTGTCAAGTGATATTTGGAGTTCTGCATTCTACTGTTTAACAGTGACATTAGATGTTGGTTATGCATCTGCATGAATATTTTAACTAAATTAGGCCTGGTGCAGTGACTTCCTGCTTCCGGTCTTTATGCTAAGCTAAGCTAGTTGCCTTCCGGGCCACAGCTCTGCACTTAACGCACAGCCAGGAGAGTGATATCGATTTTGAACTACTCCAATAAACTATGTCCTGAGGGGTACAGTCCACTTGTCTGTTTTATCTAGATAATACTCTTCTCATTACCCAATATAGACCGTGCTAGTGAATTTCATTCATTGCAAGTCTTTCCACTGCATCGAATAATATTGAATGCACCAGCATACTAGTAGCCATACCTGGAACGTAATAGTCCTAAATGCAAGGCGGGTAAAAGGCCACACTTTTCCATTGTGTTCATATATTTTGTAACCATAGTTTCCACTTGCATCCAGCATCGTATGTTTGTCTTACTATCACATGCATATAATGATATAATACACTATGTATTTTATGCGCGTGCAGGGAGTGTTATTGTGTTGCAGTGACCTTGCGGACCACAGGGCTGCCGTCGTTGATGAGCTGCGCCAGCATCATGGCCACATTGTGGTCGATGGTGGTGGAGTGGTCCGTCCTCTCAGCGGAGTTTCCCACAAACGTCCCCAGAGCAAAAACAGCCGCGCACCTCACCTGCAGCGACGTAAACACAACGCTTTCAGCACACAGGGCTGTTGATATGCTTGGATATGTTGTCGGCCTCATTTCCCTTCACCGTTGCACAGCTCTGTCTTTTCGAAACCGTCTGAAGTCAGTGTTTGGCCATTTGCCTTGAAACCCAAACATTTGCATGCCAGACTTATTCATTAATGTTCTAATGTTTTGTGAGAGACCAGTGGATGAAAGTTGCACAGGCAATTATGAAATGCGCTGGTGATTATCAGTGCTGTGTGCTCCTGTGTGCTGTTTTTTGTCACTGTAACTCATTACTTTCTCTGCTCGCTTCATTGGATGTTTAATCCAAACTTGCCATCGCACACAAGGAATTTTCCATGAGCGATTGGTTTCACAAACTGAACCAAATTACAGCACAAGAAAGAATATTTGGGTATATTGTTTGTTGTGGCAACAGAAACCATTTTTTGCAGGCACCAGGATGCATCATCACAGCTACTTTTTAATGTTGTGATGCAGCTTTAGTGATGCTACAGCACACAGATGTTGCTTTGATGTGGTTTGCTTCGCTGCAATGAAAATGATCAGCTGAAGCACTTCAGATGAGCATATTGTAATTTTCTTTCTAAAACCTGGAATAAAAAACCTCATAAAGACTGTAATACTGGAAAACATCTTAGCCTGCCATGTTCACTCAGACATTTGTACATTATTTTATGCTCTGTAATGTATTGGAGAATAGCATGAACACGCATGCACAATCTAATACAGTCCAATACAACAGGCCTCACGTTAATTCTACCATCTACTCTAAGATATGTTGATTTAAATCTATGGTATTATTTGAAGCCATAGTTAGTGATAGGGTTGTGTTGCAAGTCTTATAACACAACTCAATACAAACCTGTGGGAATTTTTGAGTACTGCACTGCCCATACTCCAAACTATGGAAGCATATACGGGACTATATTCAAATGATCATGTAAACTAGAAAATGAAAATGTAATTCCACAATAGCATTATAATTTTACACATGTGTATGTGTTATGTGAGTAAAAATGAAAATGCAATAATCCAATTTTCATTTTCATTTACACATGCTCGGTTGGGCGTTCGATGACTATATAAAAATTAAAATGGAAAAGCTGTGTGACATTTCACTTTCGATGTGGTAGCCTGCTTTACAGTGGACAATATTCACATTTTAATTCAAATCTGAAAATGAAAATAAAATCTAAATAGTGTAAGAGTTTTCCATTTTTGCAAGCAATATTTAAGTCAAAATGAAAATGAAAAGGACATTTTCTAACAATCCCGAAAATGAAAACTGCACTTGAAATGTTATTTTCAAAGACTTATCCTGCTGTACAGTGGGATAATATTCAAACATAAGCAAAACACCCCCCCCCCGTCTGTCAGTTTACATTTACGGGTCCCCACGCTCTTTTGGTGTCTAGATGAAAATGAAAAGGTAATCTGGTAGTGCTCTCATCAAGGCGGGCCTTCAGCATTATTACAAGCAACATAAAAAGGCCTCGAAAAATGGCACACACTGCACAAAACAGCACAAACAATATAGCAGATAAACATATTTTAGTTTTCAAAAACCATCTACAGTATAGAAATACCCCACATCCCCCGAGGCTCCGGGAGAACGCGCGCACACGCATGCAGGCAGATAGATACTGCAGCGTGTGAGGCGTCTCAAGCTAACACCCGAGGACAACTTGAAAATACAGTCATTTAGCTGTAAATGTGCTAGTTCTTTTTTTTTTCTTCTCTGTTATGTTATTGCCTTTATTTGACAGTGACAGCTGAAGAGAGACAGGACGTGCGGGAGAGTGAATGGGGGATGACATGCACATGGGGCGGACGCTCTACCAGGTGAGCTACCCCACGCCCCAATGTGCTATTTCTCAGCAATTTGTTGCAGTGAATTATGTTCAGTCAGTCTGAGTCTCGAGTGGCCTTAAATAATACACCCACTCTGAAAAATCCTAATGTAAAATAAATGAACAACCTGAAAACAGCTGAAAATGTATGAGTGAGCGTGTGTGTGTGTGTGTGAGAGCACAGACAGATGTGTCTGCAGACCTCAGTTTCAACCCTATGGCCAAAGCAGCTGTCTGTTTAGGGGAAGGGGGAAGTTAGTGGTGGAAACAGATGTTCCTAGTGTGTGTGTGTGTGTGTGTGTGTGTGTGAATGCATGCAAATATGTGCAGTGTGTGAGTGAGGGCACCAAGTGTCTGGGTGAACGGCAGGGCGAACTCTGTCTCACTGTCCCTCTGGTGCACGCCCAACCCAGTCAGACGCTGACCGTCCTGTTTGAACACGGTGGGGCCAAGCTGTGTAACGCTTGTGTTGGTCTTCTCCGTGTGTGTTTTTTTTTTTCTTTCACAAAACTGTCTCTTGTTAGTCCTGCAGAACACGCGTGTGTACTAGAGGATTCCTAGACCTGCTGTATTCCCCTCGTTTGTTTGTGTATTTTTGGTCTTGTTTTGAATACAAGAAAAGATTTCGTTTTGTGTTTAGTCAGTTGTGTGTATTAGCGTTACTGGTCGGGACCTCCAGCTGTCAATAAAGACTTTTACACTCTATGGGCCCTATTTTGGTGCTGGTGTAATGACCAGTCCAACCAGCGCGCCGGCATTTCGGTATGTTCCCGAAGTTCGCTTTACCCATCTGCGTGGTACGTTGGTGCCCAGTGCAGCGCGCACGGTGCACAGGTGGGAGGCTCATTCACGTGAGGCAGTGCAAAGCCAGCTGGTGGTATTTTGGTGGAAAATGGGCCTCCGAATTTGCGGTGAGAATGGACATCTCAGATCCTCGTTTGCTTCAGGCACGACGTCAATCTGCTGCCACTTTGGTGATTTTATCAACAAGAGGAAACAAAACACTTGGAGCAAATGCGACATTAATAAGGCAATAATGCTTAAAACTAAGCATTTTTACTAAGCCGCAGGCTCCACTCCTGGTGGTGCCCTTCCGTCAATTCCTTTAAGTTTCAGCTTTGCAACCATACACCCTAAGTAAGATATTTTAATTAAACGCTCTCCAGCCTGTAGATGTGTTCTCTGCATTCTTACAGTATTTGTTGTCCCCAGCTGCTTTATATACTGTATGAAAAGCACCTCCTTCAGTTCGTTAAATCCCTGCAGCCATCTGAAGGCAGCAGGACACAGATGTTGATAAATCTCCAGCCTCGGATTTGAAAAGTGCCACACCAGAGCACAGCGCCATTACACGCGGCCGTCCAATTTGTTTACCTTCACTAAATCACATGCAAACGACACCGGGCTGCTACAAAATAACCACACAAACGCCTCCGTTGTAACTCGGTATTCTGCTGTTTACGCGCGAGCCGTCAGATTACTGGAGCTCATTAGTCCTGCGCGTCATGACCTCCTTTCCAACTTTCTTGCCGCATCACATTTTACGATGCGATGTGGTCACGAACACCATGAGGTGCAGAGCATTAACAAGTACTCCTCTTTCTTCTTTTCAGTTGCCTTTGTGTTCATTCTTTTCATGGAGGCAACACAAGTATGGCGCGCTGATTGACTATACTTTGAGGAAAGTATGCATGCCACGCATTTACAAAAATAAAGTATAGTCCCTAATAAAGGCCCAGTTGGAATTACCTGTACTACTAACGCTGCTGCACATACATGAACCAAAACAGCAGGTGTGCTTGGCGACGCCCACACAGTCCGTGCTCCCAAGACCGACCACTTTGCGCTGGTCGTTACGCTAAAATAGGGCCCCATAACTTGCAAACAAACTGCAGCTTTATAAAATCTGGTGATGCCAGTTAACACATTAATTATGAACTTAGCAATCACGAGGTTTTTAGGACATGGCCCAAAGTCCATCCGTTTCCGGATGAGGATTCACTGTTGTGCTGTCACAAAACTTTATATTTTAGGAGACTGTAAGGTGCTTTTCTGCAATCATCGCAGGACTGGAACCCCCCAGGGCAGCAATAATGACTGGACGGCACGTTATTAGAGGACATTTAGAGGATTGGTTGACAGAGTTGCTGCATATGAAAGAATGTCATATAAGATGTGTGCACAAAAATATTTATTGAAATGAGACTTATTTATTTTCTAAATGCGGAAGGGAAATGATGAAGGGGAAGCACATTGATTTCCATTGATTTTCTCTCAAAAAGACCTTTCTTGTTTCTGAGTTTGGGAGTTGTGGGAATAGAATATTGGGGAAGTTCTGATGCGGAAATATGCTGTATCGTTTTCTTTCTTATTTACAGGGCTGCGGTTATATTTCAAAATAAAGTTTACAAGTCATAAAAAAAATCATCTAAATCTGTTGAAGACCTCTATAACTGATATCAGAGCTTAGGATGTTTTATTTAGTTACACTCAAGGCCATAGTTGTGGTCCAAATGCCACTTTCTTTTAGGACTTTTCTTAGACTTCTACCTTCAACAAGCAAACGAAATATAGTAAAGTCTTGACAAATTGGGTAGTATCAAAGTAAAGCATTAGCCAATGGGGGTTTGCAACAATGGCCTGATAGGATATCTTAAACTAGCATAAAAAAATCAGGTCAAAACACTATCTGACCTTAAAACTAGTAAAAAGAAAAAGATATATGGAGTGAAGGTTGTGCCTTGGACCAATTCAAGAAAAAAAAAAAAAAAAAATAAAGATATTTGAGGTGTTGTTTTTTTATCTGCCTGTATTTAAGATTGGTCTGATGCTTTGAATAAGAAAAGCAATCTACATTTCTCTTAACAGATGTTTATGATGTGAGTGTAACAACCAAGCAATCTACTTTTATCTTGACAACTCTAGTTAAAAAAAAAGATTGAATATCTTACTAAAAAACCCATCCAAACACTTTCTTTTGAAACCAGTATAATAATCAGGTGCTTGACAAGACTACTAATCTTAGATAACCATGTATGCTTTAATCATTTGCAAAACCATGTATATTATAACTAATTGCCGTTTTTGCAGCGCAGGACTTTGAAAACGATCACAACATCTCTTCGTACTTTTTTTTTTTTTTTTTTTAAATGTACACGAACCCGAACTGTGTACCTCTCACCTCGGGGATGGGATCCGACAGCAGGGTGTAGAGCTTCTCGTGGGCGCTGTCCCGAACGCCACACCAGCGCGCCGGGTCGAAGTTCTGCCAGATGCGGCCCAGGCAAATGGCCACCCACTGGCGGAGCAGGGGGTGGGGGTCTGACAGCTGCTCCAGGCAGTTCGCTATTAGGTTGCCCTGCAGACAGGCCTCCTGGTGGGGGGAGAGGAGAGTGAGAGGAGAAGGAGTGAGACCTTTAGGTTTTAAAGGGGGGGGGGGGGGGGGACCTACGGACGAAAAAATTCAGGGAAGGCAAA
>CM022472.1:28031709-28108331 GCA_011952105.1 Coreoperca whiteheadi | reverse complement strand
GGGGGGGGGGTGGGGGGGGGGGGTGGGGGGGTACCTACGGACGAGTACATTCAGGAAATGCAAAACGATTTTAAGGACTGTGAGGTATGAAGTAATAACAGAGGAAAGGCCATTTGTGTAAGACATCATTTCCCATGAGTCACCAACTATTAAAAAACACTCACAAACTTTGCCCTATTGTCTGTGGACAGTAGACACCAGTAGACCTGCCAGTATTTTATTGTTAATAAAATGACAAGAAGTGCATTATACAGTCTTAACCCTTGTGAGCAGCACAGAGGCTGGGCGCAGACTGGTACCTCATTAGCCAGTTAATCACTACTAACCTGTAACCTCACACTGTGTGATGGACAAAGAGATTATGAGCTCTGCAGCACTGTGACTTATTCCTTTGAACCGCTTCAGCCCTCTTCAAATCTTTTTTTTGTGATCAAAAGGTAATTGGCCCATCAAGGTTTGAGGGAGTTTAAAGTACACTTAAAAAAGCTGGTATCCTCTACTCAAAATCCTTTCGCTGCTTTCTTTTTGAGTGATTTATTTTGTGCAGAGCATTAACAAGTAGGCTCCTTTCTTGTTTTCAGTTGCCTTTGTGTTTATTCTTTTCATGGGGTAACACAAGTATAGCGCATTGATTGACTGTAAAGGACGCTAAACTTTGTGAAAAGTAAGAAAAAGTATGTGTCAAGCATTACAAAAAAAATAACGTACAGTCCCTAATAAAGGCCCGGTAGGAATGACCTGTACTACAAGTCAACGTATATTTCGACTAATTCCATCATTACAACAATAGAGTCATGTTGTACCCACCACTCTGCTGTAACAAAAATGCTGTTTTGATTCCAATCACTTCTACTTTGCCATTCTTTTGTTCGGTGTTAAGCTTACTGTCTTAAACTTAACACTTGCATATGTTTCACACTAAAAGGCTTCCAGTTAAAGACCACTGCACGTCTTTAACTGGAAAACAATGTGCAGGAAGTGTTCAGGTGGCATTTGTTAATTAATTCCAGTTGGTTTGCGTACTTTTCGATCAGTGTTAAGCTGCTGTTATTCATGCAACACTTCCTATATAGATGTTTTATAGTAAAAGGATGACCGCTCCCTTTTTTCTGGTAGGCTTTTATTGCTCTAACCCAAACACCTGCAACAAGTGCTCACTTTAATTTCCAGTCGCTTCACACCAATCAAAAAATCTGCGAAAAAGAGAAGACTGGAATGAATGAAAACAGTATTTCTGTTAGAGAGAGCAGCAACACACCCGTGTGTTGTGTGTAAAGTGTTATATAAACGAAGCCGAGTTGAGTTCTTTGTCTCCTATAGATGACCCCCCCACCCCACCCCCCACTGTCATCAAGTGCCTCAGATCGCTAGCGTGTCGTTCCCTCAGCTCTGATCGAGCCTCCCAGCTGAACCCTGGGAGCTGGAATATTAAGACGCCAGTGCTCGGTGACATGTTCGCAACAGCGACGCCACAGTAATGAGCGCTGTTGTTGAACGTAAGAGGGATAAATAATGGAGATGTGGAGCAGGCAGAGAGTCTCTCTCTGTAATGTTGGGAATCATCTATTATTTACAGGGCTGTGGGAGAGGTAGGAGCATTAAGCAACAGTGGTATGGAAGAGGAATGGGTGTTTCTGAGCTTGAGAGCACATATAGCTTTTCTGATTTGTCCCATTTATATAATGTTAAGCGGGAAGTACTGTAAGGTAGTGAGGAAAAAAATGAATCAAATAACATTCACAACTAGACAGAAAAAGAACTGCAGAGCAGGAGAGAGGAAGCAAAAGGGAGTGATCGTGGAATATTTCAGCGCGTCAGCGTGTGTGTGTGTGTGTGTGTGTGTGCACTCCATGAAATGACGAGCTACATCATCCCAAAGATCGAACCCTTGGACGTCTGATCAGCATCAGGCACAAAAGGCTTCTGGGATTGAACACCAGAGGCCAGGAGCAGGCCGAAGTGACACTTGCGGTGATAAAGCGTCACCATGGAGGTAGCTGGGACGGAGACGGAGATTATCGAGGTGACTGTCGGTGACAAAACTGTCACATAACCAATATCTCCCGGAAATACACAGCGGGCGATGGAGTAATCTCTCAAAGTGACGGCTGGCCCCAAAACAACCCGCTGACGTTCTGGTGAGGGAAGTAAATGAATAATGTGCTACGTTCTCCCTTTGGGCTTCTAGCAAGCAAACGGACAGCAGAACCGAAAATACACACATATCCACACATGCTCATACACACACACACACACACACACTCGTACCTGTCCTGTTTTGTAGCTGTTGACGATAACAGCCAATATGAAGACAGCCATGGTTCGATGCTCAGCCTGTAACATAAGAAAAGCGACACATCCACTTTCATACTGCTGTGTGAAGCTTTTCTGTTGAACTTCGGACCTTTCAGTAAAGCAATTTGTTAAGCGTCAAAGTCTAATGAAAAGAAGACATATACAGTGTCCCTAAACTGGATCACTTTCTTCACGAATGTACAAACGGCGATGGTGGATACTCACTGGCATGTAACTGTCGGCCAACACCGACAGGAAGTACTTGTGTCCGTTGTCTTTCACCAGGTCAGCTTGACATGACTGCAGAGATAGAGAGGGATGGAGGGGGGGAGGGAGGGAGAAAGCGGAGGGTTCACTTCATTGCAGATGTTGTTTAAGGTCACTTTCCACTCATACAGCATTCACTGCAGTCCTGTCATTCGTGGCAGTGCCTCCCAATCATGAATGAATACTGATGCCTCACCGTTGAGTGTCTGATATCTTGCTTTAATGAAAACATGCAGAGACATAAAACATATACCATGTGCTTGAGCACACCCACTCTTTTAGTCATTGCAAAATATATATATATATATATATATTTGCCCCTAACATCATTGTGCAGACATTCACACCAAATCCATTTGACTTTGAAACATGTGGGCTTTTTGTATTTCTGCCTATTCATACTCTTTGTCTTTCATCCCTTCTGTTAGCCATTATGTGCAGCAGACAGAATTCATATAATGACAATAGACCTGTGATGTCAGAGTGAAGAGAGGCAGGGTTTAGAAAAGATGACACGGAATGACTTTTATGTGGGTGAGTGTCTTATATAACTTACACTGTCCACGGCGAGGATTTTAGCCCAGATGAAAACCAGCAGGGGCCGCAGCTCTCTGGCTGAGCTCTGGAGCAGCTTTAATACGTAGGGGAAGATCCCCACAGACAGGGCCTGGAAACACACACACACACACACACACACAGAGCACTGGTGTTTACAGGGCAGTATTGATAATGCAGTTATGATCCAGGCCTCGCTGCTCAATGTGTCTGTCCAAGTTTGACCACCAAGACACACCTGCCGTCCCAAACGTAAACATGCACACAGGAATGGAATTTGGGCGAGCGGGAGCTGGGATGATAAGTGCAGTTTTGACATCTCAACGCATCTAAGCTTCACTAATTAACAGGAGGAATGATTACAGCAAGACAAATCTGTTTCAGCGTTCATATGGGCACTCTTGGAAAAGTGTGAGCCTACCCTTTAACGCACAAACGGCATCGATCGTTTCATCCAACTCTCGTGAAGAAAGCAAATGAGAGGCTTTCTCGAAATATTGAACTATTTCGATAAAATGTCACCACCAACTTCTTTTAGAATATAGCTTGTGACTTTGTATTTCTAAAAAAGAAGTTTGGGGCTTTCCTGTTGACTTCTTTTTCTTCTCTTGAAAAGAACTCTGTGCGTGCTCCTCAGATACGACGTCCTGCTTAGTGCGTGTGCACTGAAACACTGCTCAACACCAACAGCCACGTATATTTCCTGTAGAAACGTCCCTGGATAATCCACATACTTTGCTGACCAGCAGGTCCAGTGAACTGCTGTGGCTCATCTAGGGTCACAGGGACACTGTTTCTGAAAAGATTAGCTGCTGTTGATTTGTCTTGTTTTTTTTATTGCTTTAAGCGCCACAAACAAGATACCTTTCACCCTTATTGTACTGGGGTGGAGGCAGGATATCTCAGAGATATCGCAAAACCTCAGCGACCTTTCACTCCACTTCAAGGCTTTCATTTTCAGCCAAGTTTGTTGCTGCTTGGTGTCACTATGATGCAGCTATATGAGGAAAGCTAGGTTGTGCTAGTCACTGTGTTAATGCCTGTGTCTTGTTAAAAAAGATGAAGGCAGGATTTTCAAACAGGCACGCTTATCTGAACGCACCAGACTGACAGCCCAGGGACCCAGATCCAGAAACCGTCCGAGCAGGTCTAGAGCCCGTAGCCGATGCACCTGACTTAGGAGGACCTGAAAGAGAGCAGAGGTCAGAGGTCAACGGTGCTGCCTCCAAACCAAGAGGAAGCCTGAGATTAAAGGAGGAAGAGGAGGAGGAGGAAGGACAGCAGGCGAGAGGGTCAGGAGGTGGCGTGAAGCAGGTGGCTCTCCCACCACTACTGCCGGGAACACACTGGCACCCGGTCGCACTTGTTTCCGTGTGGGCGATTGGGTGCGTCCTCTTGGCTGCCATTTCACTTGGCTTCTTAAGGAGATACAGGTTTAGGACAATACCGCGTGCGTGTGTGTGTGTGTGTGTGTGTGTGTGCGCGCGCATTTTGGTTTCCGTGCACGTGTACATGCGATGCAACAGTGACGCCAAATGGGATCACGACGTAGCGGCGTTGGCCAAGGAAAACTATTTTAAGGAGGCATAATGGTGTGTGCTAAAAATGTATATACGTGTGTCTGTGGGTAGTTGATGCAGCATTAAGCACAACGCAGTCCGTGTGAGGTCCATCCGCATGTGACTGTCCCACAGTGTGTGTGGGTACAAGCATATGGAGGAACCCAGGTCCACACACACACACACACACTTCATTACTAGTGTTCTCTGTGACTTTAACCTGGTGAGCATGACCACACAAACAGACGGAGGCCGGGGGAAGACTGGCCCAGGGTTACCTCCAGCTCCAGGGAAGAGCGTGGGAACATGGACATTTGCGTGTGTGTGTGTGTGTGTGTGTTTCTGTGTGACGTAGGTGTGCGCTCTAAGGAAAGCCAACAAGCAAGAATGCAATCTAGAGCGCTCCTGATCCAAGCTTTAAAAAAAAAAACAACAACAAACTTTTCTGGTCGCGATTCATCTTTTCAACATGATTTGAAACAGACGTCGGCGAATATCTTCCACACAGTCACACACACAAGCACATTTTATGCACAAATAATGCATTACCATACATGTGCCATGCCATTATAGCAGGGATGCAAATACAATCCCTGAGCAATGATGCCATATTCCACTGTGCGAGAATGTGTGTGCGCGCATATTTGTCGCCGTCCCTTATTTGCGTAACATCTTGACTCCAATCTCGTTTAGAGCGGTGAGGAAGCGCTTCCCATCATCCTGCTGTATGTACGAGCTGTGAGACGTACGCCGTCATGTTGTTATATGATGCACGTGCGTGCCTTATTCACTTCACGGACACCTAATGCCAAATGTGTGTGAATGTGCTGCTGATCCGAAACATCACGATTTAGAGTGTTGTAATCCCTTTGCAAAATCTGTTAATCCTTTCGGGATGAAATGACTGTTGTTAAGACAACGCCGCACCGCATCTCTCCTTCCTGAGCTCTGTTGTCCTCCCTTTCATCATTTCATTAAACAACATTATTGATGGAGTACTCTCTGTTGCCCACTTCTTGACGCTCTTTGCATCTTTCAAATGGAGCCAGATTATACGTTGGCATCAAATCGTAAATCCTCCAAGAACACGCCAGTCTTTTAAGTTCATTCTTATTCAACTGTGTGCTTAAAAGGGTATAAAACCTGTTTATGTGTCCATCCGTTACATCAAAGAGCATGAAGTAGCCGTGAGATTACTTTTCCCTCACGGTGTAAAGCTGCATAATGTTGGGTGATCTTAAAGGCTACTGCTGCTTTACTTCCTCTCTCTCTCTCTCGCTCTCTCTCTCTAAATCCACATCAACAGCCAGCCAACACACACACACACACACACGCACGCATTCCTTCACACACCATCAAGTGCTCCCCAATCAGTCTGCCTTCTCCTTGGCTTTTAACGTGTCCCGACAGAACTGCTGTATGGACGCGTTGCGGCTCGCAGTGCGCTGACTCAGCAGGAAATTACCATTCAACACGGACAGCGGGACAACACTACTACGCCGTGATATAATACAGCATCACAACGGCACGACCCCACGGGATGGCGGTGGTGAGAGGACGAGGGAAAGGGAGCGGAGAAACATCCTGCTGCTGGCGCACACGACAAGGCTTTAAGCAAGATGTCCAACCAATTAAAGCATCCCTAACACATTTAACACCGAGCAGCCACCCTCCTTATCACAGGCTCGTAATGTAACAAACCTGACCTGCAAATGCTGCAAGAATTGTGCAGCGCCTAGCACACTCTTATGCTGGGAGATCTAAAGTGGCAACCTGAAGGAAAGAGTGTCTTGTACAAATGAGGAGGATAAAGATAAATAAAGGGAGGGAGGGAGAGATGGGAGTGGGGCGAGGTAATAGCATAAAAAGTATTGCTGTAATTGTAATGTTCTAAGCTAATGATAGACTCTTGGCAGGTGATGTGTGTGTTTAATCAAGATGCTCTTGCAGAGTTTGCTCGTGCATAATGGAGAATAAAGCCCTTTTCAAACATGGAATCTGCAACATTGCTGGCGTCATCTATCTATTCCAGCATTCAAACATTGGTTACATAAATGTCGCACAAATTGTTGAGTTGGAAAATAATATCGAGGAAGAAGAGCGCTCTCAGTTGTCTCACAATGTTGTGATTACATAGTCAGCGTTTTAAAACCCCTAGGCCACCACGACGCCATTTCTTCTCTTTTTACTTGCATCGCGAGGGGAGAACAACGAATGAAGCACACCTTTAAAGACGGATTCAACATACGAAGAATCATTTCATCGACAAGTTGGCTCAGTCAAAGCGTTTGTGGTTTATTAATAGACAGAAATTTAAAAGATAAATCGATGAAGGTGCTCTTGGAGCATAGGCAGTCAATATCTCTCTGTTTGTATGACCTACTATATAACCTATGTCCTGTAGCAATGTCGATGTGATGGCCTTTAATTCAGACTTTATTAGACGTGTTACTGAAATGTTTTTAGGTCCGATCTTGTAAAATTACAAAACAATTGCCAGCACATTTCCATTAATGAAGTGCATATTTGAAAAGGGCATAATGGGGAACAAGACATCTGAGTATTGGTCTGCTTTACAAGTGCAGGGGTTTCTTTGCTGTCCACACCTTCTATATTCTGTACCTGTGTGAATGAGGAAAGATCACCCCTCCTCTTTTACCTCTCACAACTCAGAGAAGCACATTTCAACACATTTACCAACTAGGTGCTTGACTTTAAATCTGTAGATGAACGGAATAAAGTGAGAGTAACAGTGTGAGTGTGAATACTGTTCTCCAGAGAAAGTTAATGATGCAAAACATGAGACAATGAGTGAAGAAAGAGAAACAGCTGTCTGCATAATATGTATCAGCATATTTCTGCTATTACAAACATTTAAATCAAAAGAGAAAAAGACTGGGCTGGGAGGTTTGTGTGTGTGTGTGTGTGTGTGTGTGTGTGTGTGTGTGTGTGCGCGTACCTGCAGTACAATTGGGAGCTGCTCAGGAGGGTTTCTGTTCTCCACACCCATCGTCAGCCACACCTGAAACGCCGTCAGCTGCTCGGCAAAGAAAGGACTGTGCTGTGGACACAAAACACACACACACACAGTATACATCACGGTTTTTAAGAATTAATGTGCATACTCGTTCTCTCTTTTTCTCATGAGAGAGAAACACACACACACGCGCGCACACACAGTAATGAGACAGTCTGCAGTGACTAGCTTATCGTTTCATAAAAGCCCTGACACAATGAGCTAAGAAGTGACACTGCACTGCAGTAACGACATAAATCCTGATCTATCATGATCACCTTCCCCCTCTCTCTCTGTGCTGCTGTGGCAGTTTGCCTGATTGATTGGCTGCTGGCCGCAGAGTTTTTGATCATGCCGGGTGTTAATATTGCAGCGGGAATTACGACAGCGTTGTGTAGCCTGTTGATGGATGTAGAGAGGGGAAATATCAAGGCTTCGCGGCTGGATGGCTAAATTAATTTGTGCATAATCAAAGCTTAATAACTCTATACACACACTCGCTGATACATGAAAAGGGTGTTATATGGTGAGCATAGGCCTAGCTCAGAGATTGAGCCTCTGTATTTGGAACACCTCAAAAAGTGGATGTAATGTTGCATTTTAGGGTGAGAATGTAAAACCTAAAAATATTGTTTAGTTTCCTTGATAGCATCTTTACTACAAAGACCCCTGTGCTTTATTGATTTGTTTAAAACACAATTCTAGCATCTTTATTAACAGAAAATAAAAACACAAGTTAAATTTAAGACCTTTTTAATACCATATAGAATGATATTTAATATCCATTTTATGACCATGGCATGTAAGGACAAGATGGCCTAGAATTATTTACTATTATATCACAGTTTTTTCAGTACTTCCCAACAACAGATGACTAAAACTCCACAAAAAGGGATTGAATAGCCTCCTGTAGGACAATCCCACTTATAGTTTATAGGTGTATAACGACGCCTGACAGCCCGCAATTGGATACAAGTGACAATGAGCGTGAAGACACTAACAGTGAGCCAACAATCAGGTTTGAGAGGCATGCAGGTTTATGTAGGTTTCAGCACTCAGGAGCCAAGACACGGACGCAACACCATTCTTGGTTCTTGTTTTCACTTTAAACTGTTCTACAGAAGTCAAATTGCTCTTGGTGTTTTTTCTATCCATATGGCACACTGAAACAAAAACCTATATTTGGGGTAAGGGGTAGTAAGGGGTGCAGTCGAGGGTTAAACTATTGCCTATAGCCCATAATTGTCAAGAGTAGAAAATAAAACAGAATTTGTCAAATCGGTAAAAAAAAAAATCTGCAGCTCTAAATTCAGTTGTGACAGAGACCAACAGCTGAGGCACATCAGAGAGGAATAGCAGGCTTCTGGAAGAGGGAGCAAGACAGAGAGGGAGGATCTCCTTTAGTAATCCTCAGAGGCTCAATTACGGTGCCGGTAAGTGTTTTCGGACAGAGTGCAGGAGAAAGTAGAGGAGGACAGAGGGTGGAAAACTGCTCCCGGGGGAGCGATGGAGAAGATGCCCACCTCCGAGGGCCAGGTGGAGGAGAGAAAGGGCCCAGATAAAAGTAAGTATCAGGAAAAGCTGCTCTGCTGCCACTTTCTCCGTTTCCAGAGTTTTCTGATTAGTTTGCATTACAGAGCCTGTCTGCTCACACACACACAAACATGTAATGACCACACAGAGCGCTTTACCACACATTCACACACACATTCATACACTTATGGCAGAGGCTGCCATGCAAGGTACCAATCTGCTCATCAGGAACGGTTAGAGGGTTCAGTGTCTTGCTCAAGGACACTGTCTCTGAAGGAGCCGGGGATCGAAATGCGTTGTTTAGACCCAGCATCGCCATCACAGTCCCCAGCCATGTCAGTAAATATAACAATAAAATGGCAGGGCCAGTGGTTTCAAAAACTATTTTGACAATCACATTTGAATTATTAGGGTGTGTGTGTGTGTGTTTGAAAGATTAATAGAGATGCTGCTGGTTGAGAACTTGCAGTGCAATCCAAGCTAAGTGCCATCCATCAATGCTAGATATCCAGTGGCCACTAACTTATACACACACTTGTTTGCAAACACACAGAGAAATGGAGCATCTTTCCACCTTTTCAAGTGAACACACACACTTACTCTGAAGGCGGTGCCCTCCTCAATGATGGTGGGCAGCTGAGAGAGGCAGATGTCCACGGCCAGGTCCCAAGCTTGCCTGTAGAGAGGTGATACACACACACACACACACACACACACACACACACCACATTGCAATTACGACCTACATTTTAAGAAATAACCCCAAAACCACACACATTTGCTACAATTTAAAAGCAATCTCATTACAACCTGAAGCAACAGAAACTCTAAGCCCGTGGTCATGGCTTTCCCCTTTCTCCACATCTTGAGTTTTCTCCTTTGCATTTTTCTCCATGCACATACACCTCTTTAAATTCCAGCCTGAGGTCCTGGAGAGGGCAGCAAGCCAGCCTTTGATCCCTCTCTAAACACTAGCGTTCTCTCATGGTCATCATATCTAATTCATGGGGTTATGTAACTCACATCAAAACTTCGTTTCTCTATTCTTTCTGTCGGTTTCTCGCTCTTTCCACTTTCAGGCTCCTTTTTCTTGCACCAAATTGAGCTCAGGGCCTCTGTCTTTTTCCTCTCAGCTCGAGTTAGTCTCTCAGTCTTGGCTAAGATCCTTAAATACCAGATACATTTAGAGTTAAAACACTTTTTACTTGATAATAACATTTAAGTGATTTTGTTTAAGATCTGGCCATTGGAGCGTCGGACAGAAAAAAGCACTTAGTTACTTTATTTGTGGATCTATCTAAGGCGTTTGATTCAGTGGACCACGAATTGCTGGTGAACAAACCTAGGAATGCTGGTTTCGGTCCTGTTCAATGGTTCAGATGGTACAGATTGAACTCAGTGCGTCTGTGCAGGGAACCACACATCTAAATTTTCTTGAGAAAACTAACAGGGTTCCTCTACTTTTACGAATGACTTGGGTAACAGTCAGTCAGTCATTTTCTACCGCTTGTTCCCGTTGGGGGTCTCGGGTGACTGGAGCCTATCCCAGTAACTTTGGGCCTTAGGCGGGGTACACCCAGTGGCCAACTCGTCGCAGGGCTGACACATGGACAGACAACCATTCATGCGCACATTCATCCACTAGGGGCAATTTTTTTTGGACACATCAATTAACCTAAACATTTCATGTTTTGGACAGTGGAAGGAAGCCAGAGAACACGGAGAGAACCCACGGTAACACGGGGAGGACATGCAGACTCCACCCAGGGAGATCGTGTGACATTGATCTGGTCCGGGAATCAAACCCACGATCTCCTTGCTGGGGGGCGGGGGCGCTGGCCGCTCTGCCACCCTGCACCCCCACTTGGGTAACATTCAGGCAAAAATACACTTCTATACTGATGATACTTCATTGTCGCCTCCATAGTACAGGCATTGCAAGAGACTGCATTTTAGTCATTACAAACCGCTATCTTGAGTTTAAAATTGGTTTTAAATGCTCATTAAATAAGTTCATGGTCTTCTTAAAGTCTGGCTTACAGTTGCTTTATGATATGGTATTAGCATTTTCTCATTAAAAGGTAAATTCATTGAAAGGGTGCCCTTGAACAAGCACTTGGGTATACGGATAGAAAAGATTTTATTTAATGTACATATTGCTAATCTAATTAGCAGTGGTGGAAAGTAACTAAGTACATTTACTCAAGTACTATAGTTATACAATTTTGACATACTTGTACTTTACATGAGTATTTTAATTTTCTGCTACTTAATACTTCTACTCTAGAGGGAAATATTGTACTTTTTATTTACAGTATATATATTATCATTATATATTATCATTAATAATGATGATGTATTATAGGATAATATAAAATAAAACTATTGATCCCTTGATGAAATTCACAAACTACACAGCAGTATATAAAGTCATTAAAATTAGCTCCAACTTTACTTTCAAGAATAAAAAAAACTTGTGGAAGCTACTTTTCGGTCTGTGATTGATTACGGTGACATACGGTGTATGCATGCAGCCGCCTCCATTTTACAGAGCCTTCATTCAGTGTACCATGCATCTTTGTTTAATTACAAATGCAAAGTCCCTTACTATTGCAATCTTTATGATTTGGTGGGTTGGACATCAATGACCAATCGCAGACAACTGCACAGGCATATGTTTTATCTATAAAGCGATACTGGGTAAACTTCCAGCTTACATCTGGACCCTTCTCTGTCTCAGCTCTGGTTGTTACCAGCTATGCTCCTCCAAGTTGTTGCTTTTTAATGTACCTCAGGTTTTGACAGATCTGTGGAAAACTGCATTTTCCTACTATGCACCTTGGGCATGGAATCATCTGCAAAAAGATCTAAAATTAGACATGTTTATATCCATTGATGAATTTAAGGGCATCATAAAGAATGTGGTGATGGAAGCATGTGGTTGTTTTTCTTGAAAGGCCACTGTGTTTGAATAGCGGTTCTTTCATTTTACTGTATTGTGGATTTTTTTATACCATGTTGTATAATTTTTACTCAAGTACTGTACTTAAAAGTCTAATATTTAACATTTAGGAGGAGCTATTGGCAGAAATGGAATATAATATTTATGTTAAGTATGTTTTTATTAGTGTGCAATCACGTGAAAATAAGAATCGTTGTATTTTCTTTACCTTAGATGAGCCGTTTATATCTACAGAGGGAGCAGGTCCCCTTTCACGGAGGTTGCCATGTTGCACCGCCATGTTTCTACAGTAGCCCAGAACAGACAAACCAATCACTGGCTCTCGACTGGGCCTTTCATGTTTTTCGCAGCCACCGTAGTTTCTTCTACACGTTTAGAACAGGAGAGTGGTTGCAAACTGCAATTTCACCACCAGATGCCACTAAATCCTACATACTGGACCTTTAAGTACAAATTTGAGGTACTTGTAATTTACATATTATGTAAATTATACTTCTACTCCATTACATCTCAGAAGCAAATATTGTACAATATTTTGGGCAAATGTGAATGATAAACTGAAGGGTTAAATGTTCCTTTATGGGTTGAGAAAATTCTCCTACTTCTTAAGCTAAATAAACTATTTAAAACCCCCTTTGGATTAGCTGGAAAATGTATTGTCACAAAGCTGAAAACAGGGCTGTTTTTCTGACCTCATGAAAAGTTGACTTTTTAGACATATGTGGTTCTCACAAACCAGCAATGCTACAAACATATGATGATCTTAGAGAATATGATGAATTGCTGTAGATTAAACTACCCAACAGTATATAAAGTTGTTTAAAATGAGCACAGCCTTAAACATCTACAGCGGTAAAATGCAACATACACATTAATGCAGCAGTAATATTAATCCAAAAACATCATATATAACAGTAAAACACTGACAGGGACCATTTTACAGCACGATTACCTTTATTTGTGATACTCTAAGTCGATTTTGCTGATAATACTTATACTTTAGTAAGCTTTTGAATACTTCTTCCATCACTGGTGATTTTGTACAGCTGCTACCTTGGCCAGGTCTCTCTTGTAAAAGAGATTTTGGATTTCAATGGGACTTCCTGGTAAAATAAAGTTAAAAACTAAAAAAAAAATAAATCAATAATAGAGTCATGTTCCCAGTCGATGCACTGCAATGTAATGTGATGCTGAAAGAGGGACAGAGAGTTCACTCTGTCTGAGACCCTCTGCTGCTTAAACAGCTTTCCCCATTAGCTGATAGCAGTATAATAGAGTTGCACTCTTGGTCGACAGCACAGTGTTAAAGGTACAATAAATCCACTGCTGTCATTTATGTGCAACACGCAAACACACAGTAAAGTATGTGGCTAAAAAAGCATTGCTGTCTAATTAGAAAACTATGAGGTAGATTTTGGCATGGGGTATGTTTGCTCCATCAACCACATTTAAATTGTTCAGTCAACAAAAAGGCAATTTATTCCAGTGTTCATGTAAGCTGGTACAAGCTCAGGCTAAATGGGAAAATTTATAAAATTAGCTGCCACTGCGGCAGACAAATCATTTAGCCTTCAAGGAAAAATGTCAACAGAGAAAAACAGACATTACTGCATTATTAAGAACAGGTGTTACTTATTTTGCAAGGTTTTTGTTGCCATATTAGGGCTGATTTTAGAGAAATTAGACTATGTGAAATTCAGATTGATGTTGTACGAACTGGTTAAACCGATAATGATCCGAAAGAAGCAAAGACTTCCGCTTGCATTTGTATCTATGTTCGATGTATTTACATTACATTTAGCAAACGAATGACGGCGCTATGTATACTTACGAAATATCTCAAGACTATAAAACTTCTAGATGCAACAAATTCTAGATGCACGTGTCCATGTAGTATTTTCTGAATTATTTCTGATCTACTTAACTTATTCGTAGAGCACCTGCTACAGTAACGGCTTGTTTACGGCATGGTTTCAAAATCACTAACATACTAATCTACTCGAGTCTAAGTGTTAGTTATTAATTGAGAGGAAAGTTATTTACAGTCTGGAACCAGTAACCTTCTGGTACATGTATTGTGTAGGAACATAAGCAAGGGTATGGTGCTTACACTGCCCTCCAACAGTCAGTCAAGGTTTCACATGAAGCTTTCACACGAGATAGAATTGGAAGGTGGGATTACCCAAAACAAGACCCTTAATATTTCTGGGTAGGTATTTGATTGTCTTAGATCAGGGTTTTTTTTTCTTCAAGTCTGACACTCTGACCATATATGCTGTGGGAATAACTGTTATCTGTTAGGTAGGTATGCTCCAAGACACTACCTAGATTTTAAGAGAAGAAATAACTTGAACTTACAAATAAAAAGTTGCAATGATAAACAGTAAAACATACTCTTCCTCCATTTAATACAATACAATGGGGGGTTTTGCTGACACAACCTTTTTTTGGTCTGGTATAGGGGCTAATGTTAGTTCATGGCATAAAGTTAGGTTCATATTTGTGACAATGCTCAGTTCACTGTCTTGGTGACTCTTTTGGCATTTTTCCCTTGTCTTGTAATTGTCACTTGGCTAAAGCAGTTGCTGATTAGAAAACATTACGGAGTTTCATTTTAAAATGTCTCAGCTGTTGTCTGTGAAGGTGCCCATGACCCTATCACATTGTGTTATCTGGACTGACTGCTGCTAAGCAAATGATTTCCACTCAGTGGAACCCTCCTCATTCTCTCTCAATCACACTTGATTTTATTGTTTTCAGAAAGTCATCTACTTGGTGCTTTCTACTTGATGAAGTAATTGTAGTACTAAATGTACTATTAAATGTATGGCTGCCGATTCCGTGTCCAGCCTTTTGTAAAATGCCTGTGTAATGTCTGTATAATGCTGTCTTACTCATTTGAATTTGATTATATAAGCTCCTTTCTTCATTTTTGGGATCCAGTATTTATTTGTGCCTTTGGTTTCAGTTATTATCTGTTTGTTCTCTTTTGTTATGCGTTGTATCTTATTTTCTAATATGCATTAAAAAAAGCTGATCACACAGAAATGTGAATTTTAGAGGTTTAACAGTTGAGGGTAAAGCTAGGTGTTGAAGAAAAATCTTTTTTTCTTACTCATTTTGTATCATGGTAGATCAAGTTGTCGACCGATATAAGAAAGTACTAAAATAATGAAATCTTCCAATAAGCCCTTACATTTTGTTTAAGAGGCAAATAAACTTTTTGTCCTAATGTACAGACAACATCAGGAAGACACAAATAAAAAAGGTCACTTGTCCATGTCCAAGCGAAATTTTCATTCCATCAACTAGAAATGTATCAAAAAGGTATTTCATAACTTTAAGTACTGGGATTGGAATCCCAACATATATCCGTCCCTGCTGGTGTTTATGTAATCCAACGGTGAGGAAACAAGCAGATAGAGCAGTCTAATCAGCAAAGACACGCTCACAGGGGGGAGGCTGCCGCACCGTTTGAGATGACAGCATTAACTTGCATGATGCCTGCCAATACAAATGAGTAACTCATCACCAAAACCTGTCTTTGTGTGTGTGTGTGTGTGTGTGTGTGTGTGTGTGTGTGTGTGTGTGTGTGCCTGTGTGTGTGTGCGCGTGTGTGTGTGTGTGGTGTGTGAGATGAGGGGACAGCCGACAACAGAGGAGTGTAGGGGACCAGTTGGCGGCTGACTAAGCTCTTTTTCCTGTTGCCTGCAGAGATTGGTGCAGCGACGCGCACTCACAAATACACATATAAAAGTAGACACACTCCCACACTGAAACTGCCCACAAGGGAGTAATCAGCCTTGGGTTTATCTGCTCTCCTCTATTCTGCGCCATTTGAATAACAATTGCTGTTTGTGTTCGGGCACCTACATCGATCAACGAGCCCCCAAATTGGTTAATTCCCCCTCTCCATCGTCCTTCCCCCTATCTAAGCTAATCCAAACTTTTATTTTTCTACTTGCCATTTTATCTATGGCACTTCCATTTTTTATCGTTCACTCAGTCTTGTTTCCTACACTCTTAAAGCACCTCTCTGTCGTTATTCTGTCCTCCTTAATACTGCATGTGCTGCTGTGCAACTCCCAATTTCTTTGGCGGTAAACAGTGCAATATACTAACAATCGAAAATAATGGGCTTGTACGAGCAAGAAAGACAGACTAGCGCTTGCTCGAGGAGCAAGGAGCAGCGTTCTTTACTATAAGTGATGCCAGGGTGTTACACAACAAGTCGCTGCTTGAGGCAAAGAGAGTGAGAACACTTCGTCTTTTTGTGCCAGATAATGAGTGGGAGAGATGGAGGCATTTATAGAAGACCAAGAAGAGAAACAATAGATAGTGGGAGATGTATTTGTGTAACTAAAGGGAGACAGATGATGGGATAATGTTTCTTACATAGTGTGGAGGAGCACGTAAAGTCAATGGACAACGGGGAGGCTTTTCAGCAAATCTGTGTGTCTGTAATATAATTATATTAATGAGAATACATGGAGGACAAATCAGTAAAATGGTGGAAATTGTAAAACACTGCAAGAACTTCTGTGTCAACACTCTTGAACGCTTAGATTTGTGTTGTTTAATAATTCAAAATAAACTAAGTTTTTTGTGGACTGGTAGGCCTATAGGGTTATTTTTTCCGTGGTACCAGTGCTTTTAACCTAAATCTGCCACGTCTACCACAGCTAGAAATGTCCAACATCTCTCACAAAGTCTTTTATTATCCCCCAGAGAACAGGTGTTATCATGCTGCGTTCAATCAAAGGTCGACATATTCGGCTGCGGGTTATGCGTGTGTGGGTGGGTGAAGCAACACCATTGCCCTAACTCCATGTGCAACTTGTCTTGTGTCTGTCTACGCGGCATTCAGGCCGACCGCGGCTGCTGTCAGTGAAGAACAGCTACATCTGCCTCTGCTATGAGGCAGAGAGCAACGCATACATCACAACACTGGCAATTGCCAAAATACAGAAATAACTGAGAAACACAATCAAGGAAAGTATACTTAGCATGAACGAGGCGTATGCATATGGTAGAGGGCAGAAGCAAATAAAAACAACTACATGTTTTGGCTCACACTTCCTCAACAGCATTTATTTTGAGAGTAATTAAAGCATTTCACTTTGTTTTCCGTTTTGTATGATAAATCTGGCTTGAACCAGGGGGCAAAAATGCCTACACACACTGTAGGTGGCTTGTGTATTAAATTAGACGATGGACCACTTTTGTCCTCTTTTTACATGAATCGATCAGTGGTTGTAAATGAGAAATCATGCTCTACATCCGAGGTCTGACTGTGATGCTTCTGGCAATAAAATTGCATATTCAAGGGCAGTAACAGCAAACCCTGTTAGCACCGTGCAGTAACAGGAGGCAACAGTGCAATATTAACAACCTGTGCGGACACACACCAGGCTTCCTTAGTTTACTAGTTGCTTCTGACACCAACCATCTTTTTGTAACCCCTTTCTAGTATGGAGGTCCATCTCGGTTCCATTCTCACCTTATTTTCGACCACAGCTGTGCCTCCATCAGGAATACATTTTGGCAAACATTTTTCTTTGGTTTATAACTGAGATTTTGTTGAGATTATAAATATCAATTCCATCCCTGTTCATTCAGAACAGAGATTGATCGAGGATGTTTAGTCTAGCTTGTTTTTTTTGTCATGTTCTAATTTGGTGGCTAGCTTGCATCTAAGACTCACCTGGGTTTGTTTGAGGGAAAGGGTGTAAAGCAGGCCACCCACCTGTGAAGATACTGAGATGCTACGTACACTCACCAACCCCCAGTTGTTGTTGGTCAGTAACTAGCTCCAACGGGTAAACCTCTTGTCAAACCCGTGTCTTGTTTTCTATTTCTACGAGATACAATGTGTACAGTAGAAGAAACAATATGACTGTGGAGATGTTGGATGGCACCTTTGATGAAACAAGCTAGCTGCTTGGCCCCGCTTCCAGTCTTTGTGCTAAGCTAAGCTAAACGTGTCTTAGGCCAAAACCTGTGCTGAATGCTCGGAGCTGAAACTGATATCGATCCTCTCATCTAACTGTGGGTATGAAAGCAAACAAGTATAATTCCAAGAGGGTTAGCGTATTCTTCTAAGCCTTTAACTCTCTAGCGGAGTGGCTAGCACTGCCAGAAATATGTCACTGTGGTCTGTTTTCCCAATTAGATTTGGTTAACTAGAAAAACTACAAAAGCAAACAAAATGGTCACAGAAACACAAAGTACATTGCTACTAGCTGACTTTTACAGAGGAGTTTTCATTTAATCAACGAGCCCATAACATTTGGGCAAATGCGCCCCGAGGCAGATTTGCCATTTGTGCATAAGTGGCCACGTTGATAGCATTTTTTTTTTATCTCTCTACGGCTTTTTAAAAGTAACCATTTATAAACATTAAAACACATACAATACCATAGCACAACGCTGCCTATCTCTTGTCTAATCAAATAATATTTCTGTTAATAAGTCTGTTCATCCTTTAAATTTAGTGTGCATGAACAAACAGAAAAGCTTTGGAAATGACCTCTTGCCTTCTTCTCTAAAAAACCAAGGACATCTGTGTATCTGTGTGCGTGACAGCGAAGCCCTGAGCTCTGTTTGTGTGTGTCTTACCACATGGCGTGCATGTATGTAGGGGGCAGACGGGGACTGCTGACCGGTGTACAGTTGTATGACCTCATTATCCTCTCGGCTAATAGGAAATTGCGAAACAAGCTGGCCACCAGCAGGTCCTGACGAAACAACTTCTGGAACAAATCTAAAAGACAGAAAGAGAGAATATAGAAATGATCCATCACGTCAGAGACAAAAGAGGGCCACCGAATAAATAAAATGAACACAAAGAAAGGATTACAAGTGAGGGAAATAGGGCGCTGAATGAGTGAATGAAAATGTAACTGGGTAAAAGAAAGTAGTTTCATTACAGCAAAGTGGCCACTTTATAGAAAAATAGGGTAGCTCGTGTGTATGCTTGCAGAAAATAGAGGACCGCGATATGCAGATTAAAGCAGTGGGTCACGGTCACATTTTCATCAGCTCATTAAAGTATTCGCTAATTCACTTTAATGGGGCCAGGCCAATCCCATGCCAATCTCTGGTTTATGATTGTGATTGCCCTGTTTGTGTGTCGTGTGTGTGTGTGTGTCGAGGATATTATAGGAGAGACTGTGTCTGACAACTCCTGTGCCTGCTGTTAGTGTTCCACTGTTTAAATGTTCAAGTGTTTGTGCTGCTGTGTGTGTGTGTGTGTGTGTGTGTGTGTGTGTGTGTGTGTGTGTGTGTGTGTGCGCGCGGGTGCGTGAGAGAGAGATTTGGATTAGGTGTGCAGTGCCTTCATTACAGGGATTCTCTCTGATGTGGGCTGCTTCATTAACAGCAAAGCCCCCGGGGTTTAAAAGGCTTCGGCAGCCATCAGCATTGTCACATTGCCATTCTAGCCGGGATACAGTTTGTCTCAGGGGAGTCTGAGCGGGCCTGTGTGTGCAAGGGTGTGTGCGTGTCTGTGGATGTGTGTTGCACACAAGAGACAGGTGAGCAATGAGAGAAAGTTTTAGAGCTGCATGCAAAAGATAAATGCATGACAAAAAAAAAAGAAGAGTGTGTGAGCACGTTCACCTGAGCATGCTGAGCCTGTGGGTAATGGTTAGTGGCAGTGTGTGCGTGTTTATGCATGTGTTGTCACCATACAGTTTTGAGTGTGTATGTGTGTGCACACTTGCTTTTACAGCCGCCAAATTATGGTTAAAATGATATCCCCAATTACTGTGCTAGACACTCTAAACACAATTAATCTCCATTTGAGGAGCCAACCTGCACTTACTGCACTTCTGGCATTTTATATCAACATCTTCACTATTTTCAACCACTGGGGATGTTCTCAAAGTTTTAGTACTGCTGATGCTTCACTACTGTGTGGTTCGTATTAGGTGCCCTAATTCGGGCTCCCTGTGAGCTGAAACGCACGGCTCATTTCATTTTTCATCATTGGCTAGACATGTTGTAATAAAGGTTTTTGTTTGGGTTAGGAAACCTGTGTTTTTGGCCGTTCGCTAAGCTTTCTGTTCTTGCACGGGAGATATGCAGTTTACGGCGACAGTGGGGCCAGATTTAGCACTAAAGATTCTTAGTCATTTTTGAAACAATGGGTTGCTCATTTCAAACAGAGGTAGAGAAAAACAGGCTTCTCATTTCTAGCTGATAATTGCTGATTTTGCTGGCTGAAATGATAAGCTAGCTCGCACATTAAGCTAATGCAAGCTCCACGAGTTGATTGAAACTGCTGTCACCAGCTGAAATTAATGTTTGGAGTTGAATATCATTTTTAAAGTCTTAAATACATTATATCATGCTAACGGTCCTAGCATTATAAATATGACAAGGGAAAAATGTACGTTCAAACCATTTTTATTATTTTATTCTAACATACCCCTGTTTGGCTGCTTTGGAAAGGCAAAACAGAGGTCAGATTTATGGTTTATTGCTCGTATTTTCAAATCATGTTTGAGAGAGGACATGAAGTTAATTGGTGTGAGTGAAGAGGACGCAGAGGACAGGGTTAGATGGAGGCGCATGATTCGCTGTGGCGACCCCTGAAAGGGAACAGCCGAAAGGAAAAGAAGAAGTTTCATTTTTAATGTTCTAAGAGAAAGAACTTATAGCAGGACAGAGATGCTGATGTTATCCAACACTCTGATATTGTAGCATCCAGGACCAGCTTCTACGCATGTGCTATTGTAAACTGAGCTTTTTTTAATGTTTAAGCAGACAAACACACTGTTTAATCCAATCCTTACACTTTTTCTCTTGTGTTTTTTTGGTTTTGGAAAGGCAAACGTATCGCTCTTAATACAGGGCCATGGACATCGTTTCAACATGTGGAGAAATCAAGAGCAAAGACAGACATGCCGCACCTAGTAACGGTTGCAAAGGTATGACTGGACAAGCCCTGTTAGGGGGAGGGGTTTAATGAATGGTCAATTGGCTGACCACTCGCGTTTCTTTTGAGCTTGCCAATTTCATCGATTACACTGGTGACCACGACGTTATCATAACTGATTGAAATGATGGCCAAAACTACAATACATATAACTAACTAACTAACTACCGAAGTTATAATAAACTGGAATTTTTCTGTCAGAGTGGTAACTGGGGAAAAAAAAGGTGATATTTGATGAAAGAAGTTTAACCGTGCATCTCTATGTCTGTGTATGTGAAGGCTCACCTCTAGGCAGCACATTCCAGGCGATCGTGTCGGTGATGGCGGTGAAGATCCAGTTGAGCTCTCCGAGGGGAGTGCGTCTGTCGTTGAGCCTGCCAGGGATCCTGCGCCACACAACATAACACAGATGGCACTGTGTCAGCCACGCTCACTGTATGTCACATATTTGACGCAGAGCACAAAGTGGCAACTGCTCAGCAATAATATTAACACATCTGAAGCAATTTACAGGCACTTAGCCTCTTACTGTGACAGACCAACAATGAGTGCAAGCCTGAATATTCATGTAGCATTTTGTTTAGATTATATGTGAGATTTACATATAACAATATCAACCGGGCTATCTCGACAAAATTAATCCCAGGAATAAATGTGTGTGCTGATTTGACCTGCAGACTGGCAGCAGTGATATATCTGCAGGGTTTCCTCACATATATCTGATTATTGAGGAGGTGGCCTGCACCTGTTGAACTGGTGACCGCCTCTGCTAATGCTACTAAAAATAATACATTTTTATGAAATGAAATCTTAGAAACTGGGGGAAAAGGAGCAGAGACACTATTTAGCACAAAGGCTACATGCTGGCGTGAACATATCATTTAGATTGTCACATTGTAAACTGATCCCAAAAGCACCGCCTTAGAAGAATACTAACTCAGTCTGACTAACAACATTTCCTACCTCGGCTAACAAATTTTGTTTTTGGAAAACAAAATCAAATTTCACCAATTTTGTGTTTTAATTTTGTTAACCTGCAAAATAACCACAGTATCTGGTCATCTGGCCATTGCCTTTTTATATGACGCTCATCCAGTACCTCTTCCTATCGCCAGAATGACTCAAAATGGTAAACAAAACAAAAAAAGGTGTTTCATTATAATCAATTAATACATTAAAATGACTTTTAAAATGTATTAGTTACATTTGCAACCAAATTATTTGTTAAAAATACAAAATACATACACTGCAGTAACTAATAAAAGCTGGTGTTTGTGACCAATAGCTGCATGGTCATAAAAGCGAATGACTTTTAATAAAGCCAAAAACTAATCAAGATATACCACCAAAACATGGTCACAATTGTTCTACTTTACAATTCTACAGTACAGAATCTGCACACCCACATAGGTGTTTTCAGTTGGAGGTGGACCATAGTGTGTAGGACTACTAAACATTACTCAATAGACCAACACTTCCACAACAGTCCCTTTAGTCAATCTTTTTTCTCTGCTTAATGGATCTCCACAGAGCCACTCCCTGCTATCATGTTAATGTTTAATTTTCTATATAGTTATTCTTCAGCTAATGTGTCAATACTGTCTTCTTTTTACCGTATTATATTGTTTATTTTATCACCACCACTACTCATATGAGATTTGGAGACAGCCTGTACTGACAGAGCAGTAGTGTATTAAAGCTGATTTTATTATATTCCGTCCAGGGATAAATGTTTTTCTTGACTGCAGTGAAGGAACCTTTAGTGATTTACATCTCATTACTGAAATCTAACATTCAGCAGTTGTCTGAGAAGATCATAAGTATTGAAACCTCTTTCCTTAGTCTTAAGTGGGCAGTAAATGTCCCAGTAAATGCTCCTGGACCAAGTGGAGTCCCGCACAAATTTTACAAGAACTGCACATTGCTACTCAAGCGACTCTGGAAGATCCTGAAAGTCATCTGGAGGAGAGGAAAGGTGGCACACCAGTAGAGATTTGCTGAAGGGATCTGAATTCCTAAGGAGGAGGATTCCAAAAGAATCGACCAATACAGGATAATCACACTGTGTGGAAGTAAAAATCTTCTTTAGCATAATGGCAAGGCGCCTGGCTGACTTCCTCTCTAAACTAAATAGACACATTGGTGCAAAAGGGAAGGGTTCTAGCAGTGCTGAGGTGTCTAGAACAAACTGGAGTGGTGACCCAGCTCATCCATGTAGCCCGGGAGAACAAGGGAGACCTCAAAGTTCTTTGGCTAGATCTATCCAATGCATATGGCTCCATCCCCCGCAATCATGTCCAGACAACCATGACCAAGCACCATGTGCCACACCACATTTCAGACCTGATCCTGACCCAGGGCTCTCAGACTCGATCATGGACACGTTAGCCTCCAATCACGGCTATTATGGATGACCTGACAGTCACCACAGAGTCAGTGCCAGGAAGCAGGTAGATCCTTCAAGGGTTCGGAAAAACTCATCCAGTGGGCTCAGATAGGCTTCAAACCAGCTAATGGCGGGGACACAAAGAACGCGGAAGCGCCACAATGCTTCCTTAAATGCTGCCTACTATAATCTCAGTGATGACAGTGAAGAGGCTGGGCAAGGTCTTTGAAGGCAGCCTTGAGTACTCCGAATCTGTTCAGTCAACCTGCCAGGAACTGGACAGCTGGCTAAGATCAGTCGAATGGTCGGGGCTACCAAGAAAGTTCAAGGCGTGGATAGACTGGAGAGTCACATGGACGGATCTCTAGCAGGCAGAGCTGCACCGCATCACTTTCCTGATTCGGGCGGTGTAAGACATCTTGCCTAGCCCAACGAACCTCTTCCACTGATGCAAAGTGGGTTCTCCAAACTCCCCACTGTGCTCAGCAAGAGGGTCGTTGGAGCACATATTGAGTTCCTGCCCAAAAGCACTCAGCCAGGGCTGATACACGGTGCCTCAATCAGGTGCTGAAACCTATTGCAGAAGCCATCAGCAAGGGAATCAGCAGCTGCAGCCGAGCACGCACCACCACCCAGAGAATTACTTTTGTAAACGCGGGAGAGCATCCACAGGCAGGACATAGGAGCGTAGCAGGGATCCTGGCAACTGCTGAGGACTGGCAGCTCTCAGTGTACTGGATCTGGAGAAACAGCTGAGATTCCCCTGTCACAATGTCAGTACCAGTCTAAGGCCAGATATCCTCCTGGTCTCAGAGGGCACCAAGAATATCATCATCATGGAGCTGACAGTGCCATGGAAGGACGGCATGGAGGCGGCCCAAGAAAGGAAGAGGACCAAGTATGAACAGCTGGATATCAACTGTCGCACGCAGGGGTGGAGTGCTAGATGCATTCCCATTGAGGTAGGCTGCAGAGGATTTGTGGGACACTCATTCCACAAAGCCTTAATTGCACTGGGCATCACAAGACTAGCAAGGAGCAGAGGCATCAAGAACATTACCAAGGCAGCTGAGAAAGCCTCAAGGTGGCTCTGGATCCGGAGAGGAAGTCCATGGAGTCTAGCAAGTGCCACCTGAACACAAGCCATGGCCTGATTAACCATGGCAGCGTCGCCTGGGTGTCAATGTCTTAGTTTGCATGACCACGGTGCAGTTTTGCTACCTGAAATTTTTTGCTACCTGACACAAATCTGTGTCAAGTGAATAAGAGTGAATGAGAAAAGAAAAAACTTGCAGTCGCTATTGTAGTTTGGCAGTTGAAAAATGGCGGCTATCCACATCTTTTGCCAATGAAAAACCATAAAAGAATGGCTCCAAGCGAGTCAAGTTGAGCCATGCTGAAGTGGCTATTCATTGCACAACACTGACATGCTGAATTTCTTCCAATTTTCTCCAGATCTCAGAAAACCCACTGACACACAGTATTTTGTTTCCACTGTGGCTTTATCATCATTACTTAGTGCAGTGAATCACTGCCAAGAGCATGCCTTTGTCTCGAGATAGAAGCATCAAATATAGTTATATATATTATCTGACAATAAATGACATTATACTACTATTTATTATTACATAACTTGCTAAACACTTATTAAATCAGAAAAGACTCTTACAGCGCCTAATTATTTCCAAAGTCTGTCAGCTGGCATGTAAACTCGATCAGCAACAAATTACTTATAACTACACAGTGTCTGACCTTTTCCTGCCCTAAACCTCCCATTTCCACCTCTAAGTGACAAATAATAGTAGCTGTTAAGCTTCTGGCAGGTACACGCTTAATGTATAACCATGAGGGCCGGCCAGCTCCTGAGCACTTTGAGTGCTTGCCAAAGGTGTTTGGCAATTCAGCACTAAGGATGAACACTCAGCAGTTCATATCCTTGCTCAGAATCCAGTCTAATATATTTGAGGAGGGAAAAGGATGGATGAATTGTTGAACAGGTTGGAAAAAAATTTCCTCAGAGACATCTACTTCACAAAAAAAGTCCGACAAAGTTGAGGACCCTGGCTCATCCAGCAACGCACTGCATCAGCCAATCAAATACATGCAAGTGCTAATTGTAGGTAGATTGCGTTGTAATGTGAATAGCATCTTGAATTACCCAATCACAAGTGGACAGCTCCAAATACAGAATTGGACCCAAAACGCATCCAGGATGCACTTTTATTTGATAAAGTGACCATATATGGTATAGGGTACACAATAAGCCCCTGACCATAATGAAGGTTTGGTTAAGTTTGTATTAGTACAGAAAACAAACACATTGAGACACAGGGTTTAAATACTCTACCCAAAGAATCTGTTATCTTACTGATGTCAAAGCTGGTTCCAGTGTAACAACTGACGGTGTACCTGCTGTGCTTTTAGTGGCTAATAATTTGTGCAACGTTGGCTACCATGGATACTGATGGGGCAGAAATGTAACGGTACTTAATAACACCTAATGCCTGACAACAAAGTCTCGCCTCAGCTGGATCAAGAAACAAGGGTCCCAATGCCCTCCATAAAAGGCGTAAACTGTTGCTCTTATCTAGAGCAAAGAGCCAAATCTCTACCATCTCGAGGGTTGCTGCTGTGTAGCTGACTCTTCTCTCTGACGTCTCTGTGGAGCAAGAGCATAAAGTATTTCCTTAAGGGATCAATAAAGTATCTCCTCGGAATAATAAATGCTGAGGTGCCATCACAGAGATATGAATCCTTCAGTAATGGAGTCTGACTGTAGAGACCCCTCTAGTGAGTCGAGCACAGACGGGTTTCAGAGAGTGTCAGCCACCAAGGGGACGCGTCGGCCTTGCCCACCAGGAGGGAGACTCACTGTGAAAGACTCAGAGGGAGGCTGTGAACAGGGAGCATCCCACGACACTTGTGTCAGCCCCACAAGAGATCAAAGAGAAGGGCTGAGTGTGTGTGAAAGAGAGACTCTGCGTGATTGAATGTGACAGAAACAGTGCGAGATACTGCGGCTTGATAGAGATCCAAATGTATTGTAAGCAGGTAAAAGCCGCATGCACTCGGCGTCGTGACTCTCTTATCTAAAAGGCTATTGTGATCGGATACGAGCAGAATGTGTGTTGGATGTATGTGGGAAGCAGAGACAGAAGGGTGCACAGATGGACGAGAGACAGAGGAATGATCAAATTAATAAACAAATCAACAGCACAGAACTACTCAATGCTGACATTATGCTGAATACATTTTGCAACAAATGTCGGTAATATTTCAAGGCTGATGAGTGTTCGATACGCGCTTTCCAACTGTGTATGACCTTTAAAGGTGTGAATACGTGCCCAATGAGTGGACAGTGAGTGTAATGCCCATTAGCTGCTTGCTCAGGCCCACGTGTGCAATTTGGACGCAGCAAAATGATGACAAAGGCACAAAGCTGCTTCAATGCTATTTGAGACCAATCACCCTAGACACATTTTAAAGGCTAAACAATAACGCGCTGCCCTGCATCTCTTTGTTGAAGCCTCCAAAGAAAAGCAGCCTGGTGTGATTTTTAGGTGAGCGTTGTTGCTAGGATACCACAAAGTCTGCTGGCAAAGTAACTCTCATTACAACATTGTAGTTATGCTACAGTAGCTACAGGTAACGTCTCGTGTCAAACTGTGAGAATGATAGACAGTTCAGATAAAAATATGGTTGTTGGAAACTTTACAGACAGCAAAGATTAGCTGCTAGTCCTGCTTGGTCAGTACAGTAAACGAAGTAAATGAAGTCACACCCGAAATAGGGAAGCTCGTGTGTTTAAGGTGACCTTCCAAAAACATACAGCCACTGACACTGAAAAAAAACGAAGTTGCTGAGATGCATCCTGTATAACAAGGTGTTCACGCTGTTGAATACCATACATTTGATGGGTGATAATTCTTTGTGGGTTTTGACACAATGAGACACATTTTTCATGCTATACATAGTCATTTGATTGATTATTATAATAAGAAAAAATATTGATCAGTGCAGCTTTAATACCATAGGAGCTGAATCATTATAATAATCACTGTACTCTTCCAGTCAAAAACGGCAGTTTCTGTGAAATGTCCTGTTTTGATGAAGCATCCCTTGGAGATGTTTGGCACTTGACTTTAGGTAGAATGCTGGCCCAGCTTCATGGAGCAGAGAGGTGAGATGGCAAATGGGTTTAGCTCCATTTTTCTTTTATGAGCTTTGAGACTATCCATTATTTAACTCTGAGGGCCATCAGCTGAGTCAGCATTTAGCCCTCTGGACAGCATGTTGGACATGCATCAGGGATCCCACCATTTTATTTTTTTTAAATAAAAAGCCCTTCTCTAGTCAAACATCAAGAGCGAGAAGTAACGCCTCTTTGTCTCTTCACTTAATTGCAGCATTTTACTGAAGTCGATTTTTTATTTTATTTCTCTATTTTACTTAAACATTCTTTTTTCCACGTGTTTTGGAAATTTCTAATCTTGTATCTTCTATGTATTTTTTTTCCTCATACGAAATCCCACCTTTAATATTTCCATGCTCGTACATCAATTCAAGGTCATGCATCTCATGAAAGTGATATTTTATTATTTTATTCCAATATTGTTTGGAATTGACAACTTTTCAAATCCAATTTCAGTAGCGCAAGACTAATTCAGAAAATGTCAGCACTTTGCCGCTGCGGAACTCCTTCTCTTAGCCTTACTGGCTTGCTATTAGTATACAATTCTGCTGTGTATATGTCTGAGGCGGACAGCTAACATGAAGAGCGGCGCACAGGATCTTATAAAGCGTAGCAGAGCAGCTTGTGTATCCACTGGTTCACCCCACGGTCTGGAGGGGTTTTTCTTTAAAAGGAAATGTGAAATTGTTTTCTGTTTCTCGTGGCCGTACATTTTGAGAGGCCATTACTGGAACCAAACCTACGACATAGTGGAATTGTAATGAGTATTTCTATCGCATGTGTTGGTTTAGAGAGGACTTCATTCAAACCCGGCATATGATTGATTAGTGACTGTAGTTTTGAATTCAGATCACAGTTTGTGTATTTGACAGGACCCTTTTTGAATTTCATTTTGGAGTTGGAAGACTGACTCCAAAACCTTGATGTTTCTGTTCAGTGTGTTACTCATGCCTAACAGAAGAATGAGATCAGCTGAGAAGGCATTCCACAGCGGCGCCTCTAACGTAAACTTGTGTGACGTTTGTGGGTGCTAAAACTCTCCTTACAGCAAGGAGGTCATTAACCATTCTTTAATCTGGTGACACAATGATAAAATATGAAGAGGTCATGGGAGCTTGAGCATGAATTGAAAGCTTCAGTGTTGTCAAACCCACTGGCTGATGTTGGTGTGGCTGAGAAGGCAGAACGTAGGGGGAAAAAGTCAAAGAGAAATGGAAAAAGGGCTTATTTCTTCAAAGTTGTTCGTCATCGCTCTAGCGGTTTCCCATCCTGCCCTGGGAGTCACTGGGCAGTAGCTATACATACAGTACTAGGGCATTTCCTGCATAATACTTATCCACTGAAGAGAAGTGGTGTTTGACAGAAGAATAGGCAGGAAGGGGTGGAAAAAAAAAAAAATCAAAGAAAACCAGCAAGCAAGTAAAAGAGATTAATAGTTAAAGATAATTAAATGGTAAAAGAGGGAAGAAGAGACATGCAAATAAGACATGGAGTGATGAGAAACATGTTCAAATGATGGATAATCCTTATTAATCTTGTAGAAACAAGTGTAAATGTGAACATGTAAACTCCCCACAAATGATCCATTACTGGACCAATTAGTGTGATTTTGAAAAGGCTTGAATGACAATAAGGAGATGCAGTATTTGTTCAATAAGTGGTTTCTGAGATATTCCATGCAACACATGAAGAAACCCACAGTGAGTGGTGAGTCGCATCATTCCTTATTCATCCAAATATGACCTGCACATGGTGGGGATTTGATAGTGAGAAAAAAAACAAACTATAAGAAAACCAGTAACCAAAATGTAACTAAAACAGAAACAAGACAAATAAAAAAAGGAAATAGTACATTGAAAATGTGGACCACAATAACAATCGCATGGTTAATTGATCATAATATACATTTCCACAACACTAAGTCCAACAGTACAACAACAGAGTTATGTCACATTGACCAATCTGCTGCTAGAAATTCTGTGTTCATTAATCACCTCTCCTTTGTGTTCATTTTAATCTGTGTAAAAGGTCATTTCAATAAAACCCAACACCGCAGATGTTTCAAAAATAAAAGCATACCAGTAAAAGGAGGGATTATGACCTTTGAGTCTGTGGAGGGCTTTTAATGTAAAATTTCTGTATAGAAAGTGTGGAGTTTCACCGACGGTAGCTTTACACCAAACAAAGAAAAAGCAAATTTTTGCATTTGTAGCGCCCCCTTGTGGTCGATTTGAATGAAACTTTCTGGGTATATTTCAGGTACTTATGTGGACATATCCTGTAGGTTTTGTGATAATTGGCCCAACGGTTGTTGACTTTGGTCTATTTATGTGCTGAGCTACACCCTTTTTGAAGTTCATTGGTCAATATCTTTAAAACCATATAAGATATCCACAAGCCTTGGGCAACTTTTGATAAGATGTGTCCAATGATGATCCACCAAAAATTTGGTATCGATTGTGTTGTTGTTTTCTTATTCAAAATGGCGGACTTGTATTAGAAATTTCATTGGTGTGCATTGTTGGGCCTTAATCACAGCGTCACCATATGGCCGAGTGGGCTCATATTTGTGTGGAAGCAAGTGCAAGTCATTTACATTTAGTCATTTAGCAGATGCTTTTATCCAAAGCGACTTACATATGAGGAAGCTCCCGGGAATAAAAGCATTTGCAGCAGACAACAAATAATAACAATAGTAATAATAATATAACAGCACAAACATAAGATGGTTTCAGGCCCTTTGGGGCTTGAACCCCGAATAAAGGATTCTCTCTAATAAAAGCCTGTTTCAAAAAATGATTTCACTTGAGGTAAATAAAGGCTACTATTTGAGAATTTATGGCACTATCAAGACCACTTGAGTTTAGCTGACTGAGGTGAGGAATTAGAGGTAGTCTCTCCAAAGCAGAAATGTAAGGCAGGACAGTAAAAGTACGTCATTGTGGAACAGCTCCTGCTCGCTGGAGCCCGAAGAACCACAAACACAAACGCACTGAAAACAGCTCGAGGACACGCATGACAGGGAAGAGCAGATAAGGGCACCGAGTCTCTGCAAACCCTCAGCCCAAAACTGATTTAAGTCTAGGGGAAGACAAAGATGTGCAGGTACTGAGTGTGCATGTGTGCTCGTGTGTGTGTGTGTGTGTCCATGCACTCCCAAACTGTGTCTGGTTGTCTGTGGCACACTGAAATCATAGTTTGAGCATGTGGAGAAAGAAGACCGTTCACCTGCTGAGTCTCTTCAACTCTACCAACTTAGTTCATCAATCAATCAATCAATCAAACTTTGTTTTGTATAGGACCTTTCAGACAGGTTAGTTCAGTTCACAGTGCTTCACATATGACTGACATGATAATAAGACAGCAGTGGGGATCGTACGAGTGAGATAAAATAGATTAAAAGACAGTTTATGGGTGTCACTTGAAAAAAATAAATAAAAGAACGCTTCTGTGAAAATACTACAACTTTGGATATGACATTCATATTGAGTGCTAATATTTGAGAGTGTGTGCCTAAGAGCAAGAGATGTTCCGCGCTCAGCCGCTTGGCACCCGGAGGTTTATTGAAGAAATGTGGAGCTTTAAATCTGCCAAACTACTGCCACTTTGGCTGTTGGGGGGGAAATAAAGGCAGAGAATTATACCTGCAGGATGGAAAACAACAGAGAGCGGGGCTGACAATAAGGGGGAGAGAGCAAAAGAGGCAGACAGGAAGACAGACGGAGAGAGACGGGATCTCTGCAGACTGCGCCCTCCTGAGAGAGGGAGGGAACGGTGACAGAGATCTTTTTTTTTTTTGTTTGTTTGTTTTCTTAGGATGGCGGTGCAGTGACACTTACTTCTCAATGAGGTCTAACGTCACCCCTGGGACCAACTTGGCACTCTTCTGCATACAAAACCTGGAAACAAAAACAGACAGGGAGAAGCTGCTGATAAGAGCTGCAAAGATTTTACGACCTGCGACAGAGACAATCAAAGGATAAAACACGCAGATGAAAAATGAGAGCTTCAACTATAACCACCACCGAGCACTGACGGTGTATTTTGGCTGAGTTACAGTCGAAGGGGGAGAGGGCAGGCAGCAGGATACATGAAGTCATATTTCTGAAATGTCTGGCATGGGGGTTATTGTTTACTGTGCCTGGTTAGCTCCGACAGGTCGTGGCAGCTGTAAGTCACAGCAGGTTGGCGTTCACTTCGATTCATCACACACCTGGAGGAGAGCGTGTGCGCGTGTCATGCGCAAACATCAGCCCCACATCAACTGCACCGAACATTAAATGAAGAAAGCGTCGGAAAAAACACGATGTTACTTTCACAAACCGAGTTCCCGGGCTTCCGTTTGAATTAACCGAACTTGTAATGAATGATTTGTTTGGCTTGTTCATTACTTGTTCTGATGCAAAACTCGCCGAGACAACTTAACTGAACATGCTGCATCAATAGGTTCCCCCCCCCCCCAGAACTCAACAACAAGCCTAAAGGAGTTGATAAGACGCGTGTGCAAACTGTTTACACATCCAGCAGACGTGGAGCAACATTAGAGTCCATTTGGTGGCATGTTTCTGGCTACTTCATGAGTGAAAGCCCAATTTTCACTCTCCGTTTATCTCTGGTGTGGTCTTAACAAACTCCCGTTGGTAGCTTTTAAATTGCTAGATGCTTCACTGTGTTCATCGGCTAATTGTCAACTGTCTGGCTGAAACCAGCCACCTGCCTCTGCTAGAAACAGGGTCGATGAACCAAAATAACAAAGCTAAAAGCTCCATAGAGAACACCGGTATGGGTTCATCACATAGACTATAAGATGGACGATGCGTTTCCACTTCCTGCCGCTGCCATCTTGTGCTGGTGACGTCATTTGGAGCCAGAATCTGTGCAGTAGTGATCGGAGTTGGAGCCGCGGTATCGAGGTCCCGCCCACGCGCCCGGCCGACTCTATCGCGAGCAGCTGTCGATCATGACGTGAAACCCCGTTTTTATAGCATCAAATTAACTCATTAAATGCAAACTTATAAGAAAAATGAACACTTGAACACACATCAGCGTGATAAGAACTACCTAAAATGACAGAAACCATCTTTATGGTTTATGTGACGTGTAGTTTGATTTTTTTGTTTGGCCCATGTCCAATCCGCTAACACAGAGGGGGCGGGGTTTATACTGCAGCCAGCCACCAGGGGGAGATCGAGATGTTTTGGCTTCACTTTTGGGGGGCTGTCATGATGTCCATCTTTACATCCAGTCTATGCTTCATCACTATGAGTGACATGCTTGACATTTAATTTGACCCATTGTTAATATAAATACAATGATTAGTGCATTAAGACGTTAGACGAACTTAAGAAATTCAGCCATTAGTCAGGCGAGAGTTTCAGTTATGTTCGTTGTCTTTTCACTAGTAAAGTCATTTCAAGTATGAACCTTCAGCTGACACATAGCCTAAAGATTGATGCTGATGGGCAGTTGACTGTTAGCAGGCAGATTCAAACAGCGATCCGTGCGAAAGAGGACCCTGTGACTCATCTAAGAATGTATTTACATTAGGAAAAAAGGACATTTTAACCCAAATGCAGCGCATGCTGGGATCTATGCTAATGAGCTAACAAAGAAACACGGGACAACAACTGAATTTAATGTGTTTAGTGAAGTTCTGGACATTTAGCCAAATCATAATTTTAACGTTACAAGGTTTTAAGTCATGATTATGAAGTTCTGAAATGGTTCTGACTGTGGAAACTAGACAATTTGACAAAAACTGTCAATATAATTAAATTGGTTGAAATTGTATAGTTTAAGAATAAAATCACCAGGTCAAAGCTACTCTTTGCTATTTCCACTTCCACATTCAGCCCGTCATGCATGGTGATGGTTATTGGGTATTAGTGTTTCAGTTTTCTACACCAACCACTGAAGCCATCAGAATTTAAGCTCCAAGAGCAGAGAAGTCACGCGTGGATTGGGGAATGTGTATCCAACAACCGATCCACCCTGACTGTGACATTAGCAGTGGCGCTCACATTCAAAGGTTCTTCCTGATGCTGGATAATGAGATCCCACATGACACCGATGTGACTTACTGTCTCTTTAAAGAACAGCACGGGCCCTGAGTGTGCCCGGCACTTATGGAACAAAGAGGAGGAAGGACGTAACCAGGACAACTTGTTCTAAAGTCTTAATGATCGGCAACTTTCTGAATGCAAGCCATGACGCGCAAAATCTGCATTGGTCTGTGCCAGCACTTTGCTGTTTGACAGGAACACAGGTGTTTCACTGTTTCCCGACTATAATGCAATCCAAGAGTGTTCTGTGTTTACTTTTGAATTTCAATTGAACCACAGATTAAATATTTTGTTGATGTTTTTTGTCTGTGTTTGCTGCAAAAGGGATACGGTGATTCCCCAGATGTGAACAGAGATGATTAACTAAAAATGGAGTCTGGCAGCAACAGACAGACGGGCCAAAGTAAACAGAGCACACACACCAGGCAGGAGGTTGCATCAGGGAGAGCGTGTTTCCACCCCACCCCTGTGCTGGGAGATGTAAAATCCCTCAGGGCCAGATAGGAGGAGGGAGGGATGAGAAAGGAAAGAGAAGGAGAGGAGAGGAGGATTTGGTCACGACAGTATCTTTGGTAATCTTGATCCACAACCTGCCTTAGAAAAGGCCATGTTTGTGCTCCAAAATGATCAAAAACAGACTTATAACATTCTGTTCACACACAATCTACAAGAAGAGATTATAATCATAGTTATGAACCCTAAATTATTTCCATCAGGCTTGTTTATTTTATCTAATACCAAAACTATGAATCCACCACAATGAGACAAAGGACCCAAAAGCAAATCTTTAAAATGGAAAATGTGTCGTCTAGTGTGTGATACTGTCGTAAGAAGATGGAAATGATGTATAAAATGGGTATCAATCTACAGTACGCAGCCTGCAGCTAAACGTCTGCCCTGTGATGAACTCAAGAGGGGAATCAGGCAGGGATGCAGATGCGAGCAAGATTCTTCCCCCAGACCTCAGTGCATTTCTACAGGATAAAAGTAAATCTTTATTCTAAACAGCGAAGCAGGACTCAAAACTGCATTCTGGCCAAGCCAAACCCAGATCCTACGTCACTCCGAGGCTGAATGGTTTGAACGAGTCGTGGGGTCCGTGGAGAGAGCTTTCACCGAGGCTTGTGCCGTATCTTCGAAACTCGTCGTCACTCTGGTCTCACCTGAAACCCACAGGTCTTTGTAAAAATAGCTGCTCAATGACGAATTCAACCTAGTGTTCGCTAATTAGAGGTGCATTTACACCATCACCAACAAAAGGAATGAACAATAGTTCATCTTAGCCATGACTCAAGCTTGGAAAACAATTCTAAAAAGCATCGGCCAGCCAGAGGTGACAGGGGAGAGACTAGTGAAAAGGCTGGACACTATTTTCTTGTAGGCTTGTCTTGTCAACCACTAATTCAATGCATGAACCAGATTATTTGAAAAATATATAAATACTGAGCGAGCAGTAGTAGAGTGAAAAAGAGTACGGAAAGTGTAAGGTTCACTAACATAAAGCAGCTAATTACTCTGGTAGTTTAGTTTACATTTGGCTAATTGTCCATCTTGCTTCCCTGTCAATCCCACAACCCATATTTAGGGCAATATTTTAATCACGCAAGCTCAACAACAAGTGCTAGGTCTTGGGCACACGGACTGTGTGGGCGTCTTCAAGAGCGCCTACTATTTTGGTTCATGTAAGTGCAGCAGCGCAAAGTGTAAAAGATTTAATGAAGGTAAACATGGTGCTACACTCTATATAATAGACACTCGATAGTTTACATAAAATAGTGAGCAGCAAATTGCGATTTCAATCTTATCAATCGTCATTTTGCGACATCAAAATGTTGCAAGATGGTTAATTTCGCATCTATAAAACGCGACACATTGACCCATCATATCTTCGCATGCTAATATGGACCTATGTTCCTGCCAGATCCCCGCGCTCTGCAAACAAACAACGTCTGGTGGTACCATGCCGAAAAGGGAAAAAAAAAAAATCACTCTCGCGGACCTTCTCTGGATCTGTTCCACATTGGTGTAACGATCTGCCTGATTCAGATCAGCAGATTCTGTAGCCACCGTTAAAAAGCACCTGAAAACGCATCTCTTCCGTCAACATCTAACTGACGACAACTTCTTCTAAAAAAAATAAAACCTTTCCATCCTTTGCTTTGTATACTGTGCTGGGTTTTAACAGACCAGTTTCTGGTGCACTTATGCATTTTGTTACCTGTTGTTAGCTGTTATACTTGCTTCCACTGTCTTCCTCATATGTAGGTCGCTTTGGATAAAAGCGTCTGCTAAATGTAAATGTAAATGTATCCATGCCATGGACACTATTTTGCATTTGCAACAGGTCTGCTAGCAGCTCTGTGAGGCTGTACTATACTTAGGCACAGCAGTGCTTTCAGCTAAATGCTAACATCAGCATGCTAACATGATCACAGTGACAACGTTAACATACTGATGTTTAGGTAATGTTCACAGTGTTTACCAGTTTAGTGCATGCACATGCTAACATGGCTAATTAGCACTAAACAAAGCTGAGGCTGATGGAAACACCATTAGTTTTGCAGGATTTGGTCATAAACAAAAGCATTGGCTGCGTCGAGTTGGCCACTGTCCAGGGTGTACCCCGCCTAAGGCTGGACGTCCACCCGCGACCCCTAACAGGAACAAGCGGAAGAAAATGACTGACTGACTGACAAAAGTATTGGACAAATTTAAAGTTTGACCTGATGATGGCACTAGATGGAAATTTAAGACATCAAATAAAGTTATTGCTATTCATCTTGAGGGGAACGTGAATGCCCGTCAAATTGGATGGCAATCCATCTGAAAATTCTCAACTTGCTGGTGGCGCTAGATAAAAGTCAGGGAAGCACCAAAATCATTGGGATCCATGATTGTCTGTACAAAATTTCGGTGAACCAACCGGCCGACCAACATTGCCATCTCCAGAGCCAAGTTTGCTAGTGTGGCTAAAAATTCTTAGGGGTACGGTTGTGGCTTAGAGGTAGAGCATGTCGTCCTCTAAGATTGGCAGTTCGATCCCCCAGCCCATATGTCGAAGTGTCCTTGGGCAACATACTGAACCCTAAATTGCTCACTTCGGTGTGTAAGTGAGTTAGTTTCATTGTACTGATGAGAAGCTGGCACCTGGGTGAATGGGGTGAATGACAGGTAGTGACATGTAAAGTTCTTTGAGCGGTCCGAAGATTAGAAAGGCACCATGCTGTTTCCGTAGCAAATACAGTCATCCTTTTCAAATACGACTCTGGGACAAAATACCTGTTAGTCCTTCCAACTAAAATGTGTGGAATGAGTTATGTCTAACTGAGTAAGAGAGAGAAGAAAAAAAACAAGAGGAAGTGGGATTTTAAACCAGTACGAAGCCTTTAAACGATACCCAGGAAATGGATGGTAGAGGTGAGTCTAGTCAAAGTGGCTGAACTTTGGGATGCACCAACAACTGGGGCTGGTGAACTAAACGTCCCTCGAAGAAGGGAACACGGACAGATAAGTTGACAGAAGTACAGGAGGGCTGGAGGGCAGGGAGGAAATTGAGGGATTATTACGAACCGAGAGCAAGGTGCCCAAACTTTAATTGGATTGGAGAATAAGAGCGAGTGAGTGTTTGGCAGCTGGGAGCAGAGGGTATGAGTGGGCATGTACATATTAAACTTTGAGGAGGGAAATGAAGTGGATCTTGTGTGAGGCAACTCCTGTACTGCTCCCGGGGTGGGTGGTGGACGAGGAACGGGAGGAGCAGAGTGTCTGCACTGGTCCCCGCAGAGCCAGCTGTCTTCTACACCTCATTACTCCTTCAATCAGCCCTCCTGTCCCAAGTCACCGTTTCTATCGGTCATGTGCTGCAGGGTCTGCTGGGTGATCGCAAATCTAATCTGCTCTGTCACTGACCTACACTATACATGCGATATATCACACTTAGTACGTTCTATGAAATCATCTAAATTGTAAAAATGACAAAAACTGTCTGTGTGCAGAAATGTGTGATTAGGAGGAGTTCTTACCATTCCTTCATTTCCTACATCTGTTGTCCTATTAGCATACTACCAATGGCTACATCATGGCAGTTAGCACCATTATCATATATTGCATATTCAGGTTTCAATCGAAGGCCTATTTACTGTATGTATTCTCTGAGACTGTAGAACAGCTGCATGTGTCGGGAGAGGTGACCTTGGGATCCTGTGGTTTTAAACTGCTATTTTAAAATACATGCTGAAAACCTAATGAGGAAGAGTCTGAACATAGGTTACTCTAATCTAGAACAAACCAACCAACCAAAACAATCTCATCGTGTCGGTTGGCTCCTGTCAATGCTTCATCCAGATGTCTCTAAACTGGGTCCTATGTCCTCAAGGAGACTTTGCTGCATATTTGATAATCCGACTGAATTGCAGTTTGGTTTCATTTAGTCTGGCATCATACACGGGTGGTGTGTTCGTCCCAGTTGACACAGAAGCTGTGGTAGCGGTTGCTGAGAACACTGAACGTGTTTCACAATGACTGAAGAACCATGCCAATTTAGGAGTTGTACTTCTTAGTCAACTTAAAAAATCCTCCTCCAAACGGAGGAAACTGTCGTCAGTGAGCACAACATAAGACCTATTTGAATTGTTGAACAAATCAGAGATGTGCACAGCGATTCAGAGTACCATGGTACTGCACAGGAGAAAGCTGCAATAATTTCAAAGCTTCATTTGAAGCCTACTGTTAGCGAGCATTTGATACTGATCCATGGCAAAATTCTCGCTGCTAATGAATACAATACACTGTCTTCACTTCAATATGAAACTGTATGTGTAACATTTATTTTGTAGTAGAACATATGTACATAGACTATGAGAACAAAAGAATATTTGCATTTCAACGGCTTCTTAACAAATTTCTCATTGCTACATAAGTTCATAACAAGCTGCTCATTAAGCGGCAGCGGGCTTGTATCAAAGCAACATTTCAAATGAGAACACATTATGATTAATGTGCTCTTTTTTCATCATTCCAAAGACAAATGTGAAGATGGAGAGGGTCCGGCCTGATCAGCATAGAAACATGCTTCATTACTGCTATCACTTAAAAATATAATAAAAGCGTAGTGCTAGTGGTATAGTGGACACACTGCACCAATTAAAAGACAGCACAGACACAGACTGTGGTGATGATGTGACCTAGAGACATATCCTGGAGCGGCTCAGACAGTGAATAATGGAACAACTGTTGACACTATGATCGCAGCCATGGTGATTTTACTGGGATAGGAGCACATTTGACTGACTAACAGCCGTAAGCCTGACATTCAAATGCAACTCATTTTTATATATAATAATCAGCAGATGTCACCTAATGACATCATTCCGTATATTTAGGTAGACTATTGTGTATGTCTGTAAAGAATGATGTAACTGTCCAAAACAACCTGAATACGGTCGGGTGATTTAATTGGGTATACATTCAGCAGCTGTATTTAATTCATATATACAGACGAGTGACAAATTAAAGGGAAAACCTGAATAAATATAATAAAGAGATGTTACATACAGGGCACGACTGCTCACTTAATCGTTAAATGATCCACCTAGTGTAACACCTATGGAAGATTTTTGAGTGACATGTGAAGACAGGGCTCTCCACCGCCATCATGGAAACACCAAATGAGGGGATGTTTCTTTGGAAGTACGGTATTCGTCCCTCCAGAGGAGTTCGGAGAATCTAAGTCAAAAGGCACTGAAGCTGTTCTGGAGGATTGCAGTTCCCCAAACCATTGTTGGTTTTACGATTCGTACGTCACCAGTCAACTCTGTACAAAAAAAAAGAGGCAGCGCCAGTTGCTGGTGTGTCACCTTTTTTCCCCCCTGTTGTTTTTCCATTCTGTGGAGCACCATGGTTAAATCTCAATTCTTGGTAAACTGTTTCACATTAGCAGGACATTGTTGAAAAGGCTCACATATGAAAAATGGGAGAAATGGGCAGCTTGTAAAACCCATCACAAAGAGCACTACTAAAACCACTGTATAAAAATGATAAGATTTCGATATTGGAAGTTGAATCAGTAGCCTATATTGTTGTACCTCACTGACACTACATTTTGGGATCCTTCTGTATCAAAATAAAATGTAAGTTAACATTTAGCACATGGATCTATAATTTCACAATTTTCTGACCTGACTTTCCTACGTTGCATTTCCATTTATTACATGAAAACTTTTGGTGTCTACATACCGTTACAGTTTCGTCCCCCACCCTTCCTCCGTCATCATTATCTTTTACGGGGAAGCCAAAATGCTCCCATACATGTGATTTAAGTCATGCGGGAGGCTTTTCAAGTTCTTCTGTTCCGCCGCTAGCCACTGTTGACTTATTAACATGCCCTGTTCACGTGAACACATGACTGTTGTGCGTAGTTTCACTGAAACTCAGCATCAAGGTTAAAAAAGCGCAATTACTTAAAAAGCAATATCAGCAGAAAATCTATCTTTCACTCTGCGAACGCTAAACAAATTAGATTTGTCCGCAAGTTAAAAAAAACTAAAATAAACAACGTACGGATCACGTATCAACTGCGATCCGTTAAACCCCTATTAGTGAGTCATCTTCAAGAAAAACTGCCCCTTACCGCAGGCCACAAGGCAGTGATGACTTCAAAGTGTCCATTCAATGCATTTTGAAATCTGCTAAAATGACTGCAGTTGCTTTCTTGTGAGATTTACAGAGTTGCAGTGGCCATTTATCTAGTTTAAAGAAATAAGCTATTATTATTATTATTAAATTAAATTAGCAATGGTCATGTTAAGGTAGGTGAATAGGAAATGTAAACAAGCTTGTAAAATGTAAACTTATCAAAGCTTCGGTACTCCGCTTTAGCAACTGGTGCCCAAACAGCATGAGGCATACTGCTGATCCGGCCAAAGAAATTATTTGAACTCACTCAAAAAATATGCTTTGACGTAAGTAAACAGTCAAGCCTTTAGAGGAGGACAGAGCCGAGCTATCTGATTTTACTGTCAGTATGTTTGTGCGATGCTGCTCTCTCAAAATCCACAGAGGTCTCAAGTAAGTAGCCAGCTAAGGCATATGCAGTGTTATATAACAGTGTAATATTCCTCTGTTCACCCTACATCGGGGGGGGGGGGGGTGAATTTGTTCAGTTATTAAACCCAAGACATCAGAACACGAACGGAGGGGTGTGTGCGTTGAGGCAACAACTACCAATTCTTGTGAATGTTTAATTTTCCTTGTTTCAACTAAAGGAGATGCAAACAGGAGGACCGAGACGCAACCACATTTGTTCTCAATGCACCTAAAGAGACTGTGGTGTGTGGGTGTGTGGGTACACTTGTACTTGCTACATAGAGAGAACTGAAACATGTTTTTCCCCAACAGAGTGAGGACATTTTTGGAAAGGGAGGACATTTCAGGTGGTCCTCACAACTTCGAAGGGCTGTTCGAAGGTTAAGACGTTGTTTTAAGGCTTTGGTTAGAATTAGGTTAGGGTCAGAGGTAGGCATTTAGTTATGATGGCTAAGTTTAGGGTAAGGGGGGAATGAATTATGTCAATGACGGTCCTCACAGGGATAGAAGTACAAGGATGTGTGTGTGTGTGTGTGTCAGGGGAGCACACGCTGAATGAAAGGAATACAAGATGTGCTCATGTGAGCCCTTGCTGCTGAATTTCCATTAAAATCTCTTCTGTGTTCCTGCCCTTGAAGGTTCACATCCTGTTTATGGCACATAAATGAAAATAAAGGGATGAGACTTCAGGTCAGCATTGTACCTGTCTGAGGTAGCAAGGCTGAAAGGCTTCCATATATACAGTATATCAGCATCAGCATTAACAGCATGCAGTATATGCTGCCTGAATACAGCCCCCCGCCGCAGGGGTAGCTGGTGTAGAGCTGGTGGTATTGGTGTGATACTGGAGAGACTGAAGCAGACACTTGCTGAGGAGCTGGCTCAGCCTGCTTTGCATTCCACAGAGATTTCATCACACCTGCCTGGCAGTGATGGTACAGGCTCCTCCTAGATAATCTTTATAGTTTTCAGGAGTGTCCAAATTCGGCTCTTAAAGAGTCCACAACCATATTCGCTCTAGGAGGCAGTACTATGGTCGCCATCTTAGTTAAGCACATTTTACCATCGGCTGATTACAACTAAACACAAAGTACAACGAAGGCTGTCATTAGTTTTGCTGGTGTTTGGTCATAAACCAACGTATCGGAGAAAGTGACATTTTGACCGGATGACGGTGCCAGATGAAGTCAGGGGATCATCAAAGTTATTACTGTTCACCCTGAATGGAACATGAACGTCTGTAACTAATCAAATTTCATGTTAATCCATCCAATAGTTGCTGAGACATTTAACACTAAAAATGTCACCTTCATGGTGGCGCTACAGTAGATTAAAAGTCAAGGGGTCATCAAAGTCATTAGGATACAGGAGGTCTGGGAACCATGAATGTCTGCACAAACTAGGGCTGCCACTTTTTATTCCACATACATTCAAAAAGTCTGCGTATAAGCGCTGCAGCCCACGCCTTGTACTCCAGCAGGAGGCGCTCGTAAAATACGTAGATACTCTGATCTATTGCAAGCCCCGTTGTCCTTATAAAAGTAAACTAGGCAATTTATGGTTTGGTTTTCATGTGACTGAAAACTAGGAATTGTTGTTGTGTTCATTAATGCAAAATGAAGGACTATTGCCTTGCTGTGCTGAACAGATAATCATGACCTCAAACCATCTGGGAAGCCGCGTGGAAGCATTTTGGATTTATCACGGATGGAAACTCTTGAATTAAAGCAAAAGCAGTTTGCTGCCATTTAAAAATGCACCAGCCTGCCGTACCATTACGACAACAAATCTGAAGCCACAGGTTAGCTTGTCACTTCCACAACGTAGTACAGATATAGGCTGCATGGGCTGTGTTCCAAATAATGGGAAGAAATTGCTAGCAGTCACGTTTTGGGTCTAAACAGTATAATGAGCAGATTTACACTAGTTCCGAACTTTAAGTTAGCCTTCGACGTGACACACTGGTAACATTTTGGGATCCTACGTCAACTCCATTTTTAGAGGAGAGAGGCCAACTTTTCATGAGCCAGTTCATCACTGGGCCATCGGTTATGACGGACCCTGGCCAACTTCTAAATCCCCTCTGATACGCATCTTCGTTATAATGTTATATTGTTTGAGTGAACTACAACGTTATGTAACTGGATGCAACCATCCCTAATGCTAACGCAGCTCTTCAGGCACTGACGCTGTTATTTTTCTAATTTTGACAATCAAAGTGGTGACAACAAATTCGTTAATGTTTTAAGGACTATGACTGTTGGTAGTTGTTGCTTATTTTATGCATTATTGTTGTTCGGACGATTACGCTAAGATAGCCAATATGTGCTAACATAAGTGTCCATTTTTTCCCCCACACTAACTAGCAACTTTACCACGTGATACCAAACGTCAGACAGCTCACACAGGGATAAACAAAACAGTCATTTTGGACTCGTCAAATTTTTTTTAAATGATTAATTCACAAACATCTTTTTTTTGGGGGGGTTTTTAGAAAAAGTGATACTTATATTCCGCACCTCAGTAAAAGCTCTGTGGATGCATTTTATTTAAATATTCGTCTACATAAATATAACCTTTAAAAACTTTGACCCTCCCAGTGGCGCTAAATGACGAGTTCACAAGGACTCAAGGATCACAAAGTCATTAGGAATCATCCTCTGAGGATCTCGAACACTGTATCAAATTTCATGGCAATCTATACTATACAATAGTGGTCGTGATATTTTACTCATGACCAGTTGGTCGACCAACTGACCATCAGACTGACTGACACTGCAGATCCTAGAGCACGGATAAAAATTTGATACGCACCCCGAGCTTTTATTCCTTCACCCGTTGTTTATTTTTCTCCCTTACCCTGCAAACCCCTGGTGCCATCCCATTCCCTCCCTCTCTATTTTCAGACGCACACCTCCTCCATCCCTCCCCATCCATCGCAGCAGTGGGGAAATCCCTTGAAGATGGCATTCCATCAGTAATGATTTTCTGCTCAGCTGAGCAATGAAAGCTACAGATGCACTCACTGTGCCTTTCTCCCCGCAACTCATTCTCTCTCTCTCTCTGTGTAAACCACGTCATCCATCCCTCAATGCATCTCATTAAAGTTTTAAAGCCAAGGTGAGCTGGCACATCAGTGAATCCCTCTACCCGCCCACTCTAACCCTGCCAGTCTCCACCCCATCAATTCCTCATTTTCTCGCAGTTTCTCACTCTGGCGCAGTGTGACATTAAGGAGCGGACAACTGGGCATGTCATAATTTAAAAAATAATGAGCGAACAGGACAGACAGCAACAAACTAATTGGAAGATCAGGACGAGGGAAGAAGTGGTGAGAGGGAGCTGCAGCATCTTTGGAGACTCGTGAAGAGTTCCAGGTCTTAGCGAAAGCTGGAGGGCAGGCAGACGTAGATGCAGGCCACAGCAGGTATGTTTAATCGGGTGGGCAGGTTTTTTAAGCACTGGGACTATTCTCAATCAAACGGTTATTCTCTACCAAACCTGGCAGGAGGACACTGAACAGCAGCTGCATAATACGTCTGGATTATGGTCACCCTAACCCCTTCTATAGTGTAACAGCAGCACAAGTAGAGCAGACTGATAAAGTCAGTGAACACAATATTTTTAAAGTTAGCGCACGTTAGCTACCTTTAGTCACCATCAGCTACTAGCCAGACCAGACTGAAGACAAACAGAAAGGTTGTATCGGGAAAAAGAACGGGTGCGTGTTTTCTGCTCATGAATTAAACGTCTATTAAAGAAGAATGCGTTATTACTTCTTTCAAAAGTCACAAACTGGAGTCTTTCTGAATTTACAGAGAAACCCACAATTGAGGGAAAACTGAACACCAAAGATGAATGATGGTCAGATTTGTGGCACGCATCTTTAAATGGAATACATGAATGAACGTAGATATATATTTTTTGTACTTTCAGATGAAATTCTATTTCTGTTCTTCCCATGTTTAAATAAAGGCTGAATGCACAAGAATATTCTCTTTTGAAGCATTGGTGTTCATGTAACATTTATTCTAAATGAGCTTATCGAACTCAACTGAGCTGTGTGAGGAAAAGAAATGTATAATAGATATATATACAGTCAATACATACATGACTACATTTCCAACAAGTTAGATTCATTTATACGCACCACTGAAGCTTGACCTTACCGGGTCATTAATAGGAAGGATCAGCCCCAACTTTCCCCTGCAAGCCACAACATCCATTTTTAGAGGCAGAGGGTATTAAGGAATAGTTCAGTCCATATTATCCAGCAGGCTTTTAGCAACTTGTTCTCCGAAATGGAATGTTGGTAAGGGATATCAATATTAATGGCATAATGCTGAGACCTCATTATGCTGAAGGTCAAGGCGGGATGTGGATTTAGAGCGGAGGAATATAAACGAAACCCTTCAACATTTCTGGCAGAAAAGAAACATTTGGCTAGCTGTAGGGCACCTCCTGAAGGCAACCTGTCATTCTCACTTACACACTTAAAAATAAATAAATAAAGTTAGCCGCCTCTTTCAAATTGTTTGCTGAAAATTTGTGAAATCCGCCCTGTGACTTTTAGTGTGTACAAAGTGAATGAAATCATTAAAATGCACACAAAAAAAAAAAAAAACTAAAAGCGTGTGGGTAAGTAATGATTTATGGCACCAAAGGGACTTTGCACACTGCAGACAGAAACAGCATGGAAGAGGAGGCCCTCACCTGCATTTTCCTGGATATCACATAACAAGAGATGATGATTGTGTGTGTGATTGCGCGTACAAAAGAATAATAGTGTTTGAAATGTGGCACAGGTAGCTTTGCTGCTGCCTAATTCCAGTGTGAAACGGATATAACCAAAATCTATACAAAAAAATGAATTCACTCTCTGCTTTCAAAATCCTCTGACAAGGACACACGCGCAGTCACTGCTATAAAGGCCCTTTTCACAGCAGACATTTTGACTTGACATAATAGGAAAAGTACAAGTGTTAGCGTTAGTGATAACGTTAACAATGGCTTTGTTCTATTCAAGTGTCCCAGTAAGCCATGACAGTGCGCCAGCATGAACAGTACCAGGACCTTGAAATCAAAGCAGCGCCATGGAATTCAGCCATTATCAATTTTATTATTCACACCTGTGCTTTTGCTGCTGTGACATGTCAAAATGTGCTCTGTGAAAGAGGCCTATAGGACAGAGAAGGAAAAAACAGAAGTGTGACCGCTCGCCCTGCGTACTCTCAACCCAGCGTGGGAGTGTATCCCTGCATGTTCGCTCGGAACTGACAGAGCTCAACTCCGCAAACGACACAGCACTACCACCTGGGAACATGCTAACGCTAGTTGGTCGCAGAAGCTCTCCAAGCAAGCTGGATTTCTGTCACTTATTATAAGCTAACTGTCAGCTAAATGCAAGTTGGCAAGCCAGCTAGCTTGGACGCTAGCTGGACAATAAGTTCACCGTTTATTCAAGGAGACACATTCGCATGAATAATTTCACTGTTTTAAACGGTGGTGCGGCTGGGAGCTGGAGTTTGTGGTGGGTTTGGCGTTCAGTCCGAGGCTGAGCTGAACACACTGGCTGTGCATGGACCCACGACCATACATGCGTGCCTAACAATCTGACGGTGGACTGTCTTGTCAATTACTGTTTTCTTGTGTGTCCTTGAAGGTAGCACAGGACCGTGCACTTCATTATGCTTACCCATCCATATTTAAATTACTGATGCCACTGACTGACAAACACTATATTTCTTTGTCAATAAATACCTTTAATTTACCCCTCGTCTCCATTCCCGTATTTGTCATGACCTAGGAGCCGGATTATTCACACATTCAAAGCCACCTTTAAACATTTTTTGATACATATTACCATTGACACATTTTAATTGATACTCCAAAAGAGAGGTTTGACACCCAACCTAAACACATATGATGGGCTAAATTTACCTCGCCAATCAGCTCTCAGTTCTGTCAGAAATAACATCCCCTGCATAGAGGATGTGGAGTTACAGTACATGTGTATGTACAACATGAATTAAATATCTTTGTGTGTGTGTGTGTGTGTGTGTGTGGGGTTTGTGTTGACAGGGGATCGGCGGTGATGCAATCAACCTTTGCCTGGGTGTGGAAGCCCCACATGCTCGGTGTGCCCCACACACCGCTGACTGGCTGATGCAACCCGCGTGCTGCTGTGGTTTAGCGTGAAGTTCCATCAGCGCAGCCCTCTGAATGATGCATGGTGCTGCATTTACATCAGGCCACTGTATCAGCCAAGTCTCCCAAATGAACACATTTTGCCTGAATATCTTTCGCCTATTTTACTAAAGCGTCCTCTGCCGGAATCATCATCCGCGCATCGCTGTGGATGATGTTGATTTACTTGTTTCATCCTAGCTGAATATTTCTCATAATAAGCTGAATGCTGAGCAGGGTCGGAGCTCAGAGGAATGTCTCCTCTCTGCACAGAACACATAACTGTGTCATCAAAGTGCCAAAGCAGTGATCCAACCTGCCACTAACAGGCTTTACAAACTCATGACTGACGCACTGCTGCATGGGCAAAGGGGAAAGGTGTGTTCCTTTGTATGATTATTACAGAGAAATAAAGCGTTATCTAGCAGCAAATGAACCCACAATCTTAAAATTTCTTTACAAAATTGAAAACTGATTATGACCTCATACTACTTCTTATTCTAATAACCTTATAATAAAAATTCCGTATTGGAACCGCAGAAGCTGATGCTTGCGTCAAACTGAACTGATCATGAGCAGAAAAGTTATTCAAATTCCTCCAAATTAGAACATCTTATTACCCGCTGTGGTAGAGCGAAAGCAAAGAAAGTGCGAGAGAAACATTACCATCGGAGGGCGATCTTGATGGGCGTGGTGAGGCAGGAGGTGAAGAGGTCGGCCGGCAGGTCGGGGTTCATGGGCAGCAGCTCGCTGGCCTCGCAGGCAGCCAGCTGGATGCAGTTCTTCATGGAGGGCGGCAGGGGCATCTGGGCGAGCGGGTGGCTGGGATTGATGGCTGCCACCTGAACAGACCAAGCATGACAGTGGTTCTTTACATTCGACGCCCAGCTGAGTCACGTCCAAAAAGGACTGTAAACATATCTAAAATGTGTCGGCATAAAAGAACAATTTACACCTTTTAAAGCTGCAACGACCACAGCAAAGTAATCTCAGTATGAGTCTGGGTTTAAGACCCAAATCATTAAATTATTGAACTGCTCCACAACCTGACCGCTTGTCTGGGGAGAAGAACGACAAGAGGATTTGGGTGACCGACAACCTGAGTTTAAAGAACAACTTTAAACTTGTTCGTGCTCAGTGTTTGGATGTCTGAAAAGAACACACAGCAGGCACAAACTGGTTTTTCTTGTTAGCTCCGGTATTATAGTAGCTAGAGATTGAAATTAGCATTGTCACAAAAGGCAGAATCCTGGCATTGTGGCGGCGCTAGACAGAAGGAGTTGGAGTTTAGACACCGCAACACGAGCAAGGCGCGAGGACAGGATGACGAGCTGAAGGCCAGATGAGACGTGGAATGAAAGGTCAGAGACAGACTAAAGAGTAGCGGAGCAGACCGACACAGAAAGATATGTAGAGAATAAAGACAACTTAGAAAAGGAAGAGACATCTTTGGCATCTCGACACTTGCAGTAAAAACAAGTTAGAAAACGAATCTGAAGTCCGAGCGTGCGTTTGTGCAAGTGTCCAGTCCATGGCAACAGGTGACGGCACGAGCACCCTGCTGCCGCCTACACCAGCCCGCGCTAACTCTTGTCATTATTGTTGCAAGCTGTTTGTACTCGTCAGATTTGGCGTCATCTCATCGCTCCCAGGAAACTTTTCTACAAAGGCAAAATCTACTATTCATCTGATCGGTTGTCGACTTTCAGCAGCAGACTTCACAGAGGCCAGAACTTGATCAATTTTCCCAGAACGAGGAATTCGTTCTCATTAAAAGTATTGTATTTATTATGAGCTGAACCTGGTCCACCGCAGAGAGGTTTTCTTTATAAGCTGCTGTGTTGCGGGTACCACTTTGAAACTGAATAATGGAGATGGGAAAACACAAACAGAAAAATCTCACCAAAAAAAACAAACAAACCGGAAACAAACTAGGATTTCAACTCATTGCTTCTGTAATGGACAGATTTGTGCTTCCAGGCAAAACATTAGAATAGCTGCACTGCCTGAGACATTTTGAGAACATAATGATAATGTGATAGTTTATCGATCCCAGTGAGGAATTTTTCCTCTTGCTTGGCCCCTTTAGCAGGCGGTCTTCAGTGGTAAACATCCCTCTTGTCTATTCTTAAGACAGAATTTGCATGTTATTTCCACACACTGGGACGGCTCAGTCGATTCGTTCAAATCTAAAAAACGGAGGAGGCTTGCATATGATGTAAAACTTTAATTATATTTGGAGCTCTTGACTATTTATGTGCTCATTGTGCTGTTGTACTGTTGATATGTTTGCTGGGAGCTCAATGTGGTTTCTGTCTTTTGTTGAGCAGACTTTAATGAGCTGTGGGTCTTAATGGAGGAAGCAATCCTAAACTTCCCTTTATCAGCGCTGACTGCTATGGGTTGTTGCTTTCATTTGCGGCTCTGCCTAATTTTAGTAAGAAATTTAGAAGGGAGATTATTGTATTATTATTATTGCCTTTTTTCTGCAAAAAAAACAACAACAAAAAAAAACAGTCCGGACCCTTGGTTCTCTTTCTCTGACTACACAATTTAACATCACAGTGTCACAGGCGGTTACTTCGGAAGAGAAAAAATAAATAAATAAATAAATAAAAAAGAAACCTACCCTGATCACGCCTGCAGGAATCAAGAAATTAGAAATGACTGAAACTGGGTGAAGAATTTTTGGAGTAAATATGTTTGACATTTCCCTGGCCAGGTCTCCAGTTGCATTGGCTTCCAATTCTCTCACGCCAGCCCAGCTTTTGAGAATTAAAATGTATTTTATTGCCCCCATTTCCAACCACACACCTAGACACACACACACTGAAAATAAAGTACAACTTGTACTTTATTTTCAACTTGTCTGAAGTTTGTCCACATTTGAATTGGAATCCCCTTGGCATTCGTCTTAAATATTAGTTTGAATGTACAAGGAGCATCAACAATTTTGTCAAGTAGGCATGTCCTGATCCGATCCAAATGATCGGTATCGGAGGCGATGAGGGCACGTTTTAATGCATGGGCTTTGTTTTAGGCGATCTTGAACACAGAACACTCTCTGTGCTTTGTCCACCTCAGCCCGCTAACTTTTACAGCTCCTTTACAGCAGGCGCAGCATTTCACTACATGTCCGAGTGAAAATCAAGAGTGTGTGAATGTGAAGGCACTCCACTCAGTAACGTGACTTTACAACCGCGAGCACACTGAGCGTTCCTGTAGTTCCAACAACTCCAGCAGAGTCATACCTCTTCTCTCAAGCTGATCACTTCATGACAATTTCAGCAGACGCATTCTCACAGCTCATAAACGGAGGGCTCAAAAAAACTCAAATCGAGACGTCCCGACTGTCAGGGCTTCCGGCATTTTACTACCCCCCCCCCCCCGAATAAAGTCTAAGAAATTATGAGAGGCAAGTGTTAACAATGTCATCTAGTTACCAAATTGATAGCAAGACGAAGCTCATCAGGATATGTCGAATTTAGCTCATGACGTGACAGTGGTCCGTTGACTGAGCACACATTTAGGGCGGCTGTGGCTCGGTGGCAGAGCGGTCGTCCACCAATCGGAAGGTTGGCGGATCGATCCCGGCTTCCCCCGGCCATGTGTCGAAGCATCCTTGAGCAAGATACTGAACCCTGAACTGCTCCCGAAGCTGCGCCTTCGGTGTGTGAGTGAGTGTGACTGGTCAGTTTAATTTTGTACTGATGGGCAGTTAGCTCCTGCCATCAGCGTATGAATGCGTGTGAATGGGGTGAATGTGATGTAGTGTAAAAGCGCTTTGAGTAGTCAGAAAGACTAGAAAGGCGCTATACAAGTACAGTCCATTTACCATTTACCATCAAGCGTTTGCTTTTATGGTCATTAGTCGGATTTCGAGTCCGCTTCTGTTGCAATTCTTGGCGTACTGTTTAAGTTGGAAAATTTGCAACCGGTTTTAATGTAGAACCATTTATCAATACTCAGAACTACCAATGACGCTCCTTCCAAAAGTTGCAATGTGCGTATTTCAGTCGTGCATATATTGCACACCTGGCCTTGCTCACTGTAGATAAGCCCTTCGGTATAAATTGCAAACGGTTACTGTAAGGCCTCTTCAAGAGCTGTAGACACCCCGAACAGCTGTTTAGTGCAGCGGAAAATGTTGCTTCAAGTGCTAAAACTCTTTCTGTGTTTGCAAACACTTCAGGGGCTACAGGCACGAAGGCTGAGCAGGAGAGAGTGTGACAAACTTTCTGGCACTAAGTGTTAGAATACAAGCTCGGGCAATCAAGCTACACTGTCAAAAGAACAGAAGCAATCATAAGAGCACGCATAGACACGTAGTCTAAGAACATACACAGGGAAGCACATGAGCTCCTTCCATATATGGTAGACCCACCAACAACTTAAAACTCAAGCCCAAACACAGCGCTAACACACCAGAGCTCGTGAATGGAAGCTACTCTGTGGGCCTCGCAGCTTATTGGGCGCTGTAGCTCAGCATCTGAAGCAAGTCGGGGTAAACCCACGCGACATGAGACCGAGCGCCCAGAGGGTGAGCCGAGTCAAAATAGAGGATGAGACAACACAAGAAATGATCCAGCAGGCTGCCCGGGAAACAAAACAGGAAAGGAAATGGTATTCCTACTGCAGGCCTAGAACAATTCACTTGGAAAAAGAGCAACAAAAAAGAAAGCATCTGTATTTTATTCATAAAACTGCCATGACCTGCTTCAAACGTTCAATCCGGTTTCCAGTTAAGCTACTCAAACTGCAAAAAAAAGGCTTGTGATGAGGCAATGTAGGTTTATGTAATGCCACCCTACTCCTGTATGTACTGCACAGGCTTCCTGCTCTCTGCTAGTCCAATAACTCATTAGCAGACTCTAGAATAAGTGGTGGAAGAAAGGCGGCAGCAGCTGAAGCTCAGATCTCAGTGTGAGACATTATCTCGGTAAAGGAGCTCTGCACACACATGAATGAATCACGATACGAAACGCACGGGAGAATAGTCTTAATTAATGGGGGAAAGCATGATAACGTGTCTCTTTTCCTATCCACTTGCGCATTTCAGTTGCCTTTGAAATGCTTGCAGGCGTGAGCGGGTGCCCGCTTGTTGCTGCGCAGGTGGATCTGCGCTGATCTTCTTGCAACATAAATCCTCTTCTCCCTCTCTCTAATGAGGAAAACGTCGTCGCGCTTGCAGGGACAGACACCACAAACAAAGCGGCGCGTGTCGCTAAAGCCTCTCGTTGTGTCAGCCTAAGAAGAACATTGTCTCCCGACAGAAATTTGGAGGGAGCGTGTGACGGCGTGCCGCAGTAATCCTCGCGGTAAATACGACAACATTGCCAGCAGAAGCTGATTAATGCCAAGCCTCCACCGTAATTATCACATTAGCATATTGTAATCTCGCAAATTACCATGAAAATCACCATGACAGCTTTCTTTTCTCTCTCTTCCACTGGAGATATCAGGGTACAATTTAATTGCTAGGAATTCCTTTTTTTCCCTTAAAGTGACACTAATTTATGAGACTAATCCCACGGGGAGGAGGGGGGGGTTTACAGATGTAAAAACACGCAATCACAGCAGAAGAGCGCAGTCGTCGCACCCAGGGCAACCAAAATGCAACTCTAGTCGAGCAATAAATGTTACAGCCGCGCATTAATTATTCATTGAAATGATTGAAGGAGTCGGTGGAGGCTTAATGAGAGCATCCTGGAAACGCCAGCAACACAAACACCTAACCTACAACACACACACACAGTCCAGCGCGTCCTAGCTGTGAGTCCTGCAGTGTACACACACACACACACACACACACACACACACACACACACACCTCTTTGTGCCCCGCAGCTAATGCAGTGAGCATGTTTGCTGAGTGCACGCAGGAAGGGATGAGATATTTAAAAGGAAGCAGGTGGCCCCTACAATAGAGCACTCAGAGCCGACACACACACACACACACACACACACACACACACACACACACACACACACACTGATGGAGGGGGCTGATATGGTGCTGTGGAGGAGTGATAAAACACCTCCTCCTCCTCCTTTCATGTCTTCCCTTCAGCCGTCTCCTTCATGCTCTTGTCTTCATCACCAAATAATGCAGTCCCCGGTGAGATCAGGCCTGTCGTGGTACGCGAGGCGGGTGCACCGCGCATGTGTCAACAGTGTGCAATTAAAAATGGCTGCCAAAGTGTGCGCGTGTGTCGTTGCTGCATGGTTCCACTTGGCGCGACAGAGGGATGCGGCAGCAGGAGGGGCTCCCTGCTTGGGTCATCTCCTGCATGATTGAAAAGTCAACGCCCCTCTGTTTATATTCTATTACCCCTCATCATTATAGCTCACCCACTGTATGAGTGGGCGAGAAGGGCAAGAACTCGGGAGGAAAAGTGAAATTGCTTACAGACGTTTTGCAACTTCCCCCGCATTTAACTGGGGGACTTCCTCAGTTCAACCCTGAAGCTCCCACCTTTAAATAAATCCGTTTTGTGCAATGATGCAGCCAATACCATTGGATTAACCAGTATCTCCTGCTATGTAACATAAAAAAAAAAAAAAATAAGTAAAATATTGTCTTCAAAAATGACTGATCAAGTGTTTGTCCATTCTTGCGTCAGCCACACAGCATCTCTCAGCTGACGATAATCATAGCCACTTCACAAGCTTTACTCCCAGGCCTTAAGGCTAGGCTTTGACTGGAATAACACTCAACTGACAACAGACAGCAGTAGCTAAAACTTTTATCTTGGCTATAGCCTTGGGAGAACCCCAAGTGGCCCATTACTCAGTAGCCCTTGTACAAAACCAGCTACAAGAATGAGGAGTTTATGCTCCCACCACTTCCTCATCTGGCTGTTTAAACTCCCTACTTCTAGTCCTTTGTGAAAGCCTACCGTATTCAGATTTTTTGGACCGTCAATTCAGAAGTAAAAGCTCTATTTGTAAATTGTGATCCGTCGGTATTATTGCTTTTAAAAATGTGGTGAGACTCCTAAGTACAGTTTCAGGAATATTTTGACAAACCATTATTAAATCAGTCATTTGAGCCCAGCCCTTGCTGTGTTTTGCCACCTCTATACCCTCATTCACAATTATGGCAACGGCTCCCCATGTAGATAAAGTGACCAGCCGGTAGCTCCTTCAAACTTTTTTATTGCTGAAACATCATTGAGCGATATCTGATTGGATTTTATTCAAAGGGCTGAGGCGAAACTGTTCAAATCGACTGGATCAGAACATTTTGACTACGGCAACAGCGTGCGGATGCTGCGGCCTGTAGCTCAATCAAACTCCGCTAGATGCATTCGTGTTTTCTCATCTTTATATTTTTTTTCCTGCTTCATTGCTAAAACACGTGTTTACCTATGACAGTAATACATCATCGTTGTCATCGGAAAAGGAAGCCGGGGTTTGGATTAAAGATCAGCGGAGCTTGAGCCAGATCAACCGGACCAGGCAGGCACCACTTAAAAACTTGGTACGGCCAAAGTGTTAGCAAACAACTTAGCAAAGAAGACACAGTGTGTTTGAGGTGAAGAACCTTAAAACAGGACTGGACAATCACTTTAACGGCAGAGCAAGTGTGCCAGCAGTTTTACACCTGAACATCTGGTCCTGTAGTTCTAGTCCAACTTGCGCCACCTGGGGTCCAAAGAGGCAACAGCAGCAGTTTAGATGCAGCTGTAGACATGCTGATGGGTGCCACCTCCAGGCAAAGAAAGAACTTGCTGCAATTTTGACACTTGGCCCATCTACAAGGAGTGAGTGTTACATCTTATTAGTTTTTCTTTTGTTTTATAGCTGCTGTTTGTGTGTCTGTATTTCACATTTTGAGGTTTGCTATTAGAAAATTTGTAATGTAGGTTGACTAAGCTCTGTGTTTGGTGCTGAATACTTAAACTAAAACCTTAGCCACTGTTGAAATTAATTTACATATCGTTCACATCCTGGACAGGTAACTATATTTCTACAATATTTCACTGTTATGATAAAATCGATTCATTTACAAAATGTTGGTATTTCAGAGCCAAAGGCTGTACACCGCCAGGCATTGCATTTCTACTAGAGTAATATTATAACGCAACAAATATATATATATATATATATATATATATATATATATATATAACATTTTCGCTAAAAGATTAGTTTCTTGATTTTAGCTAACAGATGGTGTTAGTATTAAACATAAAATGTAAAACTACGCACAAGACGCTTTTGAAAAGAAAATATTGAAGCTGTATCACTCAGTGCCTGGAAGTGGTGCACGTCAAGTTGAACTTGCAAAAGCTATTTCACTAAATGTGAACGAGTGACTTTGTGAGTGAATTACAAGGCAGATGCACGAGGGGCTTTGCATCTGATAACGAGATAAAGATAAACCATTGTCTGTCTCTTGCAGAGTCTTTGGTTCTAACCTGAAAAATGACTAGTAAGCAGTTTGTCTAAGGGTAAAAACGCCTCCCCAAACTAAGAGAAGAAGAAATGATTGTTTTCAAATATGGACCATGGGGAGACTTAAAATATAAGAATTAAAAATGAGACTATGGAGCTGATCTACTGACAAATCACTACACTGAACAACCTCAAAATATATGGTGCAACGGAGCAATTCATTAATTCTGTTTCCTGAAACAATCTTAGCAAAGTAAGAGTAGTGATTTCAGCACCGACGGTGCAGCACTGCCATGACCTCTGCAAACCTACACGGACAAAAGCAGGAGAGGCTGAGGACGCAGAGACACTTCTGACGAGTTCTGTCAAACACTGCGGCAACTCAGCAGTTCAGCTGCTGCCTTCCCCTTTACTTTAAACGGGTAACACAGCGCTCACGGCATCTCTCTGCTCAGCACTGTTCTTCCTGTACCTCTCTCTCTCTCTCTCCCACTCTCCCGCTCTCGTTTGGCAGCTAATCTACAGTCTGGCTGAAGCTTCTCCATGAATAATTGAGATGAATGACAGCGCAATCTCATTAGGGATTCACATAACATGCCATAGCCGGGAGAGAGAAAGAGAAAGAAAACGCAAGACAATGATGAGGCAGTGAGGGGACTGGGACTGGGGCTGGTAGTGGTGTGTGTATCTGGATCACAGCACCGAGGACATCCTTGATTTTTCGTTGAGGATTCAAGCAGAGAATCATGACTCGACACTCACTGACACCACTTGGGTCTCCTTTATGAACAGGTTATACGAGTGTGTTTGAGGGAGTTTGAGTGTATATGTGTGAGTGACAAATCACCCACTTTGTCGCTAATAACTCATAAACACCAGCGGCCCCATTTCTCCCTGTTTGCCTGCCTGCACACCAAGTGAACTATGTGTGTTTGTCTGACTCACCTAATCTTCAAAGTGCTTTTTTTGTTTGTTTTTTTCACTTCTTCTTCCAATTACAACCCTACTACTAATTCATGGCTGCTGTGTTGTTGACATGCTGAACGCCCAGAGTGTGTTTGTCTGTGCAGCTGCCCACCTCCAGCTCCTGCTCTCTCTGCAGGGCGAACTGTTTAAACGACTTGACAATGATTCCCGCGTTGGAGCAGTCGTAGACAAAAATGGACGGGCTCCCCATCCACGTCTGCAGGTCGTAGATGGACAGCGGGATGTACTGGGTGTAGTTCTGAAAGCGAAAAAGAGAGAGACCGATGAGAAAGGGGATGTTCAGAGTGAGGAATGAGAAAGACGGTGCATCGTGTTATTGCTGATAACTCACTTTTATAGATTTGTGTTTAATTATTAACTCATCATCTGTTTGATGAAGAGTGTGAGCAGAGGAGACGGGGAGAGACAGAAAAATGGGGATGATGGGAACACAGAAAGAGGCAGAATGGTAATCACTCTAATGGCCGTGGTGCTATAAAGGTGTTATACCCTATACTTCCTAGAACATTTGGCTCCACGCCACTTTCCTGATATTGCTTTAACACCAAATCCCCACTGATCTCCTGTTTCAGCAGCCAGTGACACAGCAGCTTCATTTTGCAGGAAAAGAATAAGTAAGAGGAGTAAAATGTGGAGGAAGAAGGAGGCGAGCAGAGAAGGAGAAGATGACATAAGGCCCCAGGGTGTACTGGGGATGTGAAGGCAACAGCTAAGCCCAGGCGGCAGCAGTGCATCATTGCGAGTGGGTGCTTACTTATAGGACACGGCCTCTGCACCGCCGCGGAGCTCAACCCCAAGATCGCGGCATGCAGGTAAGCTACGAGGAGCGCTTTCATGTTCGCTTGTCACGTCATTTGGCACTTTTCGAGGAATTTTTCAGGAAGCCCAGGGCCCTTTTGAGCTACTCCCTTACTTTACCTGCATTTCGACCATTTCACCTGCAAGAGCCCCAGTTTTGATTTTATTCTAAGCGCCGACTTTCCTGAGACCCAAAGAGCAGTACTCCCAACAAATCATCGCTGCTGAACTTCAACCACCAGGAGGATTGTGCAGCAAGGTGCTGACGGCCCTCAATATGTCCTCAGGAGGCGTTTAAGCTTTGTTTGTGCTCGTGCGAGACACACGTGCGAAAGGGCATCCGTGTGCACAAGCGCACATAGCGCCGTACAAATAAAACATTCTGTGAAAAAGCAGGAAGTCAACAAGTGTTACCAGGAAAACGCTATAGACCAAACATGGCTGCACACTTGGCCATAAAAATCGTATTTACTCAAATGTAGTTCTAATATCTCATGCCAGGGACACTGGGTCGGGCACAAACAAAAGCTTTACTGTCCTCTATTACGTCCTCAGGAACACATTGACCATACACGGTCCGGCCATACACTAGGGTTCAACCTAGTCGTCCTTCAAATCTCCCTTCCCGCCTCTGCACGGCTCTTTGCCACAATCACTTTAGTCAGCCCAGTCACGACAGAAATTTACAAAAAACAGACTTTGTGAGGTTGTTTTATGTGTAAAATTAAACCCATAAATATATCAAACCACGTGGTGACTTATTAATTACTTTGCTGTACTCCACCTTTAACCCCTCTGCTACCGCTCTTTGTATGACTCCATTTTTCTTTTTTACATCCTTATTTATTTTTTTTTATGTATTTATTGCCAGAATTGCATGTACAGTTAAACAGTGTGTGTATGTGTTGCTGCATACATTTGCCCTTGTTTACAGTGATAAAGTTCTACAGGATTGAATTTTAAGTCATCCATTATTTGACTTTCATTCCCTGGATTATGTGGTCTAAAAGGCGTAAAACGTGTGTATATGCCACAGCACTGTGATACCAAACTAGTGTACAAAGTAAGGCTCGTGATGTATTTGCTTCTTAAGCTTCCGCATAGACAAGCTGCTCCTGGTGTGCGAGCTGCCCTGTTCCCATGCTTACAGGTCCGACTTTTGAGGCAGATGAGGCCCAACGCATCCCTGGCTGACACCAGAATATCCTATTTTGCACAACGTAAACACAACTAAATATGATCTCCAGGATCTTTTCAGCAGTGCCGTTGCAATGTTGTTCCTTTTGCCCACCAAAGGCACTTACTTCACTTCCTAATCATAGCTACATCTGGCGAACACATTGCGTTCATTTCGAAAGATGCACAACTAACGCTTCAAAGGAAGTCAGGAAACGCATGGTAGCCATGATGCACATGCGATTAGTTAGAAGCAAGTATATCAGCTCTCTTTGGAGGACTCTGCGTGAGGTTGTAAAGAGTACGTAATGAAACTCATATCCAGTAAAAAATAAAAATCTGCATTAAGAAAGCCACATATCTAAGCCAAGAGGGGAAAATAGCTAAAGCCAGTGGATAGAAAACGGAAATTACCCTAAAAAAGGTTCTGAACCTAATATTTTTGGATTTATATGTATAAAATATAGATGGAGTACATTCTGCAGTACTTTGTGAGATACTGTTCAGTGACTATGTTAGACTGGATGTATCGTAATTCAACTTGCAAACCAAACCAGACCAAAACGGTAAGATTTGGCCTATTATATGGTTGCATAGTTTGATAGCTTACCTTTGTTTAAGTAAAGTAATTACACGTATCATGAAATCATTTTCAAATGACGATGAGGATTTCGGTTACGTGATGGCTTTCAATATGCTTCATTGGCACGAGTGTAACAATGGAAAATATTGCCACATTTGATTACACACTACACCTCTAATATGAGCTCCACAGTTCAATAAATGCAACCGACATGTCACAACTGGTGTTTGTTAAAAATTGGACTACTGCAGTGGTTACGCTCTTTGTGATTAGGAGCTTTACTGGATTAATATCGAGAGAACAGGATGTTTACATGGGCTTTGCTTCCCTCTGATTATTTTCTTGATCACATTATTATTGCTTTTTTGACGCACATGCAAACAGAACCTGTGACATCCCACAAAAGACAATTAAGTCTTCCTTGGAACCTTGTTGCAGTAAAGATAAACATATTTCTTGCTTGTGTGTTGTGTGTGGTACCTTATTGAAGACCCAGATTTCGCCGTTGACTGTGGGCCGCGGCACCCCGTGGCCGTTGTAGTGGAAGAGGACTCGCTCCTCCTTGGCGTTACGTCTCAGCGACGTGCACAGCTTCTTCACCTCGTCCACCGTGGGGTCTAGACTCTGCTTGTAACGCGCCTGAAAAACGGGAAGCAGGAGAGGAAGATGTCAGTATTTTACATCTCAAATTCTTGTTTCAGGCACGTAGACACGCCGATAGAAGGGACTCCGTTATGTCTCCCGAGCTTAACATTGTGTGACGTAGTGTTTACGTCATTACACAGCATTTGGTCATTTTGCTCGGGTAACAAAGGCGTCACAAAAATATGTATTGCCGGTAGGGTTTTAAAAAAAACAAAGAGGAAAAGAGGGCACAGAGTCAGGGCAATCCAACAGTGACGTACATAAAGACTTACTGCTGTTTATTTTAATTAGAGACATTCTTACGGCCGTCTAGAGAACAGGCAGGAGAACCAACTTTCTATGAGGACAAGGAAACACACTGTTCCTCATGGTTAGGATTTACACTATAACTAGGGTTCTACTATAAACAACACAGCCTTTTATATCTGACTTATTTTCAAGTTGAAAGGTACAGTATGACGCTAATTGTCGGTAAAGTGGTGTTTAAAGGAAACAGCTTGACATGTCAAGCTAACCCACATGCTACTAGGAGGCAAAGAAGATGTTTTTCTTTTTCAAGACGTCTGAAAATTCAAGGAATCACCAAACAATATGCGAGAGAGCAACCTCTGCAAAACAGAAAAGTCACTTTTCTGCAGAACAGATGAGGACACAAAATATGAACAACTTTCCTCTTGCAAAAGTTCAATAACTTGAGTGCAGCTCCACTCTTCAAAGACTGATGGGAAAACAGGGACTCATCAAAAAGGACAAACAGTGCTACATAGAGACAAACTGTCAACATCCTTTCATTCTCTGTGTCATGTACAAAAATTCTGAGCAGGCCCAGTTGGCCTCGATTTTGGATCAGGATGGCAAGAGAAAACATCTAAGCAACTTTATCCTTCAGTAAAACAGCTCTAACGGAAGTTAGAGTGACACTGCCCACATTCCCAGGGCACGAGGGGTCACTGAGCGGTTTGATGCGTATGAAAACGATGTGAATCATTTGCTACGGTAACCAGATTTCAACCCAGTTGAGCACAGTTGGGAGATTTTGGAGCGACCTATAAAACTGCCTGATTAACTGCCCAAACGATCCGGCCCGTGGACAATCTGATGGATTTCTGGCAGGCCAGAAATGTTGGTGGAAAAGATCATTTTTAAACTATAGTGAGCTTGTTTTAATATTACTGGAGTAGTATTTTACATGTTGTGGTTATGGTCTTTACGTAGAGTGTGTTCTCTTTGTGACCAAGCGGAAACCTCCGGGGCTGAAAAATGAAGCCAACGCGGGGCGGCTGTGGCTTGGTGGCAGAGCGGTCGTCCACAAATCGGAAGGCCGATGGTTCGATCCCGGCTTCCCCCAGCCATGTGTCGTAGTATCCTTGAGCAAGATACTGAACCCCAAATTGCTCCTGAAGCTGCGCCTTTGGTGTGTGTGTGTGTAAGTCGCTTTGGATAAAAGCGTCTGCTAAATGACTAAATGTAAATGTTAATGCAAAAACTGCATTTCATTGAATGGCCACTTGAGGCTGGCTCCAAAATCAAGTAAATCCCCATAGCGTCCCGTGTTAAAATACCCAACTTCACAGCAGAAATAAACATGTCTACAGCCTGGTACAAAAAACGATTTTGGTCTCGGCTCTTTGCCCATTTTTGGATTAGTGCATTCAGTATAGTGTAGATCTCCACCAGGCCTTGTATCACCAAATGGCGTATGAATAAGACGGCAATGTCTTAAGTCTATTTTGCATGTTATCACAACACATTTTCCTTTTCTGCTTTTCGCGTGTCATTTCACGCCATTTAGTCGCTACTGACGTATATTGTGCAGAGACGGCATTTTACGCGAGAATGTCAGAAAGAAAAAAAACAATCAAGGTGTGGGTGGATGGATGGGTCAAACAAACACAGGAGTTTCACCCAGGAGACCCCTGTTAATGTCCCGTGTGAAACCAAAAGTCAGCATCGACTTGTTTTAACTTTAAGTTACGCAGCATATTTAATTTACGTAAGTAGCTTAACTTACACAACTAACGTATCTACCTACCGGCCGGTTAAGGGGAGTGAGGAGTCTGCAGTCAACGGCGGTATAAAACAGAGCAGTCAATAAAGTAGGCTTTTCAAAAATTGTGAAGAGGTCCTTGAGCAATGAGCTTATAGTCATAAATGTGCTTACGCCTGGTGGATAGAATAAGAATGTACAGTGTGACCCCAGCGCTCTCCACCGCCGTCATAAAAACACCAAATGAGGGACTATATTTTGGAGGAAAGGCGTTCATCCCTCCAGTAGAGTTCCTCCGACATGGAGAATCTATGACACCGTTCTGGAGGCTCTGGTGGAACAACACCTTGCTAAAGTACTTGAATTTGCCACCCATTTGTACGTGTTCATCACTTTGTACCACCATGAAATCCAAAATTATTTACAATCAATTTTTTCAAAGGGGTTTCCTCTAAATATTTCACCCATTAACTATACTGTACAACATACTAGTCCGCTGCTTTTGTTTGTTTGCTGGATGTACAAACTTATCCGTGAACAACAGTAGAAAGCCGAATCAATTGTGAACAGTTGTACTTCACATTATTCAATAAATTGAGGCCCAAATTCAAAACCGAAATGGCAAAGTTTTTTTTTGGTTTTTTTTACATTTCAGAGAAAATGAGACATTTCATGTGAGGTGAGACATCTTTCGTACATTCTGTTTTCAGCAGCCCAAAAATAAGGACCTGAATCAGTTAACTGACTAAGGAGCTGGCAGACCTGACGGAGACATTTTGTTTGCAATGATCCAATATTATATTGACTCAAACAAAGGCGTCCTTTAAAAGATGTCAAACCTTTTAAAAGCCCTTTCACGTTTTCGAACAATAATGATTTCAGAAAAACTCCAGGCATCAGACCACGGGGCTGATGGCATTTATGGAAAAGTTGGTCTTAATTTGGAGAAACACAAATGCTACAAAAGCAAGTTTAATTTTTGGGTAAACAAGGAAGCTTTTACAAGGTTTTACACTTCCAAGTGTGAAGTTTAAACGAGCTGTCGATAGTAAGAGGAGTATTACATAATATATTATCACAACTGGTGTTGGTTGGGTTTTGTATGATGCTGATTTACAAATGGAGGCGCAGCAGTGCTTTCTGAGTACAGATTCACTGTGAAACACCAGAAGCATATACTCTACACATACAGAAACTAAACAGAGTTTGAGTTGGCGCTACAGTTGCCTTACTGCTGTCAACTTGTTTTCTCTGCCACCTGTTGCTTACTTTAGATGATACTTCACCAGTGATTTTATAAGCGTGAATCAGCATGATACTCATGATACTCATGCCTGTACCCGTGTGCATGTGCAGTGTGGAAAAGCTGCTTGAGAAACTTTGAAAAGGAGTAGCAGTAGGAGACGGAGGACAAGTGCATTGTTTATTCTCCTTCAGTTCATTAAATAAAGTGTTTGTGTATGCGTGGATGGAAGGGACACAGAGGTGTCAACTAGTTATGCAACAGAGAAGCGCCCGGTTAGACCAGTCTGAATCATTATCACACTCACCAAGGCCCTTCTGTTACATAACTAACATGCCTTTTACCAAACAGCCTGCCTCCTGTCAAATGGCTTTGAATCACAGGCGCAGCCCTATTTTAACCTCAACTTCTCGCAAAACTTCCAACCACTCAAAATGATGACGAACAGCAGTACAGAGGTCACGGCCTCGAATCTTGACAGTGGTAGGGTTTGACCAATTTACCCAGTTTGCGCGATAAATCAAAATGTGATTGCAGTAATAAACAGCTTGATACGATTTTGAGATGGCCATCAATTAAAAATCACACATACCCTTAGAAAAAGAGCCATTAAAACCTTGTCCGAGAACATAAATATCCCTCTTTATTAACCTCAAATGCAGAAAGAAACAGGCTTTTAATTGAAAACAGACTCATAAGAGACAGGTCTTTATTTTTAATTTTCCTGTTTTATAACATTAGTATATCTTATATTTTAGTAAGAATGTTTTCTGATTGGCTCCCGTTTAGAAATCGCCGATAATGCGTTTTACTTCCAATACAAACTTAAAATTGCCTATCAAGACTAATAACAGACTCATGTAATACTCACCACTCTGTTGCTTTGAGTTTCTCTTCTCTAACTGAAATACTGTTTTTAATCATTAAATATTTCCAGTCGCTTTCAAGAGTCAGTCTTCCCTGTGTCCTATGTATAGTATTTATAGAACAATCCTTCTAGCCGATTTGGAATTGTTGAGTTTTACTCAGCGTGTAGACTGTATTTATGGCTCTTGGAGCTACACAGTAACTTATGATCCCTGTGTAAATTTTACAGCTGTGTGATTTTTATTTAAATGATGCTAGATGCTGTAATCCTTATTATTAATCGTGATTTGCGGAATAAAATTATCGCTTGCACATTGTTCGTCACGTCACACATCCTACAGAGGCCAAACTGAACAGACCTTGATCAAAGATGCCACATTTCAGCTTCCCGTATCTGGAGGAGTTTGAACTGCAGTGTGATGGCAGAGCTGGCAGGCGGATTCGATTCGGGTATAATCAGATAAGAGCGTCTGAATGCAGAGAGCCGCAGCGCTCATCCCAGTGATATCAAGTGCTATCTGAATGGCATAATGGTGTTAGTGAGGGACCTGCAGTGATGGAGGTATAGCGTTTGAAATCAGAGCTCTCAGCTATAGGAGGGCGGAGGGGGGGGGGGGGTCGGTGGTGCTGAGGGTATAATTTTGGGAGATGAGTGCCGAATTAAATGAGGAACAAGAGAAAGAGAGGGGAAGCCGACAGGTGGGACAAGTGTTTACACTTACTTGCTTGTAGTTGTTATTTCAGATTGATCCCAATTGTATTCAGATACTTTAGCAAAGACGTTCATTTACATTCATGACAGCCGGGCATATTAAATGTAAGTGGCATAGAGAGATTTAGACAGATTCATATGTATAAGATAGACACAGAGAAGAGTCCATTCAAATTTACCAATCACAATTTTCTGAGTGCATGCGTGAAAAACGTGACTCATCTCCTAACATTAACCACCTTGACCTGAAGGGGGCGCTCCAGCCTCCTGTGGGGACCGACTTCCTCCAGAGGCTGAAACAAACTGCAGCTGTCTGCCCGTCGCTTCTTTACCCCGCACCACCTCCATAAAAACACCTCCATTATATCCATCAAGGCCACAGGAAACAAACTCGTTTTAAAGGTGTGTTCTGTGCTGCCTTTGTCGCCATTCATCATCATGTCCCTTTCTGAGAACAGGCGACCTTTTCAAAGTACCGTAAGCATTCAGGATGCAATTAAAATACAGACTGTTAAGCTGGAAGGTGCAGTAGGAGCCTCTCTGGCTGTCACACACATCAGGCTACATTTTAGACAACAACGTCTGTGGTGAAGGCAAACAACGAGATGCAAGTTATAAAAGCCTAGCAACATTTCCAGTGATCATCATGACAGAGCACTTTCTGTTTTGTTTTGTTTTTTAAAGGTAAAGTCAGCCTGTGTACATACATTTAATCTCTCATTCCTCACACTGGAGACTCCCATGGAAAGCTAATGATCAAACTGAAATATAAACTACAAAATATGTTCAACATTATGTATCAGCATTTATGAGTGAACGGAATGGAATGCGTGCCTTTCATTAATTCATTCTGTGGAAGAGGCTGTGGCTGAAAGAGAATTGCTCTAATTCAATTCAATCAAATCAATCAAGCATAAGAGAAAACCCTCTAAGGGCATGTCAACTTGGATGACAGTGACATCAGCCACTTGTTGTCAGAGAGAGGAAATGAGTAAAGTCAACCTCTGTCCTCTCCATCGCCAATCATCATGTCAGTAACACTGGGCTGGTTTGGATGTGAAGCACACCAAAGGAACAGAATGAAAAATGAAAGATAGGGAGAAAGAAACAAAGACAAAAGGAGGACAAGACAACATTCACAAATGCCAAAAAAAGCGATGTTTGTGTGTTAACGCGACAAAAAGACCCACAAGAGCACAGTGCTGCAGCCGGACGGTATACAAGTTATTTTATTGCTCATCTTCCAAAAAGACAAGGATTTGGGAAGATTTTGGATAACTTACTGATTAACTTTGTAAGAAAAAGGTGAAGTACTTTGTGAATACACCCAGAGACTAATGATAGTGAAGCAGCTGTCCAAACGGGCCAACGAAAATAACCCGGTCAGAAAGACACGCACGGCACTGTGGATAACAATTACCTTACAATAGAACACACACGCCAACTTCTATTTTTATAAAAAAGAAATCTTTAACTGGTGATGTTGGTCAGAAAGTTATCTTTTCATTTAGTTATTCTTGTACAGGCAGAAGACTGTAACGTGCCTCTAAATGAATGTAGTTTACTTTTTTCAAATAAAGCTGCAGCCGCTCGCTTTTCTCTGTACTTTCCTGTTTCGACAGACAGTGTCCTTTCATTAAGACCAGTTAGCTTAACTGCCAGTTAGGTTACAGATTGCATTTCAGTGGTGTAAGAGCCTGAAAATTGAGCCCCCTTTCTATTTATTCAAGTGAGAATTGATTTAGAATTATGAGACGGCAGTTGAGTCGACAGGTAACTCAATCAATGGACAGTTTCAGTCACTGAGCCTTCAACATTAGCACTACTTTCACCCGCAGTGGGAAAAAAGCTAAACTACAATACGTTTATTCTGGTAGCTGACAGTAAATCATACTGAGCTTTACTGCGGTTGAAGGATTTATTTATCTTCTGAGGACGTAATGAGAAGCTCAAGCAGAAATGAGCATTATTCAAGTCTCTAACTGGATTTCATCTGTCATAAATAACAATGGACATCTTGGAATCACAGTGAAGGAGAAAATGCATCCTGCTCTGCAACATGATTAGGGAAATTGAAAAATGGGATACATTTGTCAAGTTTCACATATGTGTTATACACAATATCAATGTCACATAATCCTGTGGTTTGTCTCTTCTCCCCACACAAAAACCCCACTAGAGTCCGCTTGGAGGAGGACGGACTCAGCGTGTGAGGCAGTCTGGGTGCACTTTGTTTGGGCCGTATCAGAGCTTTGATGATAGCCTGTTGTTCAGCTGGATGAAAATGTTTTTTTAGGTGTGCACATAGCCTAAATTAACTTCTGTATGTGTTCATGCTATGGATCAGAAGAGGCTGACCAAATGTTGGCCAACAGGGTTGGGCAATATGGCAATATATACTGTGAGATGTTAGAAACTGGTCGACTGCCAGATATTTTGCCATAACGTGGTCCGTATCCCATTAATATCAGGTAATTTTGCAAGTCAATAAGGACTGCTACATGGCAATATTGGATATAAAGGATTTTTGCATCAATGTGATGAAGTACCTTGACTCTGCTCTCCATGGATATCGTACAAAAAGCTATAGAACACCACACCATTACTTTTTCGAGGAACCGATAATCAGTTCAACCCTATAGGACACCCTCAGTTTGTCATTGAAATCATATTTCCAGGGCTCTAGCTGAAGGACCTCCCATCATCCCGGGGCTGGAAAAAAAAAAAGTATCTGGGAGGATGTGAATTCGTTTTGGGGAGGAATTTGGGACGAGAGTGTAGCACAGCACAGCCTCATTGACAACATACACACACAAACGTCACCGCCAGTATTGGCTGTCAGAGTGACACACAATGGCGTGCCGTGGTGGGAATGGGATACTTTTTTAACATTACATCAAGAATCCGCACAGAAGAGGCAGACCCTGAACCGTTAGCCTCTGACCTCACGACACCCACAGCTGCTACGGGGCCCCACAACTGGGGCCAACTCAATGAGGTAAGCTTGCTAGTATTAATGTTAACATTTAGAGTGAGCTGATCAGCTCCTCCAACTTAGACATACCAGCTAGGTAACTCTCTAACATTAATAATGTTTGTCTCTTGAAAAACATCAACGTTATGTCCAATTTCAGTTCAGCTAGACAGCAAGTAGCCAACCAACAGGCACTTTCTTGCTGTATGTAAAGTGTGTGTGTGTGAGTGTGAATATACAACTAAGTACAAATGAATGAATGAATACTTATCGTTACCACTATTCTACTGATTAAGTAAAATTGATGCAGCATGTATTTTCTGTAAATCCATGTGAGTATGTTGTAGGCTATACACTGTATAGTAAAACATTTACTTCTATTTGCAGATTGCCTTAAATGCCTCAAGCTCAAGCTAATATGAGGTAAAAAAGAAAATGCTAATGGTTGCTGGAATGGAAGAAAGCTTTCCCATTTTCTGAATTTGATGCAGAGACGGGCCTTGCAAAAGGGTACAGCCTTTTCGTTGCTGTTGACGGCGGCAAAACACGGATAAATACTCTAAGAACACCGCAGAACAACATCTCACTCTGACTGTGAAGGCATTCAGGCTACGAAAGACAACCCAAGCAAAACACCCATAGCTTGTGTGCTACAAAAGACATCAGGGAATGTCAAGAGAAAAGATGCGAAAGCTATTTAATATAGCTCACTTTGTGGCAAGATAAGGAAATACCCTTCAACATTTTATAAACCTAGTTGACTTACATCTCAGAAATGGTCGGGACCTTGGCAACACTTACAAGATGGACAACGCCTGTCGCACCTTTGTCCAGGGCATAGGTCAATCTATGAAGGATGAGAAACTAAAAAACACGCGCTTCTTATCTGTCATGTCCGATTCCAGTGTTGACCACTGCATGACATATGTCGAAGATGGCAAACTGTCAATCCTTTTTTCATTGAAGCATGCCCACAGCCAAGGCATCCTTGATGCCATACTTGGTTTGAGGAACGTGGGCCTGACGGAGCAAGAAATTCTGGATGGTTGGCTTCAGCTGTGATGCCGCATCTGTGATGATGGGAGTTAGCCAAGCTGAAACAGCTGCGTCCCTCACTTGTACCAATCTGGTGTGCGGCTCAGACTGGAGCTGTCAGCGCTTGACAGCACGAAATCAGTGCCTCCGCTGGCTGAATCGAAGGAGACACTGAACGGTGTTTATAAGCACTACTCCCCACTCTGCAAAGGCTTCCCGGGAGCTCCACGCACTGGGGAAAGCCATGGGCATAAACGTGGTCAAACCAGGCAACATCGATGGGACAAGATGGCTTCCACATATGTCCAGGACCCTTGAAGGTTGGGTGAAGAACTTCAAAGTTAGCCTGGCTCACTTTGAGAGCCATGCTAGTGATCCAAATGACAGGGGGCAAGTGCAGTAATGAAAGCGAGAGCATGTCCCATTCATTGGTTCCTGACATAGTACAAGATGGTGATGTTGGACATTCTTCAGGAGCTGAAGCAGCTCAGCCTGCTCTTTCACACACACACGGAGTGCAGGCAGACCAGCAGAGAGGCGGTGGAGATTACTCGCTCTGACGACAACTACTCTCGTTATTGTAAGCAGGTGCAATAAAACTTCCATGAGTAAAAAGCCAATACTTTACCAATACACCTGTTCTACATGCATACACATGAACATGTAGAAAGTGATATTTTCAGCTGCTCTGGCCGCAGTCTGATCCACCGCCGCTAGGTTTACACAAGCACATCGCGCTAGCTTGGCTAATAGTGAAGCTGTCTGCATGTAGTCTAACTGTTTATCTTAGTTATTCACGTATCTTAAAATTTGGCTAATTCTTGTCAACGCACATGCTGGCTGAGACAAACCAGCCCCTCCTCCCTGTACCAGCGGTACCTGCAGGCCGTGCAATCACAGCAGCAGCAGATGGAGGAGGACAGAGGACAGGTGGATGGACCGAGACTGACTGACGTCTGTATTGTTCATTCAGTCTAAACTTCATTCAGTATTTTGATGTCAGGAATAGGATTTATTTTATTGACACTTTAGATTTGTTTCCAGTGAGATATTGATTTTATATAGTGACTTTGCTGTTGCTGCTCTAGAAACAAACATTTAGTTGTATTTAAAATATTACATTCTAATCCTGTTCTGAATTTAAAAGCAATTATTTAGTCATGAAAAAGAACCGATAAGAGTATAAATAAGAGCAGTAGCATGATAAAATCCTAATGATACCCATCCCTAAACACAAGTTCAACACTACGCCCTCAATTTGTCAAAAAACACACATTTTATTTGGGAACCACTCAAATTGACCACCTGTGGTCCCCGGCACTCACTACACTGAAAACCTGTCAACATCACTGCAACACTGTCACTTGTGGTGAGTGACATTTATTCTGTTAATTGTTGAACATTATTATTTTCTATGTGAATTCCTAAAACTGGTATTTATATAAGGCCTAAATATGAAAGACCGTAAAATATTTTTTTACTTGTGATTATATTTTTAATATAACAATACACATTTCTAATATGTATTATTATAATCATAATATAACATACTTGTTTTTCATTTTGATGGATTACAATGAGTAAAATGTTCTCTTTCCTTTTATTACAAACCTAGACAGACCCAGGCCCAAGGCTCCAGAAGTTACTGGATGAGGTTGGACCTGGAAACACCCGGCAGAATGTCCAGCTCAACAGGAGGGAAACGGACGCGCCGCGTCAGCGACGACCTGTGTAGGTTTCTTTCTGCACGCTTTGGAAATCTAACTGGCCAGAAGACACAGCTGAACTGGCAACATATGCTGAGCTCATCGTACTCCTGGAGAATTTTCAATCCATCCTTGCAGCGTGTGGGGACTTTACTTCTGTAGAGGCAGCTACGAGAGAGGGGCTTGACCTGAAAGTCCTTGTTCAGCGTCACTACGGGCACCGTGAACCCCAGGTGCTGGAGCAGCGGCTGCTTCAGCGTGCTGTTGGGAGGGAAGACCAGTTTGAGCACTCGAAGGTCATAGTGGAGATCAGACAAGTGTGTTCATCCATGAGTTCATCTTGCTGCAAGCGTGGATTCTCCAGCGCGGAGACAATTAAGTAAGACTGGAGGTCTTGCTTGTCTAACGAGGTGCTTAGCTTCCTCCTGCACATCTCGGTTCATGGCCCTCCTGCACACCAATTCAATGAGGAGAAAGCAGTCGGCAAGTTGGGGAATAGTGGCTGCAGGACCATAAAACCCCACTTCCAGGACTTATTAGGCCTGGACCCGCCCCGTTGCTGGCTCATCAGCAGCTTGTCAAGCTCCATTCAAATGTTTTATCAGGATCTATTTTATGTATTATACTTGCCACAGTTAAACGTTTTCTGCTCCTTGACAGCAGTTTTTATTTCATATGTTTTCCTGTAGTGCTCTGTGGTGCGACTGATTTACCTCTAGTCCATCATCTAAGCTTTTCAGATGAATTTAAATAAAAGCTTGATGATGGACCATCTAATCATTTGTATGATGTTTTATTTATCTGAAAAGGTCACTTTGAAAGATTTTAACTAATGATAATGTGGAAAAACAAAGACTTTAAATTCGGGACGGTCCACGTTCATTTTAGGACGGGTTAGATTGGATTTAGGGACAGTTCTGGGAGAACGGTGAAAATAGTTCAGCAAGGTCACTTATCCACCATACTTTATGAATTGGGGTTAGAATGAAGAAATATTACATGACACACAACCCTCAATGCTTTATGCATAATGTTAACCCCCTACACTGGACCTGCTATATGTACGAGTAAAAACCAGCAAAACTGACCTGACTGCAGGAAACCGTCCTCACACCTCAGGTGAATCCCTCACTGATCCTCACAAGGATACTGTGACAACATGCATGTACAGAGATGACATTCGACACCTTTGCTGCTCGTTATTACTGCACACCCCAGGAGATTGGTGTATGATCAGTAGGGTGGATTGAGTGGATTCAGGGTTTGTTTTTAAACTTGCTTATGCCAAATTTTAATTTATTATTTCCTCTAAAGCTGCGACAATTACAGTATACTACCATACATAGTTTTAACAACAGTTATATTTCAGATTTTGGTATATGGTGGAATTGTGGTGCCATTATATTTAACTATATTTAGCTATTTACCCTTGCCGTATTCTGGAGGGCTCCTTGGGGGTTTGCTCATACAACTCTACATGTAATTTGCATCCTCAGGCTTATGACCATGTCCCACCGCAATATCTTGTTTTGGGGAGTATGGGGTACTGGGGACCAAGAGTCCTTGCAAAACCAGAGTAAGAGCTGTGTCCGCATTCTCGGCAAGAAGTCAAAGGCATTCGCATTTCATTTAAAAAAGTAAATAGGTTGGTGATTTCTGATGGCAAGAATGAAAAGGGCAACTCGAAACCCTACCTATTCCAACTGATCTGCAGCCTGCCATGCAATCTGACCCGGAAAGGGGGCAAGCAAAAAGATAATTTCCCAACACGGATCAATAAGGTACACTTTTTAAAATTCAGCTGAAAAAAGTACAGCCGGTTTGATAGATAGCGGTGAGCACGCGGGTGAGCAGGCCTGTTTGAGGGTAGTCATTTCCCCAGTGACAGCAGTCCTGCTGGGACCAGTGTGTCCAGGCTGAGTCAGTTCACAGCAGGTCCAATGGAGCAGAGGGAGAGTTGACACGTGTCATTCATTCTGCCAGCACACAGCTCCTGTCAAGACTACGCTACCCATTGCAGCCATTTCTCGGCCCCAAAACCATGGCTTCGGAGGTGTGGATGAACGCAATTTTGAGGAGTTGTGGTCAAAAACACCATAGACATTTAAAAAAAGTTAAATAAATCACCCAATAAGGGAGCAAATTAGCCTCCTGTTACCGTACACATTTTTCATCATTTCTTCTTCATCTGTTCTTGTGTTTAACACAAGTCTGATGCTGGATGAGAGCAGCCGGAGTCAGAACACTGCTGCTGCAGCTGACTAAGTGACATGGGTTATGTAACTGGCAGAAGGTCCAAATGCACTAAGTGCTTGTGCACTATATGTTAAAAAGGGTTAGATACTACAAAAAAAATATTCAAATACAAACCGCTTCAAACACAAGCGAACAAACTTTCAGATCACTTTTTGAAAACTATTACTGAAATCCATCCCTTCCTCTATGATCTTCTTCCTCTAAGTCTGCATGGAACATTAACTGAGAAATCAGTGACGCTTTCTCTCTTCTGACCATCACAAACCTCACTTCCTGAATCCTCTTATTACTTAGCACGCTTTCACACAGACTTCCCTTTCCTCTACTGACATTTTGTATACACATCCAATCATAGCTTTATTTATTTTTTCCCCCAACATGCACCTCAACTCGTGGATGCTTTGGATATTTTCCATATCAGGGTCATGTGGGAACAGGGTATTTCCAACATACCCACCATTACATATTACTGTACTCTGGAGATTACGTGCTGTGTTCATGTCAGGTCAGGGACCTTTGTCACGTCGTGCCCCTCGATTTTCTCCCCACACCGTGTGTCCGCACTCCGCCTCCTCAAAGGCCCTGGTCAGTCCTGAATTCATTGTATGTGTTGAATTGAATGCTAAAAAGAAACAAAGGCTAAGGTGGTCAGGCATTCAGCGAAACGCATGCGGCTCCCATTTAGAGAGTCATTATAGACACCGAAACTGGTAAAAGGCACAAAACAAAAAGGACACTCAAACATGTTCACAATAAGCATGAGTTAAGTATCGGATTCAGGAAGCTTTAATAGGCTGTATCAGATTCTAAGCTCTGTGAACATGTTATGCGTGTTTGTATGTATGTAGTGTGCATGTGTGTGATAGTGAAGGGGCAGAGAGACCTCTAAAGCACCAGTCCAATTAAAAGCTGAGTTCCGAGCAGCTCTCAGAAGTCTTTGTGTTGCGTGTGTGTGTGTGTGTATTTGTAATTTAGTGTTTTTACCTTATGTGGGGGGCAGCAGGTGAGGAAAACTGAAACCTGAGAAGCTCTACGTGTCCATTTAGAAGAACACTCAGAGTGCAGTCAATCTGTCTTTGAACCATGACACTTTATGTAATGTTTTCACTCTAGCACATTAGATGAAAAATACAACAATAGCTATCTTTTCATCATAATGTAGCGCTATTTTTACACCAAATTTCCTCGGGGATGGGGGGGGTTGAAAAAAATCTGCAAAAGAAAATCCACTACAGTTATGCTAATATTAGGAGTTGAGCATATCAAGGTAAACAGCTGGTTGTGCTAATTCTCCAGCCGGGTGTCATTAAACTGTTGCAGAAGAAAAGCTGGACGACGATCCTGCTACAGTTTCCTGATCTCAGTATTACAAAAGAAGTGTTTCGCTTGCTTAACACCAGACTGACGGCAAAAAGGAGGAAATAAAGAGGGCTAGAGTGCAGTACTAGAGTATTTATTAGAGTACATAATTTAATTCATTTTTCAAGCAAAAGTGACCAAACCAGTCCCCGGCTTCTCAAATGTGAGGAGTGGCTGGTTTTCTTGTTTTATATAAAGTGAACATTTTATATATTTTGGATTGTTGGCCCAGGTGAAACAAGCTATTTAAAGATTATAACAATTTTTGGCAACTTTCTGACATTGTGTTGACTTGACAATAAATCAGTTAATCAGGAAAAGAATCAGAAGACGAACTGATAATGAACATAATCATTAGTTGCAGCCCTATAGTCAAATATTAGATGTGATATGATGAATTCAATTACTTTTGGTCCCTAACAGTTAGGGGACTGGGTATAAGAAGGGCTACAGTTGCTACATGGTGAATCTGATGTGGATGTAAACTTCATCAAAGCTGAAACTGTTTCTATACAAATCCAATATGGTGGAGTACAGAGCCAAAACAACAAAAAGGTGTCACTGTTTGAAGACTAATGGTCGACGCTGTAACAAGATGGAGGTAACTGAATAAAGCGGAAGGATAATCAGCAAATCAGCGGTGATCCATTTGGTATCAAAAAGCCTTGAAAAATCTCTTAGCAGTTAAGTGACTTTAAAATAGGACTCTATTAAACTATATTACCATAAAGTATATAAAGTGATTCCTTTCACAGTGACAATGTTTTCTGTCACAAGTGTCCTTCAGCAAGACATGTGAGGATAGGGTCATCTTGAGATCCAAAATATACACATCTGAAATATATTAGCGAATTTTTAGACAATTACACTTGGAAAGCTGTGTAAGAGAAGGCCAAACATTAGATGTTTTAATTTATCTTGAAGTGCTGGTGGATACATTGAAAGCATCAGTAAGTCACAGTAAACCTGAACCACAGCAGCCAGCTGTCTATTACAGCTCTCTGCTCTAATCAACTGCTGCCCTCATTTCCAGCCACCTGCAGGGAGAGCTACACTCGTTGGTGATTGAGGAGGGATTGGAGCGGGCAAGAGTGCCACAAACCATTAGCCTGGAAACAGAGCTTAGGGCCTCCTGCGGTCTCTGACTCCGTGTGATGTCGTGAGTGTGTGTCTATGTACTTCTAGTCGGGGGAATCTACTGAAAGTCCATAGTTAAGTTTTATTAAAACCTTTTCATTATCACCCAGAGTCCTGATTTCAAAGGGTTCATCCTGGCCTGTATCTACTCATCTTCTTCAGAAAAATATATAAGCTAAGGAGTTAAGAGAGGCGAATCATTAAAAAGTCTCATGAGGAGGTAAAATATAACAATGCAAAATGCTGCAAAAACACAAACATAAAACCAGTTAGTCGTGTTTTTATGGCTCGGAAATCCATCGTCTTGTGACGCTGGATGCTTGCTCACAGCATCATCCTGCCAGAAATAACAGCACCAGGTAGAGTAATGAGTTCTTAATATTGATCGGAAACCCAAACAAACACACACAGAGATATTACAGTCATTAGTGTTGTGGGACATGAAGAATCCTGCTTGAAGCCTCTTTAAAAACCAAAGTAAAGAAACAACAATCTGTCAACAACAGCCTATTTCTACTCAAATGCAGCAAAATGTCGTTTCTATGTATGTATTATCTTACTGCGGCTTCTCAGTACAGTATAGAAAAGACAATCAAATGGTTAAGGACATATGGTTAAATGTATTCAAGCAGATGTGTTGTAAAAGAAAGCTTATTTGCTCTGTATTAAAGGAGCAGTGTGTAGGATTCAGTGGCATCTAGCGTTGAAATTTGCAACCATTTGAATACCGCTCGCCTCACCCTCCCCTTCAAATCGTGTAGGGAGAAACTATGGTGGCCACGAAACTCGCGAAAGGCCCTTTCTAGAGCCAGTGTTTGGTTTGTTCGTTCTGGGCTACTGTAGAAACATGGCAGTGCAACATGGTGGCCTCTGTGGAAGGGGACCCGCTCCCTCTGTAGATATAACGGGCTCATTCTAAGGTAATGAAAACACAACGCTCCTTATTTTTAGGCAATTATACACTGAAAACATACCTATAAACATTATATTCCATTTCTGCCAATAGCTCCTCCTAAATTTTACACACTGGACCTTTAAAGGGGCACTCCACCAATTTTTTACATTAAAGTCTGTTTAAAGACCAGACCAGAGTCTCTGGTTCTGCTACATTTTTGTTTTTGTTTTTTTACCTGTCCAGCACCACTGTAAGTCCTGTTCACATACTTTGAGGAAATTAATTGAACAATCCATGCCTTATTTTAATATATTGTTAATTTTACTTTTCTTGACTTGAGTCCAGGAGCTCGAACAAGATCAAATTAGGGCTAAAATGATTAGTCAATTGATTAGTGAACAGAAAATGAATCACCAAGAATGACAATCAGCTTATTGTTTAAGTTATTTATCAAGAAACAATACCAAACATTAGTTTGATTTAATTTGAAATTAACATTAACAACACAGCTATTTGGCACTCAGTCTGATGAACATGGTTTTATCAGGGTTTATCATCTAACTGAATACTGATAGATGTTTTGCTCTCATAGGCGATATTATGTACTGCTTTCTAATTGTAGGGCCAGTATACTTTCTTGCTATCAAGTTTATTTCCCATTCAGTAAGATTTGCACCATTTTACCAGTGCTTACAGTCATCGGTTTAAAGTAAAGACAAACGTTCACTAACTGAGAGGGCTCGGCTGCTTCGCGGTGCTGAATTATGCTAGCTAGCTAGCTCGATGAGCGACAGTCACAATCTTAATACTAGGCCATTTTGTTTT
>CM022472.1:27986420-28029181 GCA_011952105.1 Coreoperca whiteheadi | reverse complement strand
TTTCTCTGTATACACTCTTAGACTTCCTGGTTCCACCACCAAGTCTCCTTGTCCACTTTCCTATTTCCAGATGACACACCGAGTACCCTCCTACCTGTCTCCCTGATCACATTAGCTGTAGTGGTCCAGTCATCTGGGAGCACTTCCTGACCACCCAGAGTCTGTCTCAGCTCCTCCCTGAAAACTAAACAACATTCTTCCTTTTTCAACTTCCACCACTTCGTCCTCTGCTCTGCCTTTGTCCTCTTCATCTTCCTCACCACCAGAGTCATTTTACACACTACCATCCTGTGTTGTCTGGCTACACTCTCCCCTACCACTACTTTACAGTCACTGGTCTCTTACAGATTACAACGTCTACACAAGATGTAGTCCACCTGAGTGCTTCTCCCTCCGCTCTTATATGTCACCCTATGTTCCTGCCTCTTCTGGAAGAAAGTCTTCACTGCAGCCATTTCCATCCTCTTTGCAAAGTCTACCACCATCTGTCCTTCTGCGTTCCTGTCCTGAAGACCAAACCTGCCCATCACATTCTCATCACCTCTGTTCCCTTCACCTACATGCCCGTTGAAATCTGCACCAATCACCACTCTCTCACCTCTGGGGATACTCTGCATCACTTCATCTAACTCACTCCAGAATTTCTCCTTCTCTTCTAACTCACATCCTACCTGTCGGGCATAACCACTCACAACATTAAACATCACCCCTTCAATTTCCAGCTTCGGGCTCATCAACCTGTCTGACACTATTTTCACCTTTAGAACATTCCTCACAAACTCCTCTTTCAGGATAACTCCTAATTTACACTGGGTTTAGTCGAAGAGCTTTCATATTGGAACAAAGATACAAACAGGATTTGGCTGCATGTGGTGGGGGTCAAGGACACACCTGCACACAGACTGAAACCTGGATAATGTTCCAATCACGTATACAAGTATATGAACAGGGTAACTCGAAAGCCCAAAGAAGATCAAAATGAGGAAAATGTTCTGGTCACACCAAAAAAAGTGGCAAAAAGTTAATCTGTGCGTCCTTGTGAAATAGGTGGTGCTAGAAACTTGGTGACATAGTGAGGCAGGGGTTGGTTGGCATCTTTTGTAGCTGGCGAGCGGCCCACTGACATGCTAGCAGACAAGAACTTGCTAACGTGTCTTAGTCACACTCAGCATGCGTAAGCAGGTTTTCAGTATATAGTGTGTACACACTGGACAAGTGAGAAAATACATACTCAAGCAGACAGTATTCATACTAAATACGGTCAGTTTTTGAGTGCGCTAATGATGGATACCATTCTCCCGCAATGCAATGCACGGAGGAAATTGAGGAGCTGCTCAGAGCTGGAAAACAAATGTAAAAGAACTGTGGTGAAACAGCTCCAGGAAGATCTTGTAAAACAAAAATTCAGTTTTAAATCTTAAGACAGATATTTTACTTTCTGTCTGAGAAGTTTATCTTGTTTAACAATAACCCATAATATTACAGTTCTGCATATTGAAAGAAAATAAACAACTACCGACAGTCGTAATTCCTTAAAAAACCTTAAATAATGTGCTGTCAATGGTTAGATCCAAATTAGAAAAACAACAGCGTCAATCCCTGAGGTGCTGCATTATCATTTGTGACGGGATGTTATAGTTCCCTCAAACAATAACATTAGAACAAAGATGTGTATCAGAGGGGATTTAGAAGTGGGCCAGGGTCCGACAAACGATGGCCTGGGGGCAGTGCAAGTTTATGCAGGGCACGTTGACTGACCACTCACTGGTCAGCTCGCTCCTTATTAAGAACGCAGTTGACGTAGGATCCCAAAATATTTCCCAATGTGTCATGTCGAAGGTAAATTAAAGTTCCAAACTACTGTAAATCTGCTCATTATACTGTTTAGACCCAAAACGAGACTTATTGAGGGTGTCATCTCATTTAGCAGTCTAACGTTAGCCCTATTACAACACACATCGCTGAGGTACTTGTGGCTAACTAGCCATGTAGCCAGCTGCGTTGAGCTCAACAGCTACGGTACTCACGTTAATATAAAAATCTGAAAGTACAGATAATCATACAGTCGTCCTTTCTCCCTGTAGCTATTGTTGCTGTGTGGCGCTCAGCTGTTTTTTTATAACCCGCTATAAGATTTGTTTTCAGCAAGACAAACACTTCGACTAATATTAGGTTAACACCACGCTAACACTAACGCAAGCTAATGTCAACTTTTACTGTAGCTGTCTGTCTAATGTCGAGCGCTGTTTGTTTTAATAGCATCCCCACAATGTACTGTACTCTTTGATTGGATTAAGAGGTAAATAGTTACCCAATGTCTTATACTGTAAGAAATGTACTGTTGAAATGTCATTTTACGATAAGTATTGCAATATAGGGCCCTTGCAATTATTAAATGATGAGGGAAAAAAGGGTTACCTTAAGCTAGCTAGCCATATCCTAAGATTACTATAGATAACATTACATGAAACACCACCGCCCAAAGTAACCTAAATCTAGAGCTAACGTATAGATGGCAATATTTTGCAAAATGAATTCAATACGTTATCACGAAAGATTCATCACTTGATATGATTCTGAGTTTCACTCCACTCGACCATGAAATATGCAGCTGGCGCAACGAACTGGCGACCACTGGAATGGAGTGTAACGGGGGAGTGCGTCATCTAGTGCCTGGATGTTAACAATGTTATCAATAGCACAGGGCTGCAACAACAAATCGATAAAATTCGATAATTAAAAGAGTTGGCAACAAATTTCATGATTGATTGCCACTCAATAAGACGCGGAGACGTTTCAGTATAATTAAAAAAGCAAAGTTGAGTGCGGAGGTAGCGGACAGACCATCGCAGAGACCCGTAACATTGTTCTGAAATGCGCGGCGGAGAAATCAGTACGACCGAAGTCATCCGAGGTGTGGGAGCATTTCACACAAAATACATCGAAAACGTGTGTTAATTGCAAGATATGCAAAAGAGACCAGGGGTAAGAGAGAGTGAGTGTGTGTGAGTGTGTGTGTGTAGTGTAGAGAACAAGTTCTAACGTTCAAACAAATCCTAAATGTTTTCTGATTTGTATTTTTCTTTATTTAAAAAAAATAAATAAATGATTTATCGTTCTGACAGCTTAGGTCCCTTTAAACAAAATATACAAATATAGTATAACAAAAATATACACCTTCTTGATTTGCATGTGCAGCAAGTGGATCCCTTAAATAAAGCCCTCTTTAGGTGAGTCAGGTGAGTCCTGAACCATCCCTTAGTTATGCTGCTACAGGCCTAGACTACTGGGAGACTTCCCATGATGCACCCTTTGTGGCAAATTGTGATTTGTGATATTGGGCTATATAAAAAAAAAAATAAAATAATTGAACTGAATTTGGGAGATTCCATTGAAATTAATATATTTGTTCTGAAACTGCACTGCTTAAACACAGCTGTGACCATGCCATAAGTCTCGAAAACAGTAAACTAGCAACTAACAAGCCAAAATAGCACGTCTCCATGTCTTTCAGTACATCATCACATGACACCAAGGACACTGAGAAATCAGAAAGACTGTCCTGTAAGCCGTGTTCTAAAATCTCTCCTCTGTGACAAGGCTGCCAGCTTTTACTTTGTGCTGATCTGAGCACTCACTCAAGCGTCAGGAGGCTTAAATGTTTTAGATACACAGCTGCTACTTTTACCTCAGCGCAATTTACAGTGAATACATTGGGTGAATAAGGGAGTCAGCAGTAAGGACTGTGATGGTGATGGCTTTAGTGCTCTGACAATAATCACTTGACCTGGACATTATCCAGTAAGAGAACGATGCTCTGAAAAGGAATAAAATAAGATAAAAGGAGATATGGAGAGGTGAGAGAGGAGTTGATGTGAAGTTTGTCTCAGGAGGACTAATTCTGCTTCTCTGACTTTAGTGACAAGGTTATCCTACCACTGGGAGCAGAGAGGGAGAGGAAAACCAGACCTGGTTTGATTAGGATGTTCACCAAGACGCTAAACGCACCAGGTCAATCTCCTAACATGTGGCCAGTGTGTTCCTAATGATGGGATTGCTTAAAGAGACAGTTCACCCCCCTAAAGAAATAATACATATCAGCCAGAGTTGTCCCGCATTTTTTATTTTTTTTTTTAATAAATATAATGGGTCTTAATGGCACCCAGATTGTGGTGCTCAGAGTGCCAAAAAAAACCCATTTTAAAACCTCAACAGCAATGTCTCTTCCACAGACCTTGTTGTGAGCAGTTTCATGTAGGAACTATCGGTAGAAAGAACATAGTTCCTACATGAAACTGCTAAATATAAATAGCTCTACAGGTAAGAGGGAAAATGTATTTTTGATTTTGGGGTGAACTGTCCCTTTAATATAGAGCTAAGCTTCTCGTGTTGACAGCTAGAGTCGCTATCTGTCTTCATTATGGTGGCTGCGATCATGGATTGGCTATGATAAATGCCTTCCTCTGTACTCTGTTCCTTTCTCTTTTTCCTGTGCACACCGCTTCCTTTTTTTGTTCCTGTTCTTTCATTTCTGTGAACACAATCCCACTGCTTCTGTGGCATCAAACTGAGGTGCTCACATATATGTTTTGACAACTCTGAGACTATAATCAGGGTTCTTTTGATCACCCTGCTGACAGATGGAGTCAATGTGAATCAGCTTAGTATGCTTGGACAAGTACCATATTCTGAGGTTTGTATTACAAATCCGCAAAATGTTTGCAGGGTCATGCTGTCTGACGTGCTTGAAATTTCACACGTGTATTGGTGCTGATAAATTCACCCCTGGCAACGCTGGCAGACACTGGCAAGAGTCTACTTTTCTTTACAAAACGGAGTCTCAAAATTATTTCATCCTTTTCAACACCCCTGAGAGTAATTTACACCTCGACACCAGAACAGTAGGCACACGGGAAGAGGGGTTAGGACACGGGTAGCACATTATAAGACGTGGCTTGATTTTGGGTGCGCATGCTTGATAAGATCACGAATAGTTTGGTTCAGGTGTGGTGAGAAACTGAAACTGTATCGATATAGTTTGTCGGGTTTTTATTTAGGACACACACATACTGCTGACAGACACTGCAAGATGTCACTGGCACGGTCAATGAGGCATCTTTTGAATGTCAAGGACGTCTGGCTTGCTCAAGTCACGGCTGCCGTGCTGAGGCACAACTTCTCACAGAAGTGAAAAATGGACATCTGGACACCTGAAGCACTGCTATGCTGGTCTGTTGCTCAAGTTCAGACCAGTTTGGTCAGTGTTGTAGGAAGCAGTATGATCTCTGGGAGTAACTTGTGATTAAGTCAATACAACTTGACTTCAGTTGTGTAGTGAATCCTGCCAGTGTGTCACCCCTCATCCCTCTGTGCCTCGGTTTAGAGATGCCACTGTCACTGACCAGCTATGCCTTGGTCCTGTCAGGGCCCTGAGACAACATGAGACACCCGAAGTGGCGTGCTGTACAAACGCATCAACAATCATTAAGAAACTGTCACCACGCTGCTTATCCAGATAAGCGACTCGAGCCCGCCGAGGTCACACTTCAACACCTCAATTTCTGGTTCACCAACTGAAACCAATGGCATGAAATGTATCTATAGCGTAATGCTTGCTTCTATAAAGATGAAGTACTGTGAGAGGTTAGGGAAGACTGGAGGCAAGCGTACGAGTGATGATCTCGCTTGCAGCGTCACTGGGCCTCTTTGATGTGTTCTGTTGCCAGGTCAGGGTCCAGACTGCCCAAACATGTCGGGGTCACAATAGGAGTTCTAGGCAGCATCATTTAGCTGCTTCATACACAGAAAGCTTGGGTCAAAGATCCTACTCAGGTGAGGGGAAGAAGGAGAGGAACAAGGAGGAAGATTGGATAAGAAGAAAGATTGGTTTTAGAACTACTTCTAGAGTTGGATGGAAGGGTGGTGGTGAGACGGATGGGGATAGCTAGGACAGAGGAGCAGTAATGACTGGCCCACTTGCTCTCATATTGTCTGAAATTGTTTTCTTTCATGATTTATATGGAAGTCATGTTTTTCCGATGAGATGTCCTCTATAATAGGATCAATCGATTGTATAATGTTTAGTCCTTTCTCCTGTTTCATGTACTTCTAGGCAACAGTTAAAACAATAAATTTGACTTTGGGAAAAGTGATAAGTCAGAGTTGGCTAGTCAGATTTTCCGTCATGTAGACCATAAAGTAGTTGCAAAGCGGTAGGAGATATTATTGCCTCTGGTTCCTGACGTAAAAGCTCCATTCCTTTTTTCCATAGACAATGCTACACGACTAACAGTTAGAAGCTCTTCTACAGCTTGGATTGGCGTCAGAAAATAAAAAAAAATCAAAAGGTACAGGCCCGTGTACATGAAAACGTTGAGCTAGAAGTTCACTACGACTCCCAAGGTGCAAATCAGAAAACACAATCTGCAGCTTAAATGAGTTCACTTTTTAATTCGGGATCAATTTTGGATGAACTGAACGACGGCGCAGCGTTTTGAATTTGCTACCACTCCATGGAGACGACAGCCAAGGCTCATGGGTACTGTAGTATATTGAGCGGTCCGCCATGCTAAAGGATCATTACATTATCCAAGAGAGCCCCATGTTTCTATGATAAGTAACACTGAAGATATAATTTAGGATATATTTTAAAGAAAAAACTAAAATGGGAACACAGAATGGGGAAACACACTTCAGCACTTGTTGTTTTAGTCACAGTAACAGAAAAGTCGGGTTGTCTTTCAACTTAGGACCTCTAGACATTAGTGATTTCTTTCCAGAAGTCTTGTAAGGGTGGGAAGCTCCAGAGGGAATGTAAGTAATGATCAACAGTGTGAGAAGAGCAAAGTGAGCAAGTGTATGATTTCGACAGACCTATTTGGTGCAGAGTTTTCGGTGTGATAGATACATTGGCGGTTTAATTAGTTTCTTATTGTTCAGAATGGGCTCCTCGGGATTTGCGTCCAGATGTCAGGTGTGTTGTTCTTTCTCCTATTATGTGTTCAGGAGACCTTATTGAGGTGTCTGCATTGGGCTTCTGAATTAGCAGGGAGCTCACAATTCAATTTAGATCACAAACATTTACATCTAATAATGCTAAACATACTGTTTTGGTGCTTCAGTGCTTGTAATTTGAAACACATGCATTCACAGTCCCACTCATCACTTATCTCTATTTTTTTTTTACATGATAAACCAATCAGGGTTTAATTGGATTTTTTGATCAAACCAAATACTGTCTCACGCTACGTTGTGCATTATCTTGTCTTAAAAAAAGCTCAGGGAGCCCTCGTAGTTTTTCTTCCTTTACACACACACACACTTTTGCCTTCTGAGATGTTTGAGTTTTATGTGTTGTTTAAGAACAGTTCTAATTAAAGCCCTGTTCTGCAGAGAGGGGAAGAGACGGTACAGTAACAGAAGAGGGGAGGAAAGAGGAAAGATAAAATGAGACGAGGAGACAAGGGGAGAAGAGGGAATAGGCGAGGAGAGAAACAATAGGCGAGGAGGGAGATGAGAGTTTTGAGTGTGGACAATGGCCTACAAGAAAAAGCACAGTGAGTAAAGGAGAGAGGGGAGGGGAAAGTGGAATAGTGGAGTGCAGAGGAGATATAATGATCAATTGTCCACAGCCTGTGGCAATCTACAAACCCCTCTAATCCTGAAAAGACTCTCCCTTCCTTTTAATGGTGCAGAGGAACAGGGAAGAAGAAATAAACCCTGTCCGACTCCACATGGCTGGGCTTCATGGTTTTTGGAGGATTTTCCTGACTCTCTTTTGTTAGGACAAGCTGTAACACGGTTCACAGGCTTTTATGTGTTTGGGTGCCGTTTCTTTACATGGCTACAACATTTGGCAGTAGCTGCTGTGGTGTGAACATATTTTAGTTCTGTACATAATCAGCACAATGTCCAGGAAAAGCATACCTTGCACGCTATCATGGCGAGACTGCAGAGGCGGAGGCTGAGATCGGCTACTGTGGGGCAGCTGGAGAATCAAGGCCATGCAGGACTTTATTACAAGAAGAACAAAGACTCAGGAAAAGCTTTCCTCTGCTGTATTTCATTCAATCAAAAAAGCCCAGTCAGTCAGAGCCTATTCGACATTTCAACAGTTCATCCGCAGTGGTTTTTCTTTTCTATCCTCCTGAATGAAAATGTGGGCTGCACTTTACTTGTGATAACACCAAAACTCTGATTTTGACTCTGTAATCCACTCAACTATAGCATACAAGAAGACCAATATGACCTAACTTAATAAAGTAACATTTCAAAACATCTAAAAAAAAATACAGATTTTCTATTGTGTCTGCTAATTAGGAATGGTTGCAAATTCTAAAGAGGGGAAATAACACTAGAAAAACATTTCCTTAAATATCAAATTGCAATATTACAGAATAAAAATACAAGCAGCACTTTAAAAAAGCTACAATGTGTAATTACTGGCTAAATGCTCCAAACAAATAGGGGGCAGCATTTTACCTCCTCCCACTCTCCTCGCCGATATTTAAAAATATTTTACCTAGTGATTTGTGTACATCAATGTTTACTTGCGAGCTACAAACTGTCAATTAGCAGCATAGTGTGAAACGGACGGCAAGAACTAGGGCGGTCAGTTTTTACTTGAAATTTGATCTCGGGGAAAAAACGTATATTCTAACTGTAATGAAATGGTCAATTTCAAAATTCCCAGTCTATAAGCGCGACAGACCGATTGAAGTAGTTTGACTTGTGGTCCAGCAGAGGGCTTCTAATTCACTCTCAGCTTGACCAATTGCATGCTGTATTGGTCAGTAAACTAAGCTAAAAAAAATAAAATGGGAGATGGACGCTAGCGAGCAAAGCCATGCTGATCAGATAATCCTGAGTGTGTGGAGTATAGTAGAGGGGAAACAAAAGTAGGACCTGTGACAATGGATACACTTTTAAAAAAAAAAGGTACCCTGTAGAGCTTTTGGCCACAAATAGCGCTATGGAGTCACATTTCACGAGTGCATCCCCGTTTTGATTGTACTGTGCACAATATAATTTAAACACGGGACCCTATGGGGACTGACTCGCTTTTGGAGCCAGCTCCAAGAGTCCATTCGATGAACTGCAGATTTGTGGCACTTCCGCATTGGCTTAAATTTTTCAGCCCCCGAGGTTGCTGCTTGGTGTGAACAGAGTGAAAGGCACTTTTGGAGGGGTGGAATGCAACAGCTCATTTGCCACACGGCAAACAGGGTCAAACGTCAGGGGGTGTCGTCAGTGCCCGAAGTGGCAAAATGCCTGTAGTATAAAGTGTGTCTTCCAAAGTTTCTTTTTCTACAGCAGCACCACTCTGCGCTCACTAAAACCTCTCTTTCTTAGAGTTTCTAAAGTATGCTGGTTTTTATTCATCAAGAGTTTGAAACTTCCCTCCCTCAAATAAAATAGTTAAGAACAGAAAAGGTTTTCTAAAATCCTACAGAGAGGGATTACATAAGGTCAGAAGATGCCTTGCAACACCATGAGTCAGATCCTTGAGCTAGAGCATTTAGCTGACCCCGGTTGCTTCCCTCCAGACAATTTTTGTTTTGGAATACAGAAGTTATCTTACCGCAATTACACAAATATTAGCAAACCGTACTCTTTCCTCGAAGTATACAGATGAGGAGTGTTGCAGTTAACCAGATACTATTGTATGTACAGAATGTTGTCTGGTTAACTGCAACAAGGAGAACCAACGTAAGAGCCAGGATCCTTTGCAGATTTCCCTTAAATCACATTAAGATAAAAAAGGGCCGGCATCGAAAATGTCCGTTTGTTCCATTGTGGTTGTGGTGAAATACAACCGAAAAACACACAGACTTAGAGCACCAGCGCTACAAAAGCAGACTGGTCATTTGATTCAACATTTCCCAGATGGGTGTTTGATTACCCTCATGGAAAAGGTAACGAAATCTGCCTCACATCATCTTCAGGTCCTCCTAACATGCAGTGGCCATCTGCCACTGGGAATAAAAAGGATTTTCGAAATATCAGGGTTAAGTATGACTACATTTAAGAGGTGGACAGCGAGGCAGAAATCGTGTAGCTAAATGAGCCCATTAAAAGGCCACCGCTGGTCAGGTCGTTGATACAGATATCCCACACTGCCTTGAGACAAGAGAGAAACCGTGAGAGGCGAGCAGGCCATTAGAGAGAGGAAAGGGGACAGGGGAGCCATTAGTTGAAGACTGAAGGGGTACAGGGGGACACTAATGATCTATACGGACAGCTGTCCTACTAATTACACACAGTGGGGGGTGCAGGTCCCCACATTCACTAGCAATCAGGGCCAAAGTGAAAGGACAGTGGAGTTGACTGACAGTAGAAGAGAATTTGGAGTGAAGGATGTTGGGTAGCGGCTGACCGAGCGGCTACGTCTCAGTGTTGTGATATAAAGACTTTCTATTATGCACTAATGAGAGCAGGGACATGAAGACTGATATCACAATCTGCTGAGTGCATAATTGGAAGGAGTCCCTCTTTAATTGAAGCCACTTTTAGGATACAACCAAAAAAAAAAGAAGGAAAAAAAGACTTAATTGTTTGACCGTGCGGCCTGATCATTTTAACTGCCGTTAAAAGAACAATTGAGCAATTGTTGATTACAGCAGTAAAAACACCACATCTGCACCAAACTTCCTGAAAGCTCATCACAATTCATTAGTCATGCTTTACGGGCCAAAGTTACTTCTCAATTCTTTCTCATGACTTAGTGAAGAACCAAAGCAAGCTTAGTGACTACTTGCAGAGGTAGTTGACAAACAACTGTAGCTGTTGAGCTGACCGGTAATCTGCTTGCCAACTGGGGAACGTGCTAGCACTAGTCAGTCACAAATGCTCTCCACGCTAGCTGCCGTGCTAACAGCTAGCTAGCCGCTAACAGCTCACACAGTTTATTGAAGGGATGTATTAAAACCATTAACTGTTGTCTCGTAACTGTCGGAAAACTGGGCCTCCTTTGTGGAGCAGGGTTGTATACAGGTTATAGGTTATACAGCTAACAGCACAAGCTAACAGCTGATATGGCTATGAGAGATTCCAATGCTTTGGACTTGAACGATTAATAGATTATCAAAGTAGTTCCCCACTGATGTTCTGTCGATCAGCTGATCGATTCAATCGACTAATCGTTTCAGCTGGAACTGGAAGGCACTTCATCACACTTACTTTTGCTCAACACACACACACGAGTGAGAGGATCTCCAGCTACATGTCATGTGCTTTCCTCCACATGCACAACAGCTGACACAGTAGTTAAGATGCAGAGAATGAGGAGAGGTCAAACAGGTGTACAAGTCAGCTCCTTGACACAGCAAACGTTTGCAGTGACTACATGTGCAGACATATTGTCAAACTCGCGCACGATGGTTACAGGAGGAGGCAGCGCTGGCTGCCAGACGTTCCTGAACAATGGCCAAATAGTTCAGCATACATGATGTATTATAAAAGGAATTTCCCTCTTAGAGCTGCATCATTATAGCTTAAATGGCTTTTGAAATTACAAAGTGAAATATAACGGTCATATTATGTTATTAGTCGTGATTATCAGAGGGAAAACATGATCTTTGTTGCATTTTTTGGTATTTTATACATACTGACAATTTTTGCCTTGATCTTGAATGTTTGAAATACCACTATATGGCTTTTCATTATCCTTCTCAGAAGGCTGTGCCAAATCTGTGTGTATGACAAAAATAAATAAATATAAATAAATAAATAAAAATCAACATTTTCATTTGCCATTCCTCTGGGGACTGGACAATTTTGGCATTTGAACTCGCAGCACAGAAGAAAAGAGCTTTTAAATGTAATATTCCAGCTACCGCTGGGTGAGCAGACGTGTTAATAATAAAGAACAGACACTTGTAGACCATAGTCTCTCAATGATCAGTGGACAGAGAAAAAAGCTGGGTAGCTGGGCAGTGAAGGGACTCCCATGACTTGCAAAGACACAAAAATGTCTTCAGGGATGGGAGCTTTTTGCTCCTCCACCGCTGTTCTCACAATTCAGGAGGTCGGATTCGGATTGGATCTGCCCCCAATTTGCACCAGTGTCCTTCCACACACCAATGCACCGGTGCCCGCACTCTGCTCAACTGGAAGGCTTGTTGGAAAGGCGTGCACACATGCAGTCCCAGCCACACTTTCTTTAACCATCACTAGAATAAAATAAAATAAGAAGTCTAAATGAACGGTGGGTGGTGCATCTTCAATCTTTGTCCACTGAGTCACATCCTGGCTCCCCGTGTTGTCCCCTCCTTCCCGGCATCCTCTCTTGAAGGTTCATGCCAACACATGCACGCACATAAATTAGGTCTTTAACACACACACACACACACACACAGTCAGGATGTAATAATAATAGCCACACACACACACACCATTAGTCTCTGAGCACAGCAGACGCTGAAGCTGGATGAGTGCGGACACAGAGAGGTGAGTCACGGTGGACGCAGCAGCCTGGCAAAGAGCAGTTCATTATACTGCTGCACGCGTGCAAACACCAAGCCCACTTTATTGACAACGTGACAAGAACTGTCTCACTTTGTTTCAATTAATTGGTCTCTTTTTGAGCAACACCATTTTCCTAACAGAAATTATTTAGTACTCAAAGGTTAAAGCAAAAAAAAAAAAAAAAAAAAAAGGGGGTCGTGGGGATTTTTGCATTGAATAGAAGTTTTCGTCTGCAGACATTTTGACTTGTCACAGCCGGAAAAGCACAGGTAGAAATAATTGTGTTAAGAATGGCTCAGTTCCATCAAGTGTCCCAGGAAACCATGCCAGTGAGCCAGCGTGCACTACAGCAGTGCCCTGGAACTGGCTCACCTCGAGTCGTTATTCTTGCAAGATTCTTTCAATTTTTCTCACCAGCGTTTTGCTTTTCCTTTCCAGTGTTTCTCCTCCAACCCAGCAGATTGCAACACACTCTGATATCTGCTTAAAGCGGCACTAATCAATCATTTTATGTTAACGATTGATTGAAAGACAATCGATGACTTTTTGGGATGTGAAAGGGGTTACTCGTAGCAGTGGACTATCACTCAACTCTGCAGTTCCCTACAGCTCTTTTAGCATCTCTCAGCTCATTGTTTTGATTTGCCGGTCTACAAATCTACACTTTTGATTCCCTCTCCCTCAGTTCCTATTATGCTACATGCAGAGTGCCACATGGCAGACAGGACAACGTTGGCCACCAGCTGGTGAACACAGCGACGCGTCTAGCAGCCAAAGAGCCAGGTATTTCCCCCAGGAGTTGGTGGAAACTAAAACAGAGCTAAAAGGAGAGGGCGGGCTTTACAATCATCAGGCAGCTCGAAGTCCAGTTGAATCAATACTGTTGCTCTGTGTTTGCCAGATGTGCAAGCAGGCAATCGTTGACTATATAAGGTGATATTACATGTATATCAGCTTTCAAGTGAGAGTGTGTAAGGGGAGGAATGTGTTGTCACTCATACCATAACAAATGAAAAGTTGAATTTATAAGAAATAAAACATACCCTTGCTCATTTCAGTACACTCACTTGACTTAGGCTGGTATGACCAGTAGCCTATGATGGCTAACGTGAGCTAATCCAAACAAAATTAGAGAGATATTGCTGTATAGCGGACATTACAAAGTCAGTTCACTGACTTTTACAAGTGTCTCAACTGACACTTGTGGCCACCGCTCAGTAAAGGTCACGTAGGCTACCTTTCCTATGGCACACTTTTGATACATTTTTGAACATGCATTTCCATTTATAATTTCTTTCCTGTTTCCGTGTGACACACACACACACACTCTCGCATTATACATAATCTGCATTTCACACTCAGCTATTAATGAGGAAAAACACTGCGGGAAATTAATATCCATGCTGCTTTACATCGTCTCAAAGCTCTCTCCTTCCCTTATTCCGAAGACGATGGAGAAACTTTGCTTTCACCGAACACATCTCGCAGCAGCTCGCAGCCCTTTAAAAAGAACGAGCGACTGAGTCTCTCGTCCTGGGAGCAGTGATCGATCACTGCCTCACCTGCATGAGGACCCGCTTGCCACAAACCTGCAGCCCATAGGGCATATACCTCTACTACAGTGGTTCAGTTAGTGGGATATTTACAAGGTGATCAGCAGCAGCGAGCACTGATCAATAAGCTCCCACACACTCGCTCTGTCCCACAAGGATATGGCAGTCGTGACCTGTAGCCTGGCTCATAAGCACGTTGGTTATAGATGTATTGGTGGGGTGTCCATAAGTCTTCCACTGGGCTAATGGTTTTCTCTGTGGCTCCGAGTGGGCTGAGTGCACGAGGAGAGGCGAGGGGAGATCATTACGACGCTTTCCGCATCGCGTTAGTCACTCTGCAGCTTCCCGCACACACTAGTCATCAGTTAAAACTCAAATGGGATTCCGCTGATTTGGAAGCTGCGAGGGGCCCTCCGAGGGAATACTGTAGTAGGTGGAGTGGTGTTGGTTAATGAGTTGGAAGGGTGGAGAGGACGTACTGATAATCTATAACCATCAAAGGCGGGAAAGGATCAGCTTTGCCGTAACTGAATCAGCCGTTTTTCTTTTCCGAAAGTCAAAACGGAAATTAGAATGCGTGAAAATGACCCACACCTACATATTAGCCCGTCTATTTCACGACTGAATCTGGTTTAGTTTCGAGGACAGTGTGTGCCTCGCTCTCACTCGGAGTTTGCATGCTTTGTGACCAAACCACATGTCCCTACTGCTGGGCACACAACAGCTGCACAAGACCACACATTGTTATCCTCACATGATTTGGGTCGTTGTCATTGACAGTCACATGATTTTTTTATTTTTTATTTCCGCCTGATATGGATGGGTTCGACCAATGACCATTATCTCTTTCATCCAGTTCAGACATGGGAAATTCTTCTGTTGTTGCGAAACCGATACATCTCACGAAAACATGAGTCTTTTATACCAAACGTGAGGTCCTTTAAAACTATAATGCCAATCTTATCATTGCTACAGTATCTATTAAGAAGAAGCTGAAAAATACAATTATTACAATCTTACAATTATTACAAGTGGCCGTTATGCAGGAGGCCTCTATTAGATAACTAAGTGTGAGTTCCTTCCTTGATGCCACACTTTCATCTACACCCGGCTAATTACTGGATTCATTCTCTAAGTGTCATTACACAATATGCAAGACATACGGTTTGCCTCTCGGTACACAGTAAAGCAGTTTTTCTGTTGTCAGTGAGGGCAGTTTCACAAACTCTACCAGACAGGGGTTGCCTCTGGTCATGTGACTGTGTCACTGCTGGAAATTCCTTTGCCAATTCAACATGTTTGCGTCTTGGTTTCTGTTCTGCTCAGAATGTGAAAATGCAGCTTCCGTGCAAAGAGAAAAAAATAAACAATAAAAATCACAATATGGCTAATTAATGTGTTCTTTGGCCCTCTTGTAGTCTCACACAGTCACTGTGCCTCCCCGTCTCTACCTTCATAAAAACAGTGACCCTTCTGGCAGCTCAAAGCTAGTGAAAATTTTAACTGATATGTAAACATCTGACCAATTCAGAGTTTGGAAATCCGATGTCCGTCCTGTGTGGAGCATGGAAAATTGGTCCAACTTTATCCAGGCTCCCTGACTCTCTCATAGGGCACACGAGCAGCCTAAATCCACTTCCTGAATGGTCAGAATTGTAATACCAATAACTCTCTGGGCTGCTATCGGTATGCAAACCTCATTCACGCATTCATTTAGCGTTCCTCAGTCTGCCTACAGTTAAAGTGACATTTTCCCACTTAGACATCCGTTTATGATGATGCGTTCGTTAGCATCGCGCAGCTATGTTCGGTTTACGTTGTGTGCACTGTAACAGTTAAGTGGCTCCAATGGCCAGAATAACGACAGGTCAACAACAAAACAAGGGAACACTCGTTATCTGACAACAATTCCATAGCTATTCACTTTTAAAAGCAACACCAGCCGCATAGGTTTAAAGTGTTTCAAGTTTAAATTCCAGGGATTTTGTATGTCATTGCCATACATTTGGGAGACGTAAGTAAAGAACAGTCAACATCAACGCAGCAGGCGCCCAGATATCTTGATCTTATACACCTGTTTTCACAGACTGAGTATAACGCCTTTAAAACACCCCCATCGATCAGATCCGAGCGCAGCCATCCCTTTTATCGTTTTCCACATTTGGTTAAAGGACAAAAAGACAAAATAAGCAGAGTAAAATTGATCATCTTGCTGATATTACAGAAATATTATGTGGATGACGTTACTTCTGTGAGTGGCATCTGTAACTGCCTACACATTTGACACATCAGCCGCCTGACTGACTAAACTGATGTTTATTATGTCATTATCGAGGGGTAGTGAAAAGTAGCATGGCCTCTCAGTATCTTAGTGCGTGACAAAAATGTTAGATTGGCCGAGCCTAAAAAGTGCGTTGCATCATTACATCTTACTACACAGAAATCCTTCACTCATGCTCGCCCTCCGCTGTGCAGTTTGGTGTTTTCAGGGTAATAAGAGAAAACCTCAAAGCCAAATCAGTAGCCAAGTGTTTGAGTCGCAGCTCACTGATACATGACGCAGTGACAGTTAGTGGAGAGAGCTAGGCGCAGAGAGAGCTGGAGGACACAACAAAGATACAGAAAAAGACAATGACAATTATGCCGGGCCAGAGATGTGGCGTGAACCTGTTTGGCAGCTGCAACGTGTTCGGCAAGTACTGTAAGACAGGAACGCCACTTTTCATCTCAAGAACCCCCAAACTCAAACGTAACGGAGGACAGAGAGAGAAAGCGAGCAAAAAGGGCGACATGCAGACGCAAAATGAAAGAGAACAAGTGAAGTTTGAAAGAGAATCGGAGAGCGAGCAGAGGAGGCATGTCGAGACGGAAAACTCAAGAGAAACTGAAAGCTTAGTAAGGGATCTCAATGATGTCTGTGTGAAACAAAAGCAGTCCTCGGCTGAATCCAGTCTGGGCTCTAATATAACTGTAAAGCCACAGTCAATAAAAGCCCGGCCAGAAGCTCATACCAAAATGCTATCAATGTTAACAAAAATGAACGATCCCCGTCCCTAATTTTGAGTGCTGATAACGTGTATATTGTTGTTACTGTTTTTATTTTATTGTTATTTATTTTGGATGGATGGATACTGTCTGTTACAAATTAGTTCTAATGATTTTTGCCTCGTTTCCTGAATCTTTGCAGTTCCCTCCCACTCCATCATGTTTGGGTTCACAGCAACATGACGGGCTTCTCCTGTCATACCTGTCGGCTATATGAGCGGACTGTGTTACTCTCGACATGAGGATCCTACAAGTGTCTAACTGTATTGAATTCGTCTCTGCTGTTTTTTGTAGCGTTGGTACAGTTTCTGGTGAATTAGGACAAATGAATACATGTGTTAAACCAAAAAAAAAAAAAAAAAAGATAGAAATGCAACACAAGTAGAGCGACTAATGCATCTGTTTACAGTGCAGCCAAACAAACCGTGGGCTGTGAAGGGTCACCTCAGTACATGGTTTTAATAAATAAGGCCGTTAACAATGTCGCTTGACACAGGAAAACTGAACTCACGATCAAACGCTACCTTCTGTATTTACAGTGTGTTTGTCTTCTGCATCACGTCTGCTACATGCGTGCATTGCATCCAGTGAATCTGTTGTGCGTGTGGACGCAATCTGAATCCCATGCAGGAAAGGTCGCCTCCGCCGCGAACAAAAGTGACCTCATAGAGAGGCAAGTACAGAATACAAACATACTGAATGGCTGTTGCTGATAAATAATAATATCAAAAATGATATACGGGCTGTTTGCAACTTCTATGAATAGTTGTTGTTGTGAGGTCATATGCCTAATACCATGCCACCCTGTGATTTGCACCAATAACAAATCTCCCTAAAAGGTCAAAGCACGTATACAAGTATAGAGGCCAATTACAGAGCTTCCGGTGTTATGTAGATGGGCTGTATCTGGTTCACTGAGCTAATTGAAGTTGGGTCTCATCACAGAGGCTGCCGGAGAGTATGTTAGATAATCTGCTGCTCTCCGCTACGAGCCAACAAGACGCAGAAAGGCTTCATATAATCTTTTGTTCACTCGAGTGCAAACATAATGCACACACACACGCGAGCAAAAAAAACGAATCCACAGACAAATAGGATTGGAAGCAACATGAAGCAGGTGAGGTAGGGATGGCGCATGAGAGCCGTGACTGAAAGAAACACCCCTTTGATGTGGAGTGTGGAAACCGACGATGAAAAATGGTCACAGAGAGGGGAGACTTCGTGTTGGTCGAGAAAGTGAGTGGGCAGCAGCCAAGACGGGTGTTTGCCTTTCTCGCTGTGCTTTCTGGCCATGAGGGTTAACGTACGAGTGCAGAAGCAGAGCGAGGAATGGATTCGTGACGGCAGGCTGGCACGGCCAAACTCCCTGGGCAAGCTCAACTGCTACGAACACCGCGCCTACACACCGACGCCACCCGCAACACACGGGAAATGGGACAGAATGGATTTTAGATGTGCTCGTGGGTCTAATGTTTACCAACTCTGCCCATCCGAAACAAACTTATCACAAGATTTCTCGCCGCGGTGACAAAGCAGGTAAATAGCTGCTGTGTAATTGATTGCTTTGTCAACAGTTTACGTAAGGTTTGTTGGCGAACGCTGCTCTGCGGTGTGATGCTGCAGAGCTGTGAATCCTCAGGCTCAAAATAAATAAATAAAAAGGCAACAGCTTTCTCACCCTCCCACTCCTCCGCCTGCTATCCTACCACCATTTGCTGCTAACCTCCAGGGTCAACCGAGCCCGAGCCTACATTCCTTTAGCTGCTCTCTCTCCTGGGACGTCTCTTCCTCCACCTCCTCTTACCTCGTGTTTTACTTCTGTACTATCTCACCAAACGCCCACACATTGTTATTTTTTGTTTTCTTTCCTCTTTTACCTCCTCGTCAAAAGATGTTTTTTGGTGGCCAGGTAGGGTTCCCACGGTTGCCAGCAACATGGCAACGACATGATGTCCACTTTGACGCTGAGGCAACTCACCGGCTACTATTGCGCTGAAGTTGTCCTGTGTCTCACCAACTTGTCTCTTTTTCCGCCCTTCTGCCTTTCAGCTTTGCCTCACCACCTGGCATAAAAGAATCCTCCATCCTCCTCAACCTGTCCATCAGATGCCATGGTCAGGCCGACACACAAGCCCCCCCCCCCCAAAACTTATCTAATACCTAACAGACACTTTTTTTCCAAATCCAAACCTTTCGGACCGGATTTCAAACATATTCGCAGGTGGTTTGAAATGCAATTCAAATCCAATATGTGCAAATGCAACCTCGGCCCGACCGCTCGTATCAGATTTCAAGTGTTTGCTTCTTTTTCTTCCCATCACTCCCCACAGGACACTTATTCGACATAGCAGGAAGAGTAGACAAAAAGATATGGAGGAGAGGCAAAATGTGAGTCCAGGACCAGCAAACATGGTTCACGCCACAATGCCGTGTCGTCATCTCAAGCCACAAACGTTTTCTGCACTCCAACTTTAAAATGCCGTGATTAAATGAAATAAGAGAGACTTCATACTTACGGTTACTGCGTGGAAGTAACACATTGCATTTGCTGTTGTTACTGTAACAACAAGCAGTTTTGTGTAATCACAAGGATTGTACTTCACTACATTTCAAGCTGTTTTCGGCCATGCTTCCTGTCACAGAGTGCTTATTCAGCTCACTGTTTGAAAGCTTTGAGGAGCGCAGTGGGACACAGAGGCTGAGCGGGACTGGTTAGCGCTGTGTGTGTTGCACCACGTGGCGTGGAAAAACTGTGCAGGCTATAGACAGATTTGTGCAATATGCAGGGCTGCCTGCAACTATCGATTATTTCCAGTATGAATTAATGTGGTTATTAATTATTTGACAGAAAAATGTCAGAAAACAGTGAAAAAGGCCCTTTGCAGTTTCTCAGAGCGCGAGTTGACGTTGAAGAAATGCAGCATATTTTCACACTTGAGAAGGTGGAACTAGTGATTTTCCACACCTTTGCTTTAAAAAAGAACTAAATTAAATCGATTATCATCTAGAATTACCGCCCCGCGGATGTATGCCTCTGCTAACCAGTCAGGTTGCTCTTCCATGACTGTCCAGAGTCACATGTGCTGAATATTTGAAGAATAAAAAGGTATAAAGTGTATTTTTGGCTAAATGGCCGTTATCACTGTATCGATGATACCTATGAAGGATTCCAGTAAATATAAATTGTTGAAATTATTTGCCCGACGTTGCATTTTGCTTGCCAGGGGCAATCCTTATTGTTGAGCCCTGTAATTGCCAAAAAAGGTCTTTATGTTTTCACAGGGAAGTTGACCTATGACCTTAAGGCAATGGCATTGCATCATTGTCGCACTCCATTAAACATCGGTGTGAAATTCTCCCAGAATTACCACATCAGCTCTTGAGTTATGGCCAAACACATGTTTTGTGAGGTCACAGTGACCTTTGACCACCAAATTCTAATCAGTTCGTCCTCGAGTCCAATTTGTGCCAAATTTCAAGGCATTCCCCTCAACGCGTTCCTGAGGCATGGCGACGCACAACCCGAAAACAAAATGCCACCGGCCACGTCTATCGCCGGCGCGGAGGCATACAAACGCTGCTGATGAAGTTTCTGTCTTATTGATTTATTGAGCTCTAGCGATTTGAGCTACTGCCAGTGGAGATTACAAATGATCTCAGAATGTAACAAATAACTGACTGGCTTGTATATTGGCGGTGCAATGTAACAGATGCAACAAACCACTTCGACTCTTGTGGTGTGTTCCATCTATAGAAATGTTGACACACAAGAGCATCTGTTACATAAAAGAGACGAGTGATGGACGTCTAAGACACTTCAGGAAAATGCTGGCAGTGGAGATTGCCCTTTAGTCAGCATGCACCATCACAGTTACATCTGATGTCGTAATGACAGCAAATGATAGAGCGCTGTCTAAACACGGGCCACGTACGATGTGGGCGGTCACTCGCAAAGATCAGATTTCCTGTTGCCTGTGCACAGTTACGTTCTCCTCCTCGTTCACTGCTCTCTGGTTTCAGAGTCTTTCCTAGGGCTCCTGTTAAGTTCGCCTGTCCATCTCTCACAGTGCGCTCTCCATTCCAGCACCCTCGTTCTAGACCTTCAGTTGTCTCGCTTGATCAGTATCCTGTCTCAACATACTAGGAGTGTATTGGAAGTGTGTGTGTGTGTGTGTGTGTGTGTGTGTGTGTGTGTGTGTGTGAGGGGGGTCTATATGCCCTTGCCATATTCTCCAGCATCAAGGCTCCAGTGCTGGGAGGCCAAGGGGCTGCTCAAGGAGGACAACAGACGGAGGAGCCTCTGGGAAGAAAATCATGAATCAATGTCAAGAGTACGTGAGTGTTTTGTTGCCACAGTGCAAACAGGAAGTGGATTAGAGCGGACACCAGGGCATATATAAAAAACCCATTCAGGCCTCTTACACGTTAGCCAGTAGCTGTCTTGACATGCTCACATACGTCAAAATGTTTCGTCTGCTAATAAAAAACACCGAACAAGCTCCCACAGCAAGTTCACAGTGCAAGTTCTCGCGGCTTTCCCTTGGTTCGATCTGCACAACGATTGTGTTTGTCGCCCTGGAACGCATCAGAGATAGAAGCTGCTGTCCTAAAAACGAGGGGGGGGGGGGGGGTTCGGCACCCTAATGGTCAAGCAGTTCATTGAGAAACGATTTCTGATTGAGAGCCAGGTGACTATCATCAGTAAGGTTGACAGAATTGGCAAAAACCTAAAAAGACACTCTGGATAGTCTGCCAAAATCTATAAACAATTTCTAAAACATCTTTAAAGAACATGAGAATGACTTAATTGATGCCATAATCGATCAGTAATAATATGATACGACCACGGTCGAGTCTTGGAGTGCCTATGATTCATTTCTAAGCGTTCTCTGGGAAGCATTAGTTGATTGAACTCTGTATGTATGGTATAGTGGTGTGAATGAGTGGATGTGGTCACTGTATATGTATAAGAACATGCAAGAAAAGGAGGGAGGCTGGTTCACGTGAACCCACTCACTCTGGGTTGCCAGTTTTCATATTGCTTCTGCAGGTTGGCGCCGATGGTCTCCAGGGCTTTCTGTGGACTCATGGACAGAGGATCTGGCAAGAAAACAAGAGCGTAAACACACTGCGATCACACACACACACAGCACACAGCAGTCAAAGCATAGGCAAAGCCGCGCACACGCAAGCAGGAGCTGAACAACCAACCGTAATCATATTATTCACATTGCTGTCAAACGTACCCGTAAAATGACGCAATCCGACCGAGCAGGCAAACACTATTTAACATTCAGGCAACAGAATCTCCGCGCCATGATTACAAAGGCAAGTCAGAGTTTATGATTTCAGCATCAAAGGAAATGTTCTTGTTAAATCAAAAGTAGGGTTTGGAAAAATAGCAGCAGCCCCCTCAGGTTGAAATATTGATGAGAGTAAATCAATATGGCGTGAAGTATAGCAGAATAAAGATTGAGGACGGATCAAATTGCGAGCGGCGGGCAGAGAAGAATGTATTGGCAAGTTTGCGGGAGATACTGATATGCTTTATGTTGAAAATTAAACCACTGCCCTTATGATGAGAGAGCGATACTTCAAATGCATTATCACAACAAGACCACAAAAAGATGCGTCTGATGAGTCAAACTATAACTTCATTTGATTTTAGGAAAATACAACTTATTAGCAATTTTATGAAACTTCAAAATACAAAATAATGACTTTATATTGAGGAATTATCTAGATTCTCTACACATACGTTTCTCAAATTGGATATGAAGAAATTTCAAACAAAACACACAAAACAGTAGTGTCCTCAAGTAGCCTATCGTAGTAAAAAGGAGTAGTGCAACAGTATGGCCTGTGTGATCAGCTGACAACACCATTTTACAATTTCCTGTTATGACGTAAATTCTTAAAAAGGTGCCGGTATATAAAAAAGAACGTTTTCACACACACACACCACACTCACCACGGCCACTGACAAGCAGATGTAAGCCCCTCTATTTGCATATAGCTGTAGCATGTATCATTTATTGAAGACCGTGGTGCATTTCAGGACATCACCCCTGCCTTTACCCCTTAATATTCCCAAATATCGTTTCACAAATCAGGTGGCAGGTCTGCACAATGTCAGTGTCCTCAGAAGCCGCTGAGAAAGTTTCAGAAACTTTAAGAACTGTGTTCCCTCTTTAATGTGCTTTCCCTCACTCCTAAGAGTCAAGCAGTCTCAGGGGAGCTAAACAATGGTTCTGAGGTTCCCATTCAATGGGGATGGGGCTTTTGTTTTTGTTCTGTCACGTTGTGTGGTTCTGGTGAGGGCAGACTGCTTCATCCTTAGTTGACAGAGGCCTTATGAATTGAGCTCCCATGGGGATGACAGAGAATGTCCCTAAATGTTGCAAAGTAAAAGCTAAACTTTTACTGTCAAGTTAAAGTCGACAGCAGTCTTGCATACAGGCTTTTTGGCACAGTCACCATATGTCCTTACCGAGCATGCCTTATACATGCCACCAATTTGAACGGTGAGTGGTGGTACACGCGTGAGGTTTGTTTCTGGTTTTCAACGCACCACAAATAGCTTTATGGATAGAGAAAGCCTACGTTCCAGGGTAATAAAAACTTTTCTGGGCGTTAATAATGTCAAAACAAGACTAAAGGTCTAGAGCCACGCTAGCGCTCCTTTGAGCTAAATGCTAACATCAACAACATGCTCAGCAGGCACAGCGCTACAATGGGGCTAGGGGGTGCTACAGCCACGCCACAAATCTGTGTAGCCCCAGTTAAGCACCCTCAAGCATTTTAGCATTTTTATTTTTAAATAAAGAAGAGCAGCCATTCAGTTTCCAATCCGATCCCTGGCGGCGTGCTCGTGACGTTGACAGGCACGTCTCGTTGTGGCTGCGCTTTGGATAGTATTAATTTCATTTCTGACGTTGCGATAGCCATTTCATCCGAAACATTATGACCCGTGCACACTTGTCTGATTATGCATTTGGAACAAATGCACTTCTTGTTGTTGTCGACGCACTTTGGATGTACTGTGTTGTTATTAATTGGGGCTGCATGAGCGCTGTCCGGTGCTGAAGTCTTTCACGTTTGCAAAAGTGCTAACATGCTGATATTTAGCACGTATAAGATTCCCCATGTTTACCATATTAGTATTAATATTTGCTCATTTGCACTAAACACAAAGCACAGCTGAGGCTGGTGCAATGCAGGTATTGATTGGTCATGATGGTGGCACAAGAGGAAAAGTCACCAAAGTTTTTACAATTTACACCTGACGTGGACACGAAAGTCTGTACAACATTTCATGGCAAACCATCCAATACTTTGAGCCATTGCACTACAAGCCAAAAATGTCAGCCTGCTGGTGGCGCTAGATGAAAATTCAGGGGATCACCAAAGTCAGGAGGCAACATTCCATGGCAAGGCAATCCATTTCACATTTATTGAGATACTTAAAGCAAAACAAAAAAAGCTAATGTTCGTGGATTTTGACAGGTATTGTCTTTCTTAGTTTCTACTTGGGATAAATGTTCTAGTTTTGGGAGATCAGTTCCCACAATGCTTTAGGTGAAACAAACGTATAATGTTGCCATGGAGTCAGTGAGTCAGCTGTGGGCTACACACTGAGCCCCCCTTTTTTAGCCTCCATCTGTTGACAGTTTTGCGACACGTTTGCTGGTTGCACCGTAACCTTGGATGAACACGCAACAATCGCTGTTTTACTTTTAATACTGAAGAAACTCTCTAAACGTGATGATTATTTCACAAGAAGTAAGAAGGAGCTTCATTTCATATTATTTCCCGTGATGGACATCAGTGATTCCACAAAGCTGTAAAGCGTGAGTCGCGCCTCGAGGAGTGTGTGTGTGTGTATGATATCTGTATGTTGAGATTTGACCGAGTAGTAAGTCTGAGTGCTATTTTTGCACCCAATTGTGTACAGTGGGTTTGTGCACAAATCTGTGAAGATGTCATATATTTCCCAATCATCATGCCTGAGAAAAGGCTAGCAGCACAGTTCAGAATCCTTTACTGAAACATACTTTATACATCACATTTCAGAAGAACCCACTTCATCATGTCCCACACACTTTGTGTTGCGTTTGAGCGCTGGTCTGTTTTGCGTTGATGTTTTGGTGCGTCTGTGTGGACTCACTCACCTATCCAACACTCCAGCCTGGCGCAGGGGGAGGTCTTGACCACATCAGGAGGGTCCACCCCCACGTTGAGGCACAACACCAGCGCTACACTCACAGTCTTCATCTGGGGGAGAAGACAACGCAACATTATCCTCACATCACTCATCAATGCTCAGTTCAAAAGAGATTCGTTCTTAATGCTTTTCAAAACCACATTAAATCATCTGAGAAACTGGACTAGGCACACATGCTTGTATTCAGGTCCGTCCTGAAGGTTTTCGAGCAAAACCACATTCTGCTGCTGCTGGCGGCCACTGGAGCTGCAGTGGAGCGGTGAAGGGATTCCATTATGTCTTACACTGAGGCTAGTGTCACTCCACCAAGGAATTTAAAAGGCTTGTCGCTGTACAGGTCAGGTTGCAGGTATGAATTTGGGCGAGTAGAATCGTAACAGACTGAAATCATACAAGAAGGTAATGAACAACGGTCCAGAAGCACACAAAGCTGCAGAGATTTATTGACCTGCTGACGATGCATGGCTTTTGGATTTCACATTTAACTTCATTCTGAATTGCAGGGTCAGAGTTGGGACAAAGAGGTGTCACATACGATTAATGCATTCAAAGCCAAGGTGGGTCTGTGGCCCCTCGGTTGAGAGGTCCACACTGACACTGTATCTGCCAAGTTTTGGGATGCGCTTTCCTTACCAAATGGACATGGAAATAATTGAACTGCAAAGTGACAATGAAATGCAAGCCAGGGCAAAGGACAGTCAGCAACCTTCGGGGACTCGTAAGTAGGGAGAACTGCCCTCTTCTCCTGTGCACTGAAGGTCAACGTCTACTTTGTCTCCATTTATCTCTGTGAGATGGCCTTTTCAGAGATGAAAACAATCACAACAAAGCATAGGACCCGGGTGTCTTTGAACCCTGATACTGTGCAATCACTGCCATCACACTCACTTTGCGCAGGTTTTCCATAGTTTGAAATACTGTGTATAGTTCTTAATTGATTGTTTATTTATGAGGTGTCATTGAGAGGTGAAAATGTAAACATGCTACTGTTTATAATGCTTACCATGTTCAAAATCTTAGTGTGTTAGCAGGCTAACATTTGCTACTTAGCAAGTACAGATGTGGCTGATGGGAATGTCAGTTTTGCAGTTATTTGGTCAAAAAACATCAAACAAATCATTGGCTAAATAACAAAAATTAGCCTGCTGGTGATGCTAGAGGAAAAGTGAAGGGATCGCCAAAGTCGTAACAGTTCATCCTGAGGGGAATATGAATGTCTATACTACATTTTATGGCAACAGCTGTCGAGACGGCACAAATGTCAACCTTTCGGAGGTGCTAGAAGAAAAGTCAGGGGATCACCACAGTAATTTGGCTTCATCTTCCGGGCACCATGAATGTCTCTAAAAAACCTGTTCACAATCTCTCAAGAAGTTGTTGAGATATTTCAGTCTGAACAAAAGTGATGAACCGACAGACCACCGACCGACCAACCGTAAAAGGGTAAAAAGGTATTTAACGAGGAATGGAAAACAGGCTCCAAAATAATATGCCACGAACATGGTCGAACTGCACACTTAAGAACATTCAAGAATGACGAGTTGATGCGCACAAAAAAAGAGCAGACCATCACTTAATAGGATAGCAGTTAAGCACTAAATATTATAGTATCAACATTTACCACAGACATAAATGAACACATTAAATGGCTATTGTGAACTTGCCAAAGATGGCATTTTTTGCAGAGCTAGAAACCAATCAGGGCCAACGCAAGAAATACACCTGCCAAGCCAGTAATCTGCACTAATGAGTAATATAAGTCATTTACGACAGACATATGTCTGGGGAAAGCCAAAGGATGCCTCATATACACATTTGTCTGCTGCCAACTTGTGACGGTATCTTTAAATCTAGTGATAGCTCAAGAGTTCTTTTATGAACTCTAGAAAGAAGCTAAAAGCCAGCCATGGCCTCCCCAGTCACCGGATCTAAAACTCAGTGAGGTTTCGTGAGACATACTGTAAAGATTTTCACTACCTTCATCCTTCAAAGAACTTGAGGCTTTCCTTCAAAAATGATCTAATGTCCCCTGACACACAGCTCAGGATCTTAGTGAACTAAAATTCAATGAAGATGCAAGCTGCTTGGGAGGTAAAGGGTGGCCATACTGTTTACTAAGCACTTATATACATATTTATACTATGAGGTGTTTCCCATTATCTTGTCCAAACTGCTGCATTTCTCTATATCACTCTTTAAAAGAATGGTGTGATGCCGTTATGACATGTCATGTTGACATAAAGTGCACCTTATTGCAAGTAATTGTATTCCGTGATCTCCTTACACAATACTCGTGATTTTAAAAACCTGAAAGAGACTGAAACCAACTGCCTTAACTGGATGATTGAACTGTTAATATGCATGTGAGTTTGCATGTTCTCTATAAGCTCTGCCGAGGTTGCGAAATGTCGCGCCTAATATCCTGGGAAAGGACATTTTTATCTAAAAAGATACTACAAAGACAGACTCAACTGGGGAGAACAAGGGCAGGTTTGCCCTTTAAAATACAACCGCTGAAATGACAGCGCACTTTGGAGGGAGAAAAGATGTTACTGTCATGGCACGGTAAAATGTCAAAGAAAACTGTTGACTCGCTAGAGGAGATGGTCAACAAGGACCAACATTTTTCACTCAAAATACACAAAAGCTACAAAAATTAGCACTTAACTACGCGGCTGTCAAACTTGTCACCCGAGGCACTTGGAATACAAGAGACCACACTCGTGGCACCATCCACGCTGGTGTTGATAATCATACAATTGGTGTCGCTCATAATTACAATTAAGTGGCTCAAGATTGCGAGATAATTAACTTCCTAATATAAACAGGTGAAATACTTTTTTCTGCCCAGCATCCGACGCAGTTTATTTTTAGTACATTTGATATTCATTTGCATGAGAATAACACAGATGAAAATGCTGGTAAATTTATTGGGCATGAAATAACAATCTGCACTGGAGGAAACCATCAGACCATAGACCTTGTTCATCTGACTGTGTGTAGTTATTCCATTAAGACAAAATAAACATTAATGAAAGTGGACAGAACTCAACTGCTCTATATAAACTGATTTTTAAAAAGGTCCAGTGTGTAGGATTTAGTGGCAGCTAGCAGTGAAATTGCAGTTTGCAACTATTTGAATACCGCTCGCCTCACCCTCCCCTTCCAAGCGCGTAGGAGAAACTACGGTGGCAGCGAAAGTCGCGAAAAGCCCAATCTAGAGCCAGTGTTTGGTTTGTCCGTTCAGGGCTACTGTAGAAACATAGCGGTGCAACATGGTGATCTCCGTGGAAGGGGACCCGCTCCCTCTGTAGATAAAAACCGGCTCATTCTAAGGTCATGAAAACACAACAATTCTTATTTTGAGGTGATTACACACTAATGAAGACATACTTAAATTAAATGTTACATACTGAACCTTTAACTAGGAGACAAGCAGGCCAATGTAGAAAGCAAATCTCTAAAAGGAAATTGAGAAAACTTAACTCGGGGGGTCCACTTACTAGCTTTCAACTACATCTCATGGTCTTCATCAGCACTGACGAAGGCCTGGAGATGCGGTTGAAAAGCTAGGTAGCTTTTTTTTGTGTTTGTTTGTTTTCAAACTACAATTTCCAAGGTCAAGAATGAACTTTCTCGCTCAAAGTTGGACTTGAACAGCCTACACTCGCATATTTAAGTTTACTGTAGTTTGTTGGCCACATTAATTGCATTTGGGATAAAAGAAACCTTGTACATCTTTTTGTTTGCCTGGGGTACTCTATATAGATTGACTGGGCTCTCCTGTGTGCACCTGTGCTGTAGAGGTCATATTATGGCTTTTGTTGGCAGGCTTCTATCTTCCCTGCTGTCTTAACAATCTTGTTCTATGTACTAAAGTCAAACAGTACCAGACAGAGACTCTCAATCACGTTGACATAGCCCTTTTCCAAAATGTCAATTGTGACCTCAAATCCCTTCAGTTTCCTCATTAAAGACAGTCTCTGACTAGCTTCATTACACATAAAGCCAACATTGTCTGTGAAACTCAGTTTTTCATCCACGTGTGTTCCCAGATACATTAAACAGTTTGGTCACACAGTGTCGGTGATGAGAGTGGGTCTGCTCGATTTAAAATAAAAGTGCATTTGTTTTTCCACCATTAGGTAACAACAAGCAGGACTTACACCACTGTTCAAGCTAGGAAACAAAATAATGAGAGACATCATCATTTTCTTTGTGGAAAAGCCCATTTAACATGCTGACGCTTTAACACTCCGTTAACACGTTCTATATTCCTTCGCCAACTTTTTAAACCCTGTAAGTTTGACTTCCTGTATGTCATGTCTTGTTGTTTGCCACTAACAAAGTAGCACACCCTTTCACAAATCAGTCAGTGATTTTGGAACCACAACAGTGGAAACAACATTTGCCAGCTGTTGCCAGATTAATGAAATCAACTCAATTTAACAAAGGCTGCTTGTAAGAGCTTTCATTTCAGGTCTACTGTCTATTCTCTACCCTTGTCTTCAAGGTACTCAAAAGGAAAGAAACAGTGCTGCAAATTGTTTAGTCGCTTGGCAACATTTTTTTTTACTGACAACAACCGATAATCTACTGATCATCATCTGAATCAAAAAGTAGTCAAGCAAAACTGAAAAACATTCTCTGGCTCCAGCTTTTCAAACTTGGGGCTCTGCTGTTTTGCAAATTGAATACTTTGGGTTTTGGACTGTTGGCCGGACAAAACAAGAAATTTGAAGATATCGCCTTAGGCTGATGAAATAATCAATTGTAGCCCTAGAAAAAGCACAAGGAGACAGGTATGACGACAATCAAAAGAAAGAGGAATGTTAAAGACAGTGATAAGAAGAAAGAGTGAAAGCTGAACAGGGTAGGTTGTGAACAAAGAACCTTTTGACCCGTAACAAGTGGCTCTTTATCAAATTTGTCTGTTAGAATTAATCGGAGAGGAAAGCCTAACAAAATTAGATTTTAATCCAGGTATGATGGACCTCATGGATTTCCAATTATCAATTACGCTGTGTGAGGAGAAAGAAGAAGGTAGAGGAGGAGGAGGAAAAGATAAAAAAAAAAAGAGAGACAGATCAGAAGAATGAAGGAGCATGTGCTTTCGCAACACTTTGCTTCTTCATCCACCAAGTCTGAGCTGAAAAAGGTGATAGAGCTGTAAAGAGAATGAGACAGACAATGGAGAACGAGGGAGACAGAAGGAGATCAGTTGTATGTATGTGCATGTGAGTGGGTTTGCATGTCTTCCTGTTGGGCCCTGTGCGTATAATTGGTCGCCGTCCTCCTCTCATTAATAACATGCACGAGACTCCAGGGGGGACTTTCCAGCCTTTTCCCACTGTGTCGATCAATGGCCCCTGATTAGTCCATTTGTTAGGCCCGCAATAAATGAAGGTTATTAAAATGGTTGGAGAGCATTGATCTCCTCCAGGCGAGCCACAGCTAGCTGGCAGCAGTTGTGCATTTGGACTACTCTTGAAATAGTAAGGGTTTTTTTTTTTTTGGGGGATACCTAAAACATGTTGTGCGGAAAAATATATTTGCCAAAGAGGACAAATGCAAGTTCATGAGTCAGCAGCGTTTTATTAAGGGTTCAGTATGGTTGAAACTCAGGTTGTCGCGATACCAGAATTTTAAACTTCGATACAATACTAGAATAAAATATAGAATAAAATCGATACCACGGCAAAAAGAAAAACAAAAGTCCTAAGCTCACATAAAATATTTTTAATGAAAAATCTGCACGCAGTGCTGGTACAGAAAAAGTCACCGAACACATTTGTAATCATGTTAATATTAACTACTATTCTATTAATTAGTTCCCTCTAATGGTGCTTCACCTAACAGCGTACAGCAGTCCCTCTGGTTAACACGACCCCCAGTTTAGAGAAGCACCACAGTACCAGCACAGAAGCTAAGCTGTGGACGGGCAGCAACAAAACTTATTTTAGCCACCTTAAGGAAAATTTCCATAAAATCAATATCAGTATGATTGTACGCCCAGAGAGCCTTTTCCAACGGGAAACTGAAGCCATTATATCCATAGGCTCTCTTCAACGCCACCAGACCCCACTTACAAAAACAGTCACTTTACCTCGCAGAACACAGGAGTTGCTGGTCCATCGCTGCCCCGATCACTTAGTTTGTTTGTGTTATTGACAGAAAGGCTGCGTCACGGCAAAGTCAGGCGGTGAAAGTATTCTAGCTATACCATGCGCTTAAATTGACATATCTTTTTTTTTTTTTTTAGGTGGGCCATTTTTAGGTGAATAAAATACGTTTTGTTGCAGTCCAGCTCAACAGCAGTGCAATGCTTAGCTTCCATGCTGGTACTCCTCTCTGCTTCTCCAAACTGGGGACGGACGCACGCCGTCTAATGATTGTCGATCTGCTTTTTTATAGTTTCAGTATTTTCGATACTATCGAATGTATGATTAACGGAGGTCGTAGCATTTTAAACACGTGGTATCAAAAACGTTAACAACGCAGCGATACTCTTGACACGCTTACTTGAAACAAATGGCCACACTAAACGGAGCTAAAAGCCGGCCATCATAGCCTCCTCCTGGCAGCATCACACTTCCTCCCTGCACGGCCTCCCAATAAATGTGTGTCTTTTTAATACACACAATGAACCGTACAAATTGGGATACTTTCAAAAAGTCCCTCCAGTCACGGGCATTCATGGTTCAGAATGTAAAAAGTGACAGAAGTAGTTGAAGAGCTTGAGCATGAGGTTCAAACCCTGCCTACTTTCACACTTGACGTATCAATGCCTGAAGTGCGCTTCATTGTCAGATCGTCTGTCATGGAAAGTTACGAAAATTATCAAACAAAGCCTCCCATCATTCCACTTCCAGAAAGGGACTTTCAAACGCTGTTAGATGCCCTGACAAGGACTTTGTTTCAAGCATACTGGGGCCTTTAACTTTATGGGTATTTGCAGATGACAAAACAAAAAACCTGTATACTGCTGTCAAGTTCCAACATGTTGCCATGTTGTATACTTGCTCTATTTTCTGTCTGTCTGCACAAGCATTTTAACCTTAATTATACAAGGAGGGACAACCTCCTCCTTTCTCACACAGTCACACACACACACACACACATTAAAACACACAGAATTCCCTCTTCTCCAAAATCTTTGCAAAAGTGCTAACGTTTCACTGTGATTGCCCGGTTGCTTGAGGAAACTTTTCACTTTTCTCACTGAATTCTAAAAAGATATGCCTTGGTGGGAAGAAATTAAGTGATTTATAAATAGCGACACACCTATGCGTCAGTTCTGGATCCTCCTAGCCATGACAAAAAAAGAACTATGTATATAGTATAAATTTGCACTCCAAGCAATCTAAAAAGGCCCGTTTGGAAATATTTCGGATTTCGGTCAGTAAACGGCTAAACTGTGGAACCTCGAGATAAAGTTGTATGCACGCTATGTTAGCTACACTTAGCCTACCATTCCAGCACGAGCTGGTCACAGCTAGCTAGCTCAGAGTGTTGAACCTCTGTTCTATATGCACCGCAACCTAATTATTGGATTTGTTTATTTTGTAATGTGTAGGTATGTTCATCTTTTAAAAAGACATGTTTATGTTGAAATAAATACACCTATACAAGAACTTATGTCTCTTGTTGTGTTGGATTTCTCTCTTATGGACATAATGCGCAAACATAGATATATTCGAATGGTTCGAACCTATGTTTTTTTTTAGAAGGAATAATAGAATGACATTTTTTACCAAATGTGTCCATATCTTATTACGTAGACCTGTTTTTATTGAAGAATAGCAACACAAACAAAGTTCCACTTCGTGCTTCCTTTAGATGCTTCACAGTAAAAGCCTCCCGCTGCTTCACCTACGTGACACAGGTGTAAAGCGATCAGTAAACAGTAAATAAGGCTGACATCTGAAAGCATGGATAGGCACATAGGAGTGAACCTAAACTCTCAAACCACAGAGATTCACTGATAAGCTACAAACGCACTGAGAGCTGAACACAGAGTTTAGAAGGGACTTTTAAAAACAGGGCTTTCTGTCTCGTCTCAGCACAGCTTTACCCAGCTGGGAGGAACGCAATGGAAATGCATGTGGACATGCTGCAGCTTAGCGTGAATAACACGGACCAATCCGAGCCCGTGGAAATGCAGTCGTAGTTTTCTTGTAATGTTTCGGTTTCTGCCGTACCCACTCCAGGTTATGTGCAGGTAAACATTATATCTTGGTTTCAGACCCAGATCAGCCCTTAACGCTGGTTTTTAGAAACCTGATTTGATTTGATGTAAACACCTTAGCCAGATCTCTGATCACTGTGTGCCATGTGGGCAGGTGGCTTCCTCAGCCCCCACTTACTAGTTAGTAAAACAAAAAATATAATGATCAATAACAATCTGACACTGGCAACGCAGAGGATGAACGTCATTAAATATCCCGACTGTCTTCAATGTTGCTGATTAAAGGGAATAAGCTAATCTGTGCAAAGTGCTGCATAATTTGAACACTGACGCACCTGAAACAAAATTCCACTGACTGAAGTTTCAGTCATGGACCAAATTCTCTGCCCACAGACTGTGAGGGACAAAAACTGTGGAAACCTGTGCCTCTACATCCTACTGAGAATATACACATGCAAAACTCAACAAATCACTTATGCAGAAAGATGAAAAGCTCTATGTTCCATGTAAATGTCATATCTTGAATATGATCAAAACCAGGATAAGACTCAAAAACTGGGACACTATTGTCTTGTTGTCTATACACATTGTTATTGGGATCGGAGTGGTGCATTCCTTTTGCTCTCGCTCTCTGACACCCTAGCACAACAAGGCTTCACGTTTTAACTATGACTCACCATGTCCTCCATGATGGCCTGTCACAGTATTTTAGTATTTGTCATCAGTGGCCTAGTTGTTCCCTTTATCTTCCCTGTTGCCCACAGCATTGTTGTAATTAACACTGTGACAGCACATTGTTGTTGAAACACTTTGTTACAGCACAATGTTGAATTGTCAAAGGGGTTTGTAGCCGTGTGAAAATAGCCTGTGGTTGTTTGTAAAACTATGTTCTCCCCTTAGATTTTAAAATGGAACATACCGGGTCATTTGTCATTATGTGACCTCCCTTTTGGCCTTACAAATGGCTCAAGGCAGTCTAGTTTTGATCTTTGATTTTTAGGAGGACTGGGATTTTAACTATCTTGAATATACAGGAAATTGTCTTCTGAGTCCTTATCAGGTGGACATTATACTTTTGGAGTCAGAGCCACTGTGGCATGTGATGGTTGCCAGATGACCTGTAACTTGCACCACTCTGGACAGCTGTTGGTCACCCCCCCCCCCCCCACTCCACAAGATTTATTTAAATGACTCTCCTATCCCTCCCTGCTGGTTTGCCTGCTGGGTTTTTCATCTTAGGACTAATGAAATCAATAAGTCATCAATATCCAGGCCCATTGTAATAATGTGGAAACGAGACATGTGGTCGTTGACGCTCCATCTTGTGCATCATTAGATGAATTCAATGTACACAGCTCATTAGACGGCATATAGACTTTCAGCCACAGAGGCATGAAAACTAAATGTATTTGCAATCTACTAGAAATAATTGCATGCAAGTGATATCACATCGGTGCTGAATTATGGCTGCGTGGGCTCCAAAGTAAGTCTGTGGGAACCTAAAGCTCCAGAATACAGAGCATTTGTCAGCAAGCCCCCACCCTGCTGAAGGTCTGACGCTGGCCTGGACCTGACCTCCCTGTATGGGAAGAGGAGGCTAAATCTGTTCAAGCGCTTTTGACATATTTTATTTATTTTTTTAAAACACCTGTGGGATTTCTAGATTTCCAAGAATTTCATGTATCCTCGAGAAAACAGAGAAAAAAACAAACAAACGTGATTTCAATGAACCCATTAGTCACATGGAAATGACTGCAGAAGCTTATATCATCTTTCATTTCCTCTTTGTATCATCCTAATTAGGGGAAGGATAATGCTGATGGGTTTTATTGGGAATGAAGATTAATGTAGAGTAACACTGTCTTCTAGTAGTGATGGATGTGGAGACTTTGGCGAGTGAACAGTGGCATGTAGTAAACTAGGAAGTCCAACTGTATCACGATCTTATGCTTTCATTACATGTTTTCAGTGTAGACTACGTACATCCTAGTTGAGGCCTTCTTTAGCTTTAAAAAAAAAAAAAAAAAAGATGTACTGTAGGTTGGACAATATATTTTTCTGGGCAACTTCTTTGTGAGATAAGTTTTCACACGTAATAATAATAATAATAATAATAATAATAATAATAATAATAATATGCGGTTTTGTCTGCATGCTCATTGTTTTGAGCCGACATTTGCCTCCCATGACGACTGTTGAGTGTCTTAGGGGTGTTCATTTAACAACATGAATCTTTTCATTTTAGGAACTATTAATTAGCCAGCCCTCAGGCCTTAACAGGACACCGGAGAGGTCACTAACCCCACGGTATGTAGGTTAGCATGTTGTCTACAGGGGCCTCATTAGTGATTAAGATAGTTGTGAATAAATAGAAGCTATTTTCAATACAATAAAAATCACAAACATTTCAGTGTTATACTCTTCTACCTGTTCTTTACTTATATTTTCTCATTTAGTATTTTATCAAAAATGCTACCAGTTTACTACTGTTTTTATTCTCCTGTACACCCGCCACTGTGCTCCTGCCTGGCCCCCTGTCTCCACAATGACACCAAGTCCTTCCCATTTGTTATTGGCAAGTAAAATCAATTCTGATCCACCTTCATGCTCCCATACGCACAGAGTCCTAAAAATAGGCCTGGACAACACCCCTTCTACGTCGGACAGGATAATGTCCGGGCATCAGCGAGGAGACGGGATTCTGGCAGGGTTTATAAAGCGGCTTCAATGTTAGACTACGAAGGGGTGGACGTGAAGTTTGCAGCAAGTTTGGGTCAAGCCACGCTGACGTCACACAGCTCCACAGGGGCCTGTAAAGCGTAACAGGCAGGGAGAGAAAGGTTTCTGTGCGTGCAAGGTAGGTCACCTTAAATCCAGCTTTGAGGCAGTTTATCTGGTATTCCAAATAACGTTTGAACCCCTGGGGCCAGATGCATAGATTCACAAACTACATGCACAACTAAAACTTGTGGACATTGTAAAAACAATGTGAGTTGTTTAGCCATCAGGCTAAAAAAAAAAAAACAGTGTACCACCCCTGGATCAATAATGGTCAAAGCCCGTGCTGCAGTCACTCGTCTTTATCAGGTCGAGGTTCATGTTTGTTTGCTATCAACATGCAGGTCTCGTGTTCTTTGTTCACTGTGAGTGCAAGAAGCAACAAACTGCAGCGTGTGTTGACTGTATTAGTGTCAACCAATCAAAGCCACGTAAAATCCCTGCAAAGCTGATCACACTCAGTCGCTGTCGAGCGGACTGCTTTCATTTCACTCTGCACGTCTGACAGCTCAATAAAGGAAACACGACACTGAAGAGTCAAACTTCTGATCCTAATTCCTTTTACTGCAAGTAACATTAGGGCGAGGCATCGCTCAAAAATGTTCGGCATTGGTACTGACACTTTCACTTCGATACCAGTTCCCCAATTCTACCTTTTTTGATACCAATTTTGTGAATTCCACTTTAACAAAAAGAAAATTCAATACACATTACGGTACAATTACCCACATCAAAGGAGGAAGCTGTTCAAAGACCTAGCAGCAGCTGGAGAAACTGTTTTACTCTGCGCCGCTACTCAACCTGGATAACTGGACTGAAATGAAGAAAATGATGGAATATCTGTACAGAATTGGACTATATTAAATATAACTAAATGTCCAAAGGAACATTAACAACCAACAGTATGGCAGAAGTACGCCATCGTAGCGTTTAGACTGCCTAATCCAAGAAAGAAGAAGAAGGGAATGACTGCGTGGGTTCCGTTTGTGGTACTGGGCATTTTTGGCAGAGTGAGACCTCTTCCTTTCTCTGTGCTGAAGAGCAGCAAGCCGAGACTGACAACCATCTGCCGGTCTGTAACGTTAAGCAACACCATGTTTGCCGTCAGGAACGCGCCCCGCCTCGGCTGCAGGTCATCAGGATGCGCCGGGACTTTCATCCCGGTGGACGATGCGGTGAACGGACTCACCGACGAGCAGATACGGGTCGGCTGCACTGGCTAACTAACAAGCAGCACGCACTAAGTTCCCTAAGTTATCTGTGCAGATAAGCATTTGGCAGTGAAGAAATAACACCAAAAACAAAACCGTGAGCCCCGTCGCTGGAAGTAACGTAGCCTGCGTGTCTCTACGATGTTTAACGTTAGACAGCCAGCCAGCCAGCCACCAGCATTATTAAATCTTGGTACAAGCATGCTGCGTGCATATTGGTGCACTGACACTGATGAGCTTTACTCCTTCAGTATCGAAATTTGGCATTTGTTAATACTCGATAGTATCGAAGCAATATGATCGGTGCGATAAAAGTATCAAGGGTCGGTACACCGCCCTAAGTAACATTACTGTCAAAAATAATACTCCATGCCCTCTTCATAGCTTTCTATTCAACACTTATGGTAGCTTTTTATTCCTTAAAGGAGCCACTTGTCTTCTGACATTAGCCCTGACCTGGACTCTACTGTTCAACACTGATAGCTATTTATACAGTATATCTGAAACCTGTTATCATGATTCCACTGGGCAGGTGCAGCAACTGTACACACAATCATGTTGCACACAGAGACGGCCACAAAAACAGCTATGTGCAATTGCAAATATACACACACACACAACTGAATTGGGCCAACAGGGGAATAAACACACCATTTTGACCAATGGGCCTCCCTCACTCCTCCTGTGTTCATGCAGAGACAACTCTGCAAGTGTGAGTGTGTTTGTCTCCAAGAGCAAGAGCTCTGATTTCCCACAGTGCAGAACATCATTCGCAGCCCACTTGTGAGCCTCTCGCTGCATGTTTCTCTCAGCAGGCTTAACTGTTCGCATACCAACCCGCTCGATATCCTAACTGCAAACGATGCTGTCCATCAGCTTAAATCAGTCAAAACAATTACAGGCCAAATACTGGATGTGCTCACCCATGAACAATTTAAATGAAAATGTACAAAGCTGCAGAATAACATTCTGGGCCCTATTTTTGTGGCAGCGGAACAAGCAGCCAGACCGTTTGGTATTTTTCTGTCCTTGAAATTCGCTCTGTCCATCTGTGATGTATTTCGGTGCCCAGCGCACAGGTCAGAGGAGACCTGCAAACAGGTGGTAGGGTTATTCAAATTAGGCAGGGAAAAGCGAGTTGTTGGTATTTTGGTGGACAATGTGTCTCAGACTTTGCATGGAGAACAGATGTCTCAGAACCACGTCTGCTTCGGGGCGCAGCGTCAATCTGCTGCCAACCTGATGATTTTGTCAACCAGAGCAAACAAAATACCTTGATCAAATGCATAGTAATAACGCAATACTGCATAAAACATGAAAAAACTATTTCCAACCAAGTAGATGCATTAAAATAGGATTTTCTTCTTTTAAATCAGTCTGCATTGATCTACAAATTAATCGGAGTAATTCATAAAGTATCTGTCGCTTAATACTAACTGAAAAGCTTCTGCTTGAGTGCATTATTTATTATAACCACATCCTCCGATCTATATTGAACTTCAGGCAGCCCTTTTGTTGCACTTTGCGCTGCTGCACATACATGAATCCAAATAGCAGGTGCGCTTGGCGACGCCCGTGCAGTCTGACCACAGTCTTCTAATCGAGGACACGCCCCACAGTATCAGGACTATTAACCTACTGGGCTTCATTGATGAAAAAATATGCAAAACAAGCTGGTTCTGTATCCATCGCCTTTCATATGCAAATCACATTAATAAGAAACAGATGACTCAAATCCACCCCTTTGCTGTTACTGCCATCTTAAGAGATGGATTCAAACCCAGGCAAAGACTAATTTTTCCTGCATGAAACACAAAAAGCTCTCTGTAGTCGTCGCTCTCTGAGCCCAGAAAAGTGAAAGGACACATTCTTCTTACAAGTGTAAAAATGCGGGGCTATGGCCGGAAAACGCTCTCAGCAATGAAAAATGTTACACAGTTGATTTAGCATGACTTTTGGATAGGAATGCCCATTTCAGCCAGCTCCTATTACCTCTTTTAAATCAATACCAGCGTCACATTTAACGATGCCTTCTTATTCAACATTTCCCTGAAGCACGACACTTCAGTGGGCACTGCAGGGTAATTCCACTGATGTCCTAACAGCAGCGAGGTGTTAAATTTTCATTTGGGTACATTTTTCCAATAGGTGCAGAGTTTGTGAAGGTTATTAATGACTACGTAGCATTTGGCATCATTATAACAGTAGTACTACGCTGTAGCCATGAGGCAATAAAGGAATCAGGCTGGTAGCACTGCAGTGGATCAAACGACAGCTTTATGAGAGCTGACATACACTGTGGCCATTCATGAGGGAAAGCTTTGAGGTTCCCCTGTCAAAGCGTAGCATGGGTAGCCTCCAGCAGAACAAAATGAATTGGCACTATAATAAAGACGAGGGTGGCCAATGATTTGCTGCTGCATTCTGGCTCTTTAAAGAGTGATGTCCTCTCAAAGCACCGCGTGTAGCATCACCGCATTTGATTTGTCTCTTTAATGGCTTGAAATTTGGAGAACTAGCATTGTGGATGGCCAACTGACCAATCCTAAGCACCGCCCTTTCCCTTAATGCACCAATCACAGCTAAGCAAAAACTAGGACGACCTCAGTCATCTTTCCGCTCTGATGCCTCTACTGCCAAGCGCCTAAAACACCAACACACTTTTTTGGCATCAAGTTTGTGTTAAAGCTATAGTTTGGGAAATATGCTCATTCGCTTTCTTGCCAAGAGTTTGATGAGAAGATTGATCTCACACTTTCATAAGAGCATGGTAAATACAAAGCTACAGCTAGCAGCCGGTTAGTTTATCTTTGCACAGCATAAAGACTGAAAACAGGAGGGACCAGCTAGCTCGACTCCGTCCAAAGATTCCGGAGATACAACGTGTTACTTAGCTATCTTTGGAGGCGCTAGTAGGCGGATTTTGTTATCGCCGAACAGAGCCAAGCTAGCTGGTTCCCCTGGTTCCAGTCTTTGTGCAAAGCTAAGGTAACCAGCTGAAAGCTGTACCGTCATATTTAGTGGACAGATATGCGAGACGTATCAATCTCCACATCTAACCTTCAGCAAGAAAGCGAATAAGTCCAAAATGTCAAACTATTCCTTTAAGCTTGACACAACATCCTTTTTCACACGGAGACAACATGATTTTGCCGCCAAAAAAACGTTTGCATACATTTTGTCAAAAGTCTTACAGTTTGAATGTAACCCCGCAGTGGGATAGAGGTCCTTGTTGCAGGAGGTGGAGAAATAGAACAGACATTGCCATAGTCAGAAAGAAGTGAGTAAACTTTCAAGTCCAGGTTAGACAAGAACTGTGCCACAGAACAATAATCGTGTTTCCCCTGCAAAGGATAAGCCTTGCAATATTCTATATTTTTGTTATTGTCACGAACTTCCTGAAAAGACCAAAACCAACAATGTGTTAGTCAGTTTGTCAATACTTTCCAACTTCCCCAGCCTGTCTGTGACACTCCAGCATCCATTCGTTCCTACCGAGGACATAAATATTTAGTGGTCACAGATATAGTTGAATTTTTGTTTTGAAACAAACAGCTGGGCCCTGCAGATTTTAGAGTTACCCAAAACTGCGGATTCATTGAGGACTATTTTCAGCGTGCGGATTAATACACTTTTGGCGTGCTGGCGCGTATTTACTCATAGTATTAGGTTGATGTGTGAGAGATCGACTCAAGAAAAACTACAGTGCAAAGGCGTGGCTCGCTGATGTATTTGAAATAGTTTTTAGACTACAATGAAACTCCATGCCACAGGGTAACACAGGCAATACTTGTTAGTAGGATTAACTCATTGTTGATTTTAGTCTTTTCACGGGATTTGTTGACAACAACAAGAATCCGGAATATCATCAGACTTATCCTTTAAAAAATAATAGAAAGTATCCCTTTGAGTCTGATGTGATGTCTGGTAGTTTAAAAATGTAAAGTGGGTAATAAATGGTCAATTATAATCAACTGTTGAGATTTCCTGTTTTATTCCCCCTATGAAAACTAACATGGTCCCCTCAGAGACACCTGAAAACGAAGGTCCGCATGAGTCTATTCCCTCAGCAGCTCTGCATGCACAAGACTGACGGAGCTCCAGGAGAAAGAGCGCCTATAAAAGAGGAAGCCACGGCTCCAGCACGGGGAGCATCCTTAACCTGCTGAATTACTCCAGACACAGACGAGCAAAAGAAATTACCCTGTCTTTCATCCTCCAGCTCTGCGCTAAGGCCTTGGAGCCCTCGATCTTCTCCGAGTGGCGTTTCTTCATGAAGGCCAGCGGAAGTTTCCAGTCGTTCATGTCGGCCTCCTCTTCCTCTGCGAGGCCCACGGCCGGCGAATGAAGCAAGTCGGAGTCCATTTTCATCAGGGCCCTGCGGGGGGAGAGCTCTCGTTAGAAACACCGATTGGACGAGCCTCACAGCAAGAACCAAAATGGCTAACAAATGAGCCACTTGAGTCAGATAGTTCCCGATTCAAATGAAAATGGTGCCGCCATTAAACTAGCTTATGGTGGCAGAGCTCTTGTTCGACTGCTTGTGTTAAGAAGTTTAACATGATCGATTTGGCTTCTTTTGGTAAATGACACAAAAAGGTTTTGCGGGGAAACATTTCTGTTCCTCAAAGTAAGATGTCAATAAAGAACAACAAAAAAAACTAATCAAATAGGCAGGTTATGTTTTCCAGTTTGTGACATGAAGCCAAAACAGTCCCCATAGCTCACAGCAAGGTGGATATGAGTCATGTTTCGGCGTGTGAAATCTCCTGCTCGAATGACAACCACAACAACAACTGAAACCAAAACCCAGTCACATCCGGACTCCTTTCGGTTCAACACCGAACTTCGGTTTCACAAGTCCTTTTAGCACACTAGCTGCTTCGCTGTCCAGGAGGTCCCAGAGGACGGCACGAAGCTGGCCACGGGGAACAGTGCAGATGAGGAGAGAGTTGGGTTCTGCGTTGTGTGCGCGCCTGGAACCATGTTGACGCGGCCTGCCTGTCCTTAGCTCGACTTCGCGGCTCTTTGAAAGCGAGCGGCGGCCACGACAGTTAGCAAATAAACCGGCCAGCTAGCTGAATGCTAGCTAATGTGACAGCTCTCCCCTGAAGCCGGCTCCGGCTGTCGTTGCTAGCTGTCAAACCGCGCGAGAGGCTAGCGCTATTCAAGGCTTTTGTCCCCCCCCCCCCCCCCCCTTCTTTTTTTTTTTTTTTTTTTTTTTTTCTTCTAAACATACACAAAAAACCAAGAGAAAACAAAAAAAACCTGCATTATTTTCACCCCCTTAATTTTTT
>CM022472.1:27928019-27986395 GCA_011952105.1 Coreoperca whiteheadi | reverse complement strand
GCCAGCCCGGGGGGCGGGCGGGGGGGGGCTGTGGTGGGGCCGGCCCCCCCCGGGGGGGGGGGGGTGTGGTGGTTTTTGGCCCCCCCCCCCCCCTCTTTTTTTTTTTTTTTACCAGAAACGCTCGCGAAACAACATGCGCGAAGAGTCAAGCGAGACAGACCAGATGTGCAGAAATGGCGCTAGCGGTGGCAGCGGCGCGTGCAGACCTTGGTGCGGTGGGATTCTCAACCCGGGCTGAGGAGGCTCTCCGTCTGCGGACGATGACAGACACGGTCGCACAGACAACCCTGGTCAGGAAGTTGTAGGGCAGCGTCCACAACCTGTACAGTAAGTCAAAGCCGTCGAATCCGAGTTGGACTGGCGCGTGTTTGCACGGGAACCTGCGGCTCCTCTCCCCATGCGGCTCTTCGCTATGGGAAGGGGCTGGAGACGAGGCCCATCTTCACGCGGACAGTCGGCCACAGCCACACGAGGCGCCGGCCGCACGTGTCGACGACTGGGGCCCGTGTGCTCTTCGTCTGCAAACCGGCGAGCCTGGCGGCTGATCTGGCGCGGCGGTCTTCGCGGAGGTCGCGCGCAATCCCGAGGATCTCTTTGGCGAGGCACTTCTTCACCACCTCGGCAAGGGCGCAGCCATCTTGGGTTGGACCCAGAATGCACTGTTTGGGGCGGCGAGGCTGTCATCAGACGTCACCGCGGTTGTTCCTGTCACACACTGAAATAAACACACACACTAATCTCAGGTGTGCTTTGTTTCTGAAAGTGAACCAGTTAGCCACTCATCTTTTTAACTTTTGTAATTTCATTGCAAAGTTTTGGTTAAATATATGAAAATGTAAGAACCGCAAAATATTTTTGTGTGGGTGTGAATGTAATGATTTTAATGGGGGGGGGGGTTGTTCTTCACAAATGGTGATTTAATAGACCATGTTTACCCTTTTTCCTAAAAGACTTTGCACTTTAAAATGACATAAAAACAGTCTTAGGCTATCCACACAATTAAATGTTATAAGTGCATGTTTGAATGTATTTGTTGTTTTGTCTGTCTTTCTGTCCCATGTGAAGCATCTCAAGTAAATGATACCAGTGGCTATGCGGCACATTTGTATGTACTGTATACCTAAATATGTACATCTGGCATACTTCTATTTATTTTGTCAACAGTAACGCTGTAAAACACATTAAAGCTGGCATAATGCATAACCCAGGCTCGGTTTGTTAGCCTCCCTCATGACAAGCCTTTCACAATAAGCCCTGTTTTTCGGATTCTACAGCACTCGTCTGAAAAGCATCAAAGCTAATGTAACCATCGGAAGGTATAGCCTGCTGTGTGTGTGACTTTATCTTCGCTTGCATCATCAACATATAAGGGTTGCACACACAAAAAACATGAACACCAATTATAGTAACCCTAAACTGCAGTCCTGCGGCTCTGTGAGGATACAGTGTAAAAAGGTTTGTTGATACTATGTCAGAGAGATGTTGGTTCAACTTCACGGTCTTTTCTGATTTGTGGCGGTGTTGTATTATACGGAAGCCCTGGGAGGCAAGTGAGAAAATACATTCTGGAGATTCTTTTTTTTTTTTTTAAGTCTAATCTAAATTGGTTTCTCTCCTGTGTTTATGACCTAAGAACAGTTTAAAAAAAGAAAGATTAATGTTTCTATTGTTTGCCCTTGGTTTGGACTAAATGAACCAAACTAGAGGTGTGAAAGCAACCTAAGTTCCTTAAATCTCTTTTTTTTCTTTGAATGAGGGGGTGGTTGGGGGGGGGGGGGTGTTGGCAGGTGAAAACTATTTTTTGTCAGGGTTAATTTTCAAGGATTATTTTGTTGTTGTTGTAATACTCATTTAGGGCAGCATGAGGCTGACGTGCACCACTACCCCATGTTCTAAGTAGGACTAAAAGCATGGTAAGTTATATACTGGTATATACAATATATTGTGTGTTAGCAAGTTATCTGACATTACTGTCATGTATTTCTTTTGGCTAGAAATATATTTTAATCCGCACTGATCTGAAGTGCTGCCCTTAAACCGCTTGTGAATGAGTATTACAACAACAAACACTTAATAAAATGATCCTGCTTCCGGTTCCAACAGAATTTTTAAATATCCTGCTTAATGGATGACTAAATCCCACTTACTATTAAAAACAGTCAGGTAGCAGGATAACGATGGAATCGAGAGGGAAAAAAAGCGAGAAGAAATACGACAGAATTACGACGAACCACGAGGTGCCGAACCGAACGCCAGCGGAAGGCAGAAATGCAACGAAAAAAGCAAAGGTGAACATGGAGAGGATTCTACATGAGATTCAAGACTTCCCAAAAAGAGGACAACCGCCAGGTGGATGATGTCGAGCGCGACAAAACAAACCAGAGGATCGGGGAGGCAGAAGGCCGCATCGAGGTGGTGGAAACCAGTTTGCAAACAACGGAGCAAGTAGTGAAAAAAATGCTCAAAGTCCAAACTCAACATGAGGATAAGCGCGTCGATCAAGAAGGAAGAAGGAGAGAGAACACCAGAATATATAACGTGCCAGAAAACAAGGAAGGAAGCTCGATGATAACTTTTTTTCAAGGAAACATTATGCAAACTTAAGTTAACTATTGCTCTAATCTTACGCAGTATAGAATGTATTTCCACACTTGTCATTTCATTATTCCCGCCAATCACGGAATACCAGGATCATTAGTGCCAAGTGTGTGGCGTTTGCCTGATTTAACAGCCAAGTGAAGACATGCATGACGTCTCCCCTCTGTGTGATGTGTTGAATCCTGAGCCAGAGAGCTGCATCCATCAAAAAAATAGCAGGGAAGCAGCTGTTCTGAAATCCCTCACTGCATGTGGGAGTGTTTAAAAAGTAGCCTGTGCTGTCTCTAAGACATAGATGTGCCCTCAGAATGGTGACGCAGTTGCACCAAAGATGAGAGGCTGTAAGTAACGGAGGGTAAATGTTGGATCAAATTTTGAGACTTGACATTTTTATGCATGTCCAACCGGGAAGAGGCCCTGGGGAAGGCCTAGGATACGCTGGAGGAACTATATGTCTCTCAGCTGGCTTGGGAACGCCTCGGTATTCCCCCGGAAGAGCCGGAGGAAGTGCCCGGAGAGAGGGAAGTCTGGGCGTCTTTGCAGGATAAGCAGAAGAAGACGGATGGATGGATGGATGGATGGGAAAAAGAGTTGTGAACACAACATTGACATATTATCACCATGTTAAGTTGATATGAACTCGTTGACAAGCAATTGGAGCCAGCAGATACAGGGCGACATTAACGTACATTTGGAGTCGTGTTTCTGGCCTCCTTGCGAATATGTCCGATAGTCGCTCTATTTTAGCTCTGTTTTTGGTCTCTACCAATTCCCTGAGGGAACTATTTGGCTCGTTTGCTGCTAAATGCTCCACTATGTCCACTAGCTAGTCGATAACTGTGTCAGTGTGCCGTGTGGTGCTGAGCAGGCAGCGTACAGTGGGTTTTTAGAGCTTTTTAGCTGAAATCAGATGCCTGCTGCAGCCGAAAAAACGACGCCATGAGAGCGCGGAGAGTGAACCAAAACAGTAAAGTCGTGGGCCGAACAGATGAAAACAGTAGGCTGAAACTCGCAATAAAGCTCTGTGAAGACGAGGGGCGCTGCGGGTTCAGTTGCTAATTCTCTGCAGGTTCACCACTGTGAGTAACCCCTTTCACATGACACATTGTCATTTGATTTTGTTTTTATATCAATATTGATTCATAGCCATGTTAAGGACAAGTGTAACAAAGCAAACATGGAAGATGGATTTTATGTGTTCTTGTTCAACAATATGGTGAAAGTTAGCGGCGTACAGCCTCGCCTTTCTCAGCACCTGCATGAGTCAAGTGTATTTACACATGATTTGTCCTCTACATCCTTTGCTGTCAGGCTTCACACTCATTTCTCAAACAGCAGGAGCTAAAGGTTTGTTGTTGAAAGAAAAGTCACGGAGAGAAAAAGATGTCCCATCTGTCCCAGAGTCCAAATGTAACAGCAGCCTGCGTGTACTCACTCAGGCAGTTGGTCGTGACGTCGCTGAGAGCCGTTTAATTGGGAGAGTACAATCAACATGTTTACCAGTTTGTTCTTGGTCAACAAAGAGATTTTCTCTAAGGCCTTAATGACTTAAATCAAGCACAACACAGTCTGTCTTGGGCACAAAGGACAATGCTGCGCTGAGATGACTAACAGCTTTCTTTGGGCTGTCAGCTCATCAGAAAACATGAAAATGCTACACCAGATGGATGGAGCATGAAAATATCCCTCTCAGAGCATTCGCCAGCGCAGCAATCATCGCTGAGGCCTCTTGGCTTGCCGCACTAACAGCTCCGGAGCAATCTGGTATGTAGAAAAATCATAGGTCCATACGACTGAATGTTTTCCTCTCGCCTCCCAGTCCCAGAGTCCACTGCAGGGGGGGGGGGGCAATTCAATCTCCTTTACGTGATAGAGGTTGGGACCCTGGGATAGCTGACAGCTAACACAGGGAGGACAAGAAAGAGGAGATTAGTCTACTTTTTTCTCCTCATCCGTCCCTCCGACATGTAGGGAACAGGATGACATGATCAACTGGGCTGGATCCTGGAAGCTGGAGCTGCTCCCAGAGTAACAGCAGAGTGAAAGGCTACAAATCCTGTTTCCAAGGATTGATTGCAGCGAGGCCAGGGAAAGAGCGCGCGAGAGAGAGGATACAGATGGATGGAGGGATTTCGAGGAAGTGAAGTGCTTCATGAGAGGATGTTTTGCGATCGTGTGATCCACCAATGGGACGCAGGCAGACCAGTGACTCCGCTCAAGAAGGAAACTGGAGACGGAAGCGCTGTAATGAAGCCATAATCCTCTGCTCTTGTGCTCTCTAAGATTCATATTTTGCAGGAGCTTTCTCCCTCAGCAACTTATTTTTACTGTCATAAATCAAGTTCAGCAAGAATTTCAATGTTTTAGAGTTAAATACTATAAGCTAAAACCCTTAAAAACACAATGTCATTCAAACTCTTCTGAGAAAGCTTCCAAGGTGATTCTGAGCTTCTTCTTCTTCTATTTTTTGTATTCAACAAAAAAAGGCCAGACTCTCTGTCCGCCCTAATCATGCATCCCATTGCTGTTTTCAAGCCAAGTATACAGTGCATCAATAAACACACTGCTGCAGTGATTAATGCGTTGTTCTCCATTGCATAATGCTGATCAGTACTTACACTCTGAGCAGCTCCAGGGAAAGCCTCAGCCTTCATAACTCACACTCAAGGTTGACTGAGAATATAAATTATGAATCTATCAAGTCCCCAACTGAAATTTGTAAGACAATGATTGCTGCAGTGTGGGCTTTAAACGGTATTCACTGGAGGTTGATGTTTAGAATAGACATCAAATTATTTCCTTGGCTGTCAGAAGCCGCAGGGTGATGCGGCGGCTGCAGCTTGTTGGCAAAAGTTGCTGGTTTGAGTTGAGGCTGAGGCTGCAGACCGTGACTGGATCTGCCCTGGATGGATGACAGAAGGTGGCGGGTGGGGCTGGTGAAGGCTGATGGAGATGGCTGTGAACTGTATCATAGGACAGGGCTGTGGCAGTCCCTGGAAGTTGTAGTCAGGGGTTAAAGCCGGTATCTCGGAAATAAGGCTGCAGATCACGTGTCCATACATGGCCTTCTGTGAATATGTTGTTTATGCTGTTTCAGCAGTTGAAAAGCAATTGTCTTTGATGCATGATGTCTGAGAGATTATTGAGTGATATAGAAATTTTCATTTCATTCACACCTGCTGGCTGCGGAGAGACCGCAGGAGGACGCTGGTCCATGAGCTGCTCTTTGGATCTCGAAGCTGAATGTAGGAGTTGGGCTGAGACGTCACATATTTTTAAGCAAAAACAAAGTAACATCATCATATTCAAGATACTGATTCAGAGGCTGGGGCTGCTATCGGCACCTAGTTGCTGGCAGCTCTAGTTGGAAGGTGGGCCTTTCCTGGGCTTTCTTACATTTGACGCTGTAGGCAGAGGCTGGGGCAGGAGCTGGATGCTGGTAGTGTGGCACTGGAAAAAACAACAACAAACATCACCATATAAGTGCAAAAAGAAAGAAAAAAGAAGCATATTCGTTGTAACGTGTTTAGCTGTGTGTTAAAGACACACTTGTTTGTCACCTTACAGGCAGTAGGTGGATTTCAAGCTAACTAGCAAATAGTTAGAGGCTGGGGCTGCAGCTGGTTTTCTGAAGTTGGAGGTCTGAGGCAGCACAAACTGCCGGCAGAGGTCGGGGCTGCAATTGGTATTTTTAGGGCACAGTGTGTCGGCGGTGAAGGCTGAAAACAGACTTTGGTGAGGCTGGCTGCCAAGGCCTAAACGCAGTGGCTGGAGGCTGTGTCTGCTGCTGGCTGCAAAAGGCTACAGGCCTACCATTTGGTGAGGCACGCTGCCGGCAATAGCTGGATGTAGCTGGCGGTCAGGGGTAATGGCCACAATTGAGGCTGTGTCTGGCGCCTGGAAGATGTTGTTGGAAAGCTGGCGCCATGGCCGGATAATTTAAAGGTCAGGAAACACGTGGAAAGACAAGATGAGGTGGATGTAATCAGAAGCTGCGACACTGTCTTTTAAGGCAGTGTGTGCAGGCAACAAAGGGCCGCAGGTGGAGGACGGTGCTGGAGATGGCTTTCTGAAGGCGGAGGCTGGATGCGGCTGGATGTTAGCGGCCGTAGTTTTCCATGGTTACTCTGTTTACTGTTCAACAGAAGGGGTGAATGGTTGGGGCTTGGTGATCAACAAGTCCAGGAGTAGCGGTGGAAGGCTGGGGAGTCAGAGCAAAATACTGTGCTTTTTCCAAAGCCTTAAAATGTCACATCAACCATGCTGAAAGCTGTTTAGTCTGAGTTAGAAGGTCTTTCCTAGAAGTCGCATCAAAAAAAAGAAATCGTCGAGTAAAACTTGTGAAAACTTTAAAAATGTTTCTTTCTTCACCGGTCAAGACTTTGGGTTGTGTTTGTTTGGTTTAAATGTGTGAAATACGAATTTGAAATGTTCCTTAAACATTTTTAATATCTGTGATTGTTTACTATGATAAACATATTAGATGTTCCTCTTCACACTGTAGACAAAGGCGAAATGAGGAAGGGGAAAAAACCTACCTGATGTTAGACAGCATAGGGGATCCAGTTTTAAAAGTCAATCAAAGATGGAAGTTTATATTGTGCTTTAGTGGTGCATAAAGTATTAACAAAACAATCTGAAATTAATTTAATTATCACAAGCTAATTGCCACACAGTGAACCTGAACCTTTCTGACCGGTCAGGGGTCCTGGGGCAGTTGCCTAGGTAAAGAGATCCCTCACTCAGACACAAAGTGCCAAGAGTTTGGATATTTTGAATAGGTAACAGCAACCAGTAACATGGCGGTATACATTTTCAGCTCCATGATGTAAACTATGATACTTTGAACACCAAAGCTAGAACGTAGATTGTTCCATGCACTTCTTGCATTGTGGGCTACTTTTAGCAACACGCAAAAGCCACAGAAATGCTTTACACGCAGGTTTTAAATCGCAACTGTATCTGACAAATGCACTCTTAAAACCGACCAAACAGCGTTGTCCATAATTAGCGTTGAGAGGTATGCAAATTACCTCTGTGTTCGCGCAATTCCTCTGTGATCGCTTGCTGCGTCTGCTGACAAGGTAATCGATAGCCACTTACACAGGTGCCTATTCATTCATGACCGTACAGGCATCGTGGAGAACACATCCTCCAGACATGTCTCCATTTACCCTTGATCAATGAGTTCATATGAGACCAGATGACACCCAGTCAATTGAATTAATGTGGCTGTCTACTGTGTGTGTCTTGCTCCCCGCAAAATGAATGTGCATGACGCTCACTGAGAGATTACCTGCCACGGCGTCAGCAGGTTAGGAAAGTGAGATTTTGCTTTCATTTTACATTCATGAACACTTGACTTTCTTATTTACTTACTGTAGGGTCGTATTTTTGCTCTGTTTTGTTACAACAATTGGTTACTGAAATGCACGTTTCATCTGAACAGAATACATGTAAAAAAGCCCTGGAAGCGGGCATTACAGCTCTAGAGTTATTAGACAGACAGACAGATAGATAGATAGATCAACCTCTATTCCATCACATACAACATTCATTTCAATTCTTAACTGCAGCAGCAGTGAGTTGGAGACCAAACCGCAGAAGGGGGTTTTCTGATTAGAACAGGCTGTCTGAGTAGAGGTTAGGTTATTTTACAGCCAACTGTAGTTGTTAATAGTTTGCCCATAGTTTGATAGAAATGACCTCAAATAGAACACAGATGTTTTACACACTAACTGATTTATATACCTAGCTAGCTATATAGCTATCTTTATAGTTCTCTAGCTATCCATTAGATAAGTAGATGCCTAAAAGAATAACTCTAACATAGCAGAGGGAAATGAATCTCTGCTAGACAGCAGTAAATGAATGAGACACAAGTGTAACAAAGCATCGAGAGTCAGCTGTACTCTGTACTGGGCTTCAGAGCGAGCGCCTTGTGACGAAACTCGGCGTGTCAAGAGGCCCTGCGCGCGACATCAAATGCGGGCCTACACCATAAAGGCAATATCTCCGATTGAAAGGAGTTGCTTCTGAAAATCAGATTACACCGGCTCTCTTGCTCAAGGCCTTAAATGCTGACGCGTGCGGAAAACACAAATGAACACCGATCTAGCAGGACATGCTGCACTCAAGTGTAAAATGTGGGGAATTTGAAGTAGAAGCGGCACATGCGGGCTAAAAGGGGTCGTTAGACTATACAATCCCTAAAGGTGTGATTCTGATGAAAGCAACAGTATCTAGAGATCTCACTTTATTAGTGGGGAGGCTTAAACTACATTCTGGTTATTAAGCGGTGGCTTTGTGAGCCCAGGCGTGCCTACGAATGACACTGGCACTCATCAAGAAACCCTCTGCATCTGTATTATTGATGGGCAGTTCACTGCTGCTCCTCATCTGTTGTATAAAAAAACATAAACTGTGTGGTACAATGCGGAGATTTCTAAGCTTCCAACATTATAAATAATGTAGACCTTTGAAAAATGCACCCAAAGCCAACGTGAACGATGGCACTGTACTTTAATTAACTGTGTGGATAATGTGACATCTCTCATAAAATTGACACACAGATAATGAAATATCCCACTTCCTCCTTAAAAGATGTACAAATTTACAACAAGACATAAATCACACACAAGACATGACTCTCATGAGTGCTGTTTTGCATTAAGCTGCTTCTAATTTGAAAGGAATATAACAATTATTACAAAAAACACTTGCCGGGTCCTGTTCACTTGCCAATCAAGAAACCTGAAGTGTTGATTGAAATGTCCTCCAGTTTTTTTTCTTCGCCTCTCTGTAAACCAGGTTCACGTCAACCTCAGTCAAAATGTAATCTCCTTTTGGGAGAAATAACCCAGCACAAAGGAGGACAGTGGCAGAGAAAGTTGTATTTTACAAGGACGCTTTGGTCACTTGACATAATTGAGAGGGGATGTGCAGAGAGATCATTCTCCCTATTACTCACTTCCACTCCAGACCTTTCTGCTTTACAGGGTTTCATCATCACAATGTTATTGAGTCCTAAAACACACCTGCTCCCACAGTGCGACGGCCTCGCTCTGCCACTAAACGCTAAGTGCTTCGGCTTGTCTTTAAGACCGTGAGCTCTGTGGGAACTGTTGCTCCATTATAGAGGTGTATAAAATTTTAGAAGGCTTAATGGTGATTTCTGCCTGGATAAAGCTGCAGTACACCTTGAAAATGGGTCTGATTTAAGAGTATGTGGGTGTTTTTGAGCGACCAATAGTCAGCACAAATGGAGACATTTTTATGAGCAGGAGAAAAGTTGGCTTTCAGTGGCAAACTACAAGCCTGTCTCAAACATACACTAAGGCTGTGAGACCGTATAGTGCTGCTTTGACTTCTTTATTAATCTTTTTTTTATGAAAAAGGTCCATCTTTACAATAAAATGAAACATTGAATACAGTTCTGTAAACCCTGTTCCGCCACTTGTGGATGTAAACAGAGAATTAAAGAGATCAAAACCTTAGGGAGGTTATCTGTACTAATAAAAGTAAATGGTCTGTCAGCAATCAGACCATTATTTCATATGGAGTGCTTGTTGGATCGTCTTACAGTGTCTGAAACCCCCTTTTTCCGATGGTGGAATCGGGGAATGCTGTGCCCAACAATTTTTGTAACTATTCCCAAGCAGACAACAATTAGGCCTACTTCAGTGATTGGCCTGGTGTGAAAAGGTGTGAAAGTTCGCAGATTCTGAACCTCTCTCAAGCCCCCTCTTTTATTCATCAAACAACTATTTCCGCCAATTTTCGTGTGAGCTACCTCATTAAGGCCTTTCGCAAAATGGCCCATCTAAAAGTGAAGTCGGGTTACGCAGTTATTTTGAGAATGCGTTCACATGCACTGTTACTGTAAATACTCGTGCACATTTAGCAGGTCAGTAATCAGATTTCTCCATTACCCTGAAGCGTATTTCGGAAGCGTAGCTTATTTTACCTGTAGTTGGGTGACATTAGAGTTCTACAGTCTGCTTTACTTTTAGTTTTAATGTTAGTTGGACTTGAATACGAGGATTAATCACTACGGGTAACGATCCTCTCTCTCAATCTGCTGTCACAGCAAGACTTTCCTTGTCTGAAATCCTGTCGCGCACATGCGTAGATGTAAGAAGCTTATTAGAAACCCAGTTATATGTATTCATTGCCAAGAAATCTGCTACCTCCAGGAGAAATCAGGTTCCTTTCGATGGAGGGTTGAAATTGTTCGGGTCTCTCTGCGTGGGCAGACAGGGGATGGAGGTGTGGGGAGGAGGCTAGCATGTGCCAAAAGAGGAGGAATGGCTCCCGGTAACTCCAAAGTTGCCTCATGTACAAGCTGGGTGTTCATAGTTAGCTGGCTTGCTAACGTTAGCCACTGGTAAGTCCACATTCTGAATCAGCTAGTTTTGATCGGAGTTGGAGAGTGTGTGTGCAGTCCCTGGGGCTAATGTTAAGCTAGCTGTTGATGGTCAGTAAATACTTTCAAACCATAGACTGACTGCTTGTTAAATCACAATGTCTTCTATTCTATCACTTCACATGTTACATAAAGAAGATGCGATGTGTGCGTCTGGAGGATCTGGAGCTTTGACATTAACACATAACCTAACTAATCACTTTTGCTGTTGCTTTGTAATGAGTAATGTAATTACTTTTTCAATAAGCAATATGAGTAATGTATAATAATTCTCAAGTTACGTCCCCAAGAGTGATGGTCAGACGACATGTCATAGGACCTAGTTTGTTTGAAGCATACTGAGGCCTTTGACACCGTCATCAAACCATCACTCTTTGCAGTAGGTGCTGTTTAAAACTACAAATGAAATCTATGAGCGTGACATGCCGTCACTCCTCTTCACAAGACCATTAGAGCACAGGAAACCCAACACATCTTTCGCACAGGCCGTCTGAAAATCAGAATCATCATTTCAGTCAGCCTGACGTTAAAGACATAACCCCCTTCCTCTTTTGGACACGTTTTGGCCACAAACGTGTTGGGGCGAAGGCCTAATGGGGAAAATATTGTTTCTGGAGGGGGTCCAACAAGGCCAACGAAAGCGGCTTGATGAACAGTGCTGTCGTAGCAAAAGCGTTAATGTGCAGGCTTTGGAGAATTATGATGAGGTTAGCTTAGCTCCAAGTGGAACACATAATGCCACCGGTATTTGTTTATGTCACTTTGGGTTCTAATGAGAGGGGGGGAAGTTAGTGAATGTCCCAGCCTGAGAAGTTATGAGCAATTGATTATAGAGTTTATGTCGAGGCCAAATCATTCAGTCCCGTGACATTTACATACATGGCCATGGAGAGGGAAATAATGGGACGAGATGAAGGGATTTACAGTGTGTCTGCGTGTGACTTGTAACTGCTGCTCATGAGACTGGAAGACTACCTGTGTGCATGTACGAATGCCTCACTCCTTCAGCTTTTTCTGCCCCTTTCCATTCCTCCACTCTTCCCATGCTGTCCCCAGTGGGAGCATTGCAGCAGACTGCTCCACGGCAATGCCGTCGTCCCGTTGGACAACTCCCTCCTGACGCCGCCTTCATCTCCTTCTCTGTGGGATGGCTGAAATGGAGACGTCGGTGCAGCTGCTGTGCCCGGGCCTTCAGCTTCCTGGCAGCGCGTTTCAGTTCTCAGCAGTCGGAAGTGAAGCGGTGACGTGTGTACCGAGGGAAAGCTTACCTTGTGGAACGCGGACAGAGCAAACAAAGTGAGCAAGTTAATAGGTTTAACAATTAAAACTGCACTTCCTTTGAGCTGTAAAAAGTGAATAAAAAGGGATTATGATAAAAACAAAATGCAGGATAGAATTTTTGAATATGTAAAACAACTATTTATGGCGGTATATCTCAAGACAAACCATATCCAACATACTCCAAAGTACACCGACGCACAGCCTCTGCCCTCACTGAAACCCCCTTTCTTGATTTCTTGATCTGTTTGTGCTGCACTGTCCCCCCCCCCCACCCCCATCATTCATCTCTCTCTCTCTCTCTCTGCTATTGCAGATGCTGGATAAATAAGCAAGCAGTTTGCTGCCAGTGTGTGAAATTGTTCATATCTATCTCTGCCATTAGAGAGTGGGTTCTATTATACAGCGTTGCATTATTCAGTGAGCCTGAGAGACTGATCATTATGGATTTCAGCCCTTTTCCACACCAGCCCCTGGAGTCCAGCTCGGGCTGCCGGCTGATGCGTGCATAGGTCTGACCTTGTGCTCTGACCACTCTGAACGCTGGAGTGGGTTAGGGGGGAAGGGTCAGCTCGAAACTGCGTGTTTTCCCCCACCAAACATCAAAGCAGAACAAACCAAAATCTGGCCTCAAATGATCAAGTCCCACCGTCCTACTTTGCTTTCAGAAAGACACCTAAACTATGTGCCCACAAGAGTTTCTCGTTCCTGGCAACAAATTAGATTAGTTACACACTGGAAAGCTCAGTAAAAGCTGATTGACATCGAAATGCAATTTCTTTTTCCCAGTGTTACAGCAGACTAAAAATGAGTGAAAACATGGCTGAGCATAAGGTGCTGCAGCACTATTTTCATTTAAATGGGCAACCGATAAATGTGGCAAGCTGCTCAGCCCTTACTGTATCAGAGGTGGGCTGTCTCCTGGTGGGAAGCACTGCTCAGCTTGATCATTAACATTAAATTCAGCACATCAAAAGTTTTGAAAAGGGCTCCTTTGCTCCCATTTGGTAAACCAGCATTGTATTGCTGCCGGTCCGCTGAAGATAATGAATGAAGCATTACTTGTTGATCCGCAGCCGTTCGGACTACATGAGCGCTAAGTGGCAATTATTGCTTGGTCTCTAATGTGCATATGCGGAGACAAGGGTTTGTTACATGCCTGTCCTGGACCTCGGCAATAAGACTCTGCCTTTAAACATTTGTTATATCCGCTGGTTTTCGCCTGCAGCTTGGCACCTTGCTGATTACAACGCGCTGGATCGATAACTAAACAAATTAAGGCGGACTGCCGGGTCAATTTCCGCCCCATCTTAGCCAGCGGTTGCCGCGACATAATGCAAGTCTAAAAAAAAAAAAAGAAAAAAAAAACCCCATTCGAAACATTAAGGGCTTGCTGAAAGATGTTTGGACTGCACATTTGTTTCCAGGGTTCTGTTTGATGGCACGGTTTTACGCAGCGCTCCGCCGCGCTGATGCGACAGGGAGGGAGAAGTCATTTTCGTCGGCGCAGGCGGCAACTCTTCAGTGGGCAGGACACCTGTGTGACTTCCATATAAAGGCTCCACCCTGGAGCAAGAAAGGTGGCTGATGGCTGTGAATATCTAGCCTCCTGTTACTGGCGGAGGTGGAAAAATGACAAATGCTACTGGACGTTCCACTGCGAGACCTGAGACTGCATGTTAAGTCCACAGCGCATTTCCTACACTAGTCTTTACTTATATGAGGGTTCAAGTTACAAGAATACACGTCCAAATGAACTAAAAGTGGGCCAACTCACTATTTCAAATAGGCTAAATGAGCTAGGAGCGATGAGTGCTGTTTCCCACTCATCATCTATTGCTTAATTTTCATTCTGAAGAAGTATTTCACAAAAAGAGCAAAGGCCAAAGGAAAATGAGGAAACACGCATCTCTTATCATCTTATTATTTTTGTATATACTTCTTTAGGGGAATCTTCGGTCCCGGATGCTCCCTGAAAAGTGCCACTTTAGGAGCAAGGCGTTATCCCAACGTGATGGGTGCCAGAAGGCGCCTCATTTCATGATGCGAGAGCCCCGCGTGGGTGCTTACGCAGCAGTCCCGTTGTTGATTTGTTGGGAGACATTTCACTGCACTTTCAGCGCCTCCGCGCTGGAGTGGTGGGATTTCACATGCCGGCCATCAACGCAGCCGAGGAGCCCAAGGCACTGCAGGCCGTGCGTAGCTCTACTGCGTTAGAGACTTTGCTCTTAGCCTAGCTCCCACCGCTGTTCCGCTTCACTCACGGGAGGACTACACATGCTCCGTAGCCTACATTCAAACCCTTCTGACCTAAGCGAAAAATGAACTGTTTCTAGGCCACACAAAAGGAAACTAGGTGTTTTGGGTTAATAATTAGGCTACCCCGTTGTACAAGTCACCTCATTGACAAGCGAACACTGTAAACCCCGTGAACCACATTCTACCGGCGCCAGGACGTACGGTGTGAGCACGGAGCGCGTGCCAGAGAGAGAGGCGAGCGAAAGAGAGGTGGCGGGAACTCCGACGGTGGGACAGGTTGCTTTCATTTAAGGTGGACCAACGCTGTCGCCACATAGTGCGTCTGCCACGTGCTTGTGAGGGATTTGGGTGAAGCCAATCTGTCATGTAACGTTAGGCCTAAAGCCCAGAGGTGGAAGGTCAGTGGGCCTATATGTAGCAGATAGGCCTACTGTAGCCTACTTAAAGCGATGCTTTGCACGCTAACTGCTGCGGTGGCGACTAAGTTAGCCCACAGGGTGATAGTAAATGCTAATTAAAGTAATTTAACAGTAGCACAAGTAGAGAAGAGGCATAAAGTCTGTGAACTGACTCAGACAGAGCAATATTTAGGCTACCTAAACTTTGCTAAAGGAAGACCAAAGAGGAGATTTATAGATGTAGTGAGAGAGGACATGAAGTTAGTTGGTGTGAGTGAAGAGGACGCAGAGGACAGGGTTAGATGGAGGCGCATGATTCGCTGTGGCCACCCCTGAAAGGGAGCAGCCGAAAGGAAAAGAAGAAGAAGAAGCTAACATTAGCAACTACAAGCTACTGGTCATACCAGACAAAGTAGGCTAAGGCTGTAGCGGGTCTCAATTGACACAGTCTTGCTTTGTGTCTTTTTAGGTATTTTGTCCTATACACCTACATTTCAGAAAGAAATATTCAATCAGGTTGGAAAAACAGTAGGTCTACCCCACGAAATATTTATTCCAATAGGCCTGCGAGTATTTAAAAATATCCCCCTCTTATCAAGTCATTATAGTCTAGAGTCCTTTACAGTTTACATACTGCTTTTGTTTGAAAAATTTGATCAAAAACTACTTTTTTTTTTATAACTTTAAGGCTGCAACCTGCTTTGTTTTGTTTCAAGATAGCCTACAACAAAGTTTATCTATATTAACAACGTATACTGCGCAACAAAATACGATTTTAGGCAGGCCCACACGTTGTGACGTAGGAAAATCAGCTCCACCATGACCAGCTTCAAGAGAAATGTTGTTCATACACTAAAGCATCAGTGACAGCAATAGTAGGAACCATTGTATTTTACTTTGTTGTCCCAAGGATCTCCTACAGCCTACTTCTTCCACCACTGATACAGTCATAAGGATGTAAAGAAATCATATGATGGTGTGAACAGTCTACATCATGTCTATTTCCACTTCCAATGCAGGCCTATTCTAATATTCTTCAATTTCCTTCTACTACATAGACATAGTGTAGTCGCTCTCTGCTACCGTAGAAACCGTGAGTGTACTGCCGTGTGGGTGCTTTGCGAACCGTGAGGACGACCTTAAATAAGGGGCTGGACTCTGTAGGTAGCCTACAGCGGAACCCGCTGCCTCCCCTCAGTGATGCGGTGAATCTGCGCTGCGTTAAGTCAGCTATATAAACTGCACACAGCGACCGGAGCGCACAGCTTCAGCGGACAGCTCCGTGGTGCTGAAGTCTCAGAGACGCCGCATGCTCGCTCACACTCTCAAGCCGCGCTACCTGACTGGAACCATGGGCGAATTCTCGTGGAAACTTTTTCTACTTTCTTGCCTGGTTGTCGTGGAGAGCTCCGCGCAAGACTTCGGCCAGACGCAGTTTATTTGCACGTCGGTACCCAAGGATATGGACTTGTGCACGGCCACGATGCAGAACAGCGGGCCGGCGGAGGACCTGAAGACCACGGTCATGCAGCTGCGGGAGACCGTGCTGCAGCAAAAGGAGACCATTATGAACCAGAAGGAGACAATCAGGGAGCTAACATCCAAGTTGAGCCGCTGCGAGAGCCAGAGCCTCCCGGCAGCGGCAGGACCCGGCGGAAGGCGGCCGGGGGCGAAGAACACGATGGGGGATGTATCCCGGGGAACCACGGACACTCTGGCCCAGCTGGGACAGACTTTACAGACGCTGAAACAGAGACTGGAGAATCTAGAGGTAGGCAAGCAGAGGAGGGCAGCGCCGACCAGGTCAAAAGTTAATTAAAGTAGCCTCCCTGGTTATTAATTAGAGTGAAGGTTCAGCCTGTAATAGGCGACACTGCTGCGATAGTCTGGCTTTGTGCAGTCTCTGCTAGAAGCCACACGTGTGTCCGTTCATCTTTTCCCTGACCGCCAGAGAGAAGCATCATGTAAAGTAGGCTGAACCGAGTGCAGGGTGGCTGCCCTTTGAATAACGCTGACGCAGAGCACGGGCTGCGGACAGGTAGCGCGGTTAGGACAGGGCTATAAGCGTCGCACAGAGTCGGGGCAGCATGTGTCGGTGAGTTTAACACCAGCGAAAGTTGGCTATTCCCCGTCCTCCTTGATTAACCCAGTGTCTGTCTCCCTCTGTCCGATGCAGCAGTACAGCCGAGGGAACAACACGGTGCAAGCGAACAGCCTGAAAGACCTGCTGCAAAACAAGATAGACGACATGGAGAAGCAGGTTCTGTCCCGGGTCAACACGTTGGAAGAGGCCAAACCGGGCCCCAGGAACGACACCGAGCAGCGGAACAGAGTGGAGTCCACGCTCACCTCTCTGCACCATCGGATCACAGACCTGGAGAAAGGTGCGTTTGGATTTTCAGGGCGAGCGTGAGTGCGCGCGCAAAGGACTTCCGCGGCATTGGGCCCCTGTGGGAGCTCTGAACTCGAATTAAGCGTAATTTCACTGGCCCTTAAGGTCAAGGCGCGTCTCAGCCTTGAGAAAAAGAAAACAGAAAGCGCCTTTATTGCAGCGCGCCTGTGGAAGCGTTTAACAATGCCGCAACCATCACGTTGCGCGCAGATGGCGAGAGGGAGGAGAGGAGAGCTGCATTGCTTAGCATATTTCCAGACCTGTCGCTGAGTTTATGTCCGTCACAGCCGAACCCCGACTGCCTAACTTGCACGTGAACCCATATGCAAAGGGGGAAAGTTTGCAGGGTGCGCGTCGCACTGGCGCGTTTTGGAGCATAATGTGAAGGCGGCTTCAGCTCCTCTGCACACGCAAATGCGCGTGCGTACCTTGTATGTAAGCGATTGGGAGAAGGAGGGGCCAGAGCCCTCCTACACAGGCAACAGACAGAAAACTATTGGGAAAACAGTGTTTCATATTTAATCAGAGAGCGGTACTTTTCAAATTGTGGGGGAAAAAAGCTTTATCTTCCATTAAAATATACTATCTTATAAATCCAACTATTTTCATCATGACTTCATGTATTTAAAAATATATGTGGGTTTATGAAGGCTTACCTTCCACTTACAAATGCATAAACAAAATGCTGAGAAGCACTCACTATGTATTCACATGGCTGCATCTTACACATGAAACAGTGTACCTGACATTCCCTCCACAGGTAAAGACACCAGGCCAACAGATAAGTTCCAGCTCACCTTCCCCCTGAGAACAAACTACATGTACGCCAAAGCCAAGAGGAGCCTTCCTGAGATGTACTCCTTCAGCGTGTGCCTGTGGATCAAGTCCAACGCCTCGCCTGGGGTGGGGACACCCTTCTCCTACGCCGTCCCGGGTCAGGCCAACGAGCTGGTGCTGATTGAGTGGGGGAACAACCCCATGGAGATTCTCATCAACGACAAGGTAATGGAGAACTGATTCTCATGGATAAAGACTGATGTCACACATTTCGTACCTTTGCAGGGCATCACCGTGGATTCTTGCATTTGCATGTATCACGTTAATATGGGGAACAACTTACAGTGGGTGCAGCAGTGGGGGGAAAGTTATAGTACGTTGCGCTCGGATGAGTCAGAGCAACCGGACAGCTTCTCTGTGCCAGAACCGAAAATGAAACAGGTGCTAAGGTGAGCAACAGAATCTTTCTTGTATAGAGGCATGTGACAGGGGAAGTGATTCAGCAGGAAGGAGAGAAGGTGTGGAAGCGATGAGTTTTCAGGCGGGGAGTGACTCTGCTCCCGAGGTGTGAACGGGAGCTTGTTAACTGGAGAGAAAGACGTGACTTGTGCAACGTCTCGGCTGCAGGTTGCAAAGCTGCCGTTCCTCATCAATGATGGGAAATGGCATCACCTCTGCATCACGTGGACCACCCGTGACGGGATGTGGGAAGCCTTCCAGGACGGAGTGATGCGGGGAAATGGGGAAAACCTGGCACCATACCACCCCATCAAGCCAGAGGGAGTGTTGGTCCTGGGACAAGAGCAGGTGGATATTTATTTACTTCAAATCAGCGATTGCAACCTCTGCCCTTCAATCCCCCTCACATCTAGAACGAATCCTGAGAGAAGGATGCATTTCATTTTGGACAAAGATGAAAGGCGGGAATATTTATGAAATGAGATGGTGGAGACATTGAAGACCTAGGTGGCCACCTGAGGCTTTCCAGTCAAATTAGTGCGGAATTTATAATCCCATCATTGCAAACAGGAACAGCGCTTCATCAGTTTGGCCTCAACTATAACAGGGACACATTATTTGAGATTTTTGTTTTCACAGGGAATATCAGTTTGTTGCACAGAGCACAGACTCCTATATATTCAAGCATTTGGCCACATGACACTGTTAAATAAAGGGATGCCATGCATGCTTACAGAAAGTAAACAGTTTCCAGACTGGAGTTCAGCAAAATAAAGAGAACCCAAAGACAGCTAACTAGGTTCAGGATGAAATTAAGAACAAAAGTCCTCTCAGCTGATGTCACCTATTACAAAATCATATGGTCTTTTTTAAAGGATTCTTCACAGGAAAAAGTGTGGCGTCCCCTGTTATTTCAACCTGTAAATCTTCCTCTTACTAGATAACCTTGCAAAATAGTCCTGCTAACACTTCAAGTCAGGTTTTGAATGACTGATGATTAACATTTGGCTGCATTGTTTCCCGCAGGACACGTTGGGAGGAGGCTTTGATGCGACACAAGCTTTCGTCGGTGAGCTAGCAAACTTGAATATCTGGAATAGGAAACTTTCTATCGCCGAGATCTACAACTTGGCGACCTGCAACAGCAAAGCACCGGCTGGCAACGTCTTCTCCTGGACGGAGAGCAACATCGAAATATTTGGCGGAGCGACCAAATGGACCTTCGAGCCTTGCCGTTCGCTCAACTGAACTGCACTTCACTGTTCAAGAAAGGCCTCTCTGTATTTCTAAGCTTTTGTCGTTCTTGTCCTCATTTGACGTTTTGTTAGAGACTATCTGAGTTATTGGTAAGCTTAAATCTGGGATTTCTATCATTCTTAGGTATTTATGTGCAAAACAACACTTTTCATCTTGAGGGGGAAAAAAAAAATAATCTAATTTATCGTGGAAACCTCAGTGAGAAAGTATTGGTATCTGTTTGTTTTTCTTCCTCGGACGTTGAGTTGAAAGCACACCTAAGCTTTTCGTTTGGCTTATTTCATCTTGGACTGGCAGCTGGCAATCTGCGCCTTATGTTTGGACAATTCACAATCCAAGTGAGGAATTACATAAACCCCCTCCCACCCCCTTCCCTCTGGAGAGTGGGAGATTACGCTGTCCATCCAATTCTTGTCAGTGTTTGGCGCCCGTGAAGTGATGTCTGACGCCGTACAGCTCCCTGCAACCCCCCCACGCTGCCCCGCCCCTCCGGAACTTGCACTGTGACTGACGAAGAGATCGCCAGGAGACGAGGGTATGTTGAAGGACACTGCAAAGTCAGACTGTGGTACAAGTCAATTTGTAATTGTTGTTCGCTTCAATTGTTTCTGTAAGAATGTCGTTAACTTGCCAACATTGCTACAAAGCCTGGGTGCCTTGGGCTGGTACAAATATTCAGCACATTCTGTATGTTATAAGTTGCAGATTCAATGTTTATTGGTTTCGGTTTTCTTTTCTGAGCTGGGTTGCGTTTCTTGTTCCACTGGTAAATGTAATTTAATTAGAGTTTGTTATCTGACTTGACGTGTTTTGGCAGGTGTTTGTACTGTATTAGGAATGTTACAGTATTTGTATAGTAACAGCATGAATGACAGAGTGCTGTGAAAGCATTGTTGAAATCTGCTTTACTATCTTCTCTGGGTCTGGGTTTTTTACTGTATTGTTATATGCTCCAAGCATGGCAAAACTGAGAGACGAAGAATTTAATTTTTGTAATAAAATTGTGATACTTAATGTCACAGTGCATTCCTGGCTTTGGTTATGTGCATCGAAACGTGCGAGGGAAAAGGTTGAACGGGGGAAGGCGAGGGAAGGCAACACAGAGCGAGCGGGGGCAGGAGAGACAATCACTGATCAGACGTAACATTTTTGCCATGGTCAAACAGTAAAGAGGGGGAACTAATTGCCTAGATAAGTGAAATGTCCAAAGGCAGTGAAGGTCACAAAGAGGGCGCCTGAGGAAAGAAAAGAAACAGTGTGGGTGCCTCTGTGTGTTTGTGTGCAGTGACTCTTTATAAGCGGACTGCAGGAGATGACCCACTGGCTGTTTTGCTGTTGCTGCTGTGAGATGCAGTGCCTGCACTAAAGACGAGCGAGGCTGTCGGAGGAGAAAAGGGCTTGGTCATATCAGCCTTTCAATGGCACAGTTCAAGCGAACGACGCCTCGACTAAAACTACAGCACTCAAAGCTTGGCTCTCATTATCAGTTTACTCAGACGACCTGTTGCCGTAGCACTAAACATTTCTATGGAAGAGATGCTGACGGCTCCTGCATCGAAATTAGACATGTAATCGCTTACTCAACAGGACTCAACGTCAAGTGGTGAAAGCAATAGATCGGAATAACGCGATTTTGTTCTTCCGCTATTAGACCACGTTGAGATATTTCACCATGAGAGGTTTCGGAAAAGCTCTTCACAGTGGGCCGCTGTTGCCTTTGTTTTTCAAACAAGTATTTTCTTCATTAAGAAAACCTCTAGGTCCTCAGATGTTTATCATGTCATGTTGTGCAGAATAATTTCTGCTCATATGCATCACATTTTGTCTTATTATCGTATTATGTTTTATCTAAAGACGTTCAACTCATCAGTGTTCTGCTTACAAATAAACTCATTGAGGCTTGACTGGAATCTTACTGGGGAAAGATGACGCCGTAGTTGTTAAATCTCAACAGACTTCAAACCTTTCCAGGGCTTCAAATTCAACTGACACTTCAACTGCTTGCTTGACCTTGAAGTGGACTTTCCTGGAAGGCTTGCATCACCCTCTTCAAACTGAGATTTCAATTTTCCAATATTTACACATCAACTTCACCTGCCTAGGGGGCTTGAATCGGAAACTGAACTTTCAACAGCCTTTAGCTCTTACACTTTAACAAACACTTCAAAACTGTTCAGTGCTTCAAATCAATTAACACTTCAACTACTTTCAGTGTGTACATGTCAACTGACACTTCAGCTGATTTTACTCTTTAACTGACAGTTCAACTATGTCTGAATGAAAATTCCAATTACAGTTCAACTGACATTTCAGCTGCTTTCAGCTCGTACTCTGGCTCTCAAAAATCAGCAGACACTTCAAACTGTTTCAGTGCTTGAAATTCAACTGACACTTCGACTACAATTTTCAGCAGAAAATGTTGCATTTTTTGTCATCCCATTGTGGTTTATGGGATGAAGTTCCACTCCTCAGTGTGGTTAGCTCATGAACAAATTCATTGAGCCTTGACGGAAACATTATTGGTGAAAAACAAAAGTTGTAAGTCCTTGCAGGGGTTTCTGTTCAATAAATGTTGGTCTCAAGCTTGACCTTAATGTGGAGCTGAGCATCACCTTAATCTCCCATGCTGCACGGCAGACAGCGGCAAGGGGCAAGAGCCTTTTAAAAGAATGACAAGGCTTTAATAGAAAGAGCACATTCCTGTAGCAGCATTAAACACACACACATAGGGCAGAAAACTATTTATTCTTTCAACTAGCCACGTTGGCAGATGGGTCCCAAAACACTTGGATTTATCAGCAAATTACATTTATAGAAAATATCAGGGCAGCTGAAAGACAACTGGGTACTAGCCAAAGTGGCTGTCATTGTAGACGAACTTTCCAACCAGGATTTATCAGTATGTTTTGGATAAACACGTGCTAGCTTAAGGTATTTTAAGTAAGAGAGGACATTTTTATTTTGAACTGTTTTGATGAACGTTGTTTTGTGTTGCCACATAATCAAGGAATCCACATATTATAATAGAACACTTTTAGACCAGTAGGTTATACTATGACTGCTGAGCGAATACTGGCTCAGGCTTTAGGAGGGGGGCGGATGAACCACAGTCAGATAAGGCTGCCTCTACTTTTAATGCCACCACACACACACACACACACACACACACACAACACCCCTCAATGGGCGCCCAGTCATAATCACTTTGTCTGCTTTCTACACTCCGCTAAAAACCTTTCAGGGTAATGCTGCTAAGCCCTGACAGAATATGTTGCTGCAATTGCATTTGTGCTCCAGACACTGCTTTGCGCAGAATTTAAAGCGGACAGACTAAAATAGATCCAGGTGGCCTAACGGATGATCTCACACCATGTAAGACACAAAGATCAAACCACCTCTTACATGAATAATCTCGACTGACAACATGAAGAAATGGTTGGGGTTACGCATACGTTTGCTGGCACAGTACGTCAGATGACGAAGTCAAGTCAATTATATTTATATAGCCCTATATCACAAATCACAATTTGCCTCAAGGGGCTTTACAATAAGTACAACATACCCTCGATTCAAATAAGGAAACACTCCCCACCGAAAAACCCCCTTTAACAGGGTAAAAAGGGGTTTCTTCCATAAAAAAATGATAGAAACCTCAGGAAGAGCAACAGAGGAGGGATCCCCCTCCCAGAACCGACAGACATGCAATAGATGTCGTGTGTACAGAAGAGATTCACAACAGAAAATCTGTTTAACAGCTTCAGGTGATGCCCACTAAATAGGATCAGAGCCACACCAGGTCCTCTCCACAGTTCCACTTTCCGTTCCCCAATCAGCTGTTTGCTAACAATAACTACGGCAGCAGTGGCCGTTGAGCAGGGGGTGCAGCAGGTGGCTCGCAATCACAGATCCAGACTCTGCAGCTCCCGAGGCAGAAATACCCGCTGAAAGCGACAGAAAGAGAGAAGAGAGAGACGAGAAAGCACAAAACTACGGGAGAGAGAAGATGTCGAGTTAGTAACATGCATTAATGGGGTAAGAATGCATAGGGATGGAGAGGGAGAGGAGCTCAGTGCATCATGGGAAGTCTCCCGCCAGTCTAGGCCTACATCAGCATAACTAAGGGATGGTTCAGAGCTCACCTGAGCAGAGCACATATTCCAGGACACCTGCCCACCAGGAAATCTATATAGATGCTGTGGTTCATAGTGCAGATAAGGAGAACTTGCCCTACTTTACTTTTTTAGACATCACCGTACATCTTTAAGTAAAGTTGTCAACAAAAAGTCTACAGCCATGCTAGCGGTTCAGTGAGACCGTACTTATGCACAGTGGTGCTTTGAGCTGAATGCTAACATCAGCATTCTAACCATGTTCACCATCTTAGCTAACATTTGCTAATTAGCATTAAAACAAAGTTACATCTACTGCTTAATCTGATGGTAATGTCATTAGGTGCTAGTAGGTATTTGCGCATAAACGAAAGTATTGGACAAAGACATTTTGACTTGATGATGGCCAGAGATGAAAGGTCAGGCGATCAAAAAGTTATTACAAGCCATGCTCCGAGGACTATAAATGTCTGTAACAATTTTCATTGTCGAGATATTTTAATAAAAAAAAAAAAAAAAAAAAAGTCATCCTCAGGGGGGTGCTAGAGGAAAAGTCAGGGGATCACCAAAGTTAGATTCAATCTCTGGGCACCTCGAATGGGTGTACCAATTTTATGGAAATGGACCAACAGACAGACCGACATTGCCAGAGCTGTTTCCCTCTGTTTCCAGTCTTTATACTAAGCTAAGCTAACGCCTCCTGGCTATATCATTATATCTGTTCATTTAACTCTTGACAAGAAAGCGAATATGCCCATTTCCCAAAATTTCAAACTATTCTCAACTGTTAAATATCAGCAATAAAACAACTAAACAACAAGGTTTCTTAGACTTCCATGGCATCAGCTAATGGGGATCCTTTAAATAAACAAATATACAAGCAGCAACAGCGATAGCCATTGTGGTCTCATGAAGGTTAACCAGACCATAAACAAAAGGAAAGACATGCAGCGCTTACACAACATCCAAGTGAGCCAGGCTTCCTAGCCACATCCACTATATGGCTACAATTACAACACAACCCCTAAACATTAAAACCACATTACACCAAATCCAATCTGAATCAGTGATTAGCTTCTGACACCGGAACGAATGTGTTCCACTGATTTATTCCTGTTTCCTTTATCCGAGATGTATATCTGTCATAACAAAACAGAAGGAGCAAGCATTTTTAAAGACGAGGCCCCCTGAGTCAAACCACAAGAGACAGACAAGATTCACGGTACCACGTTATATCAATTCCTCCATGGAGGTTGTTATTTTCTTTTGGAGATCGAGCGGATAAAGACGTGACATCTCTGCTGACATCTCATTAATTCATAAGCTGTCCCCCGTGGCAGAGGGGAGACAGAAATAATGCTTCAGTTCAAAACTGCAGCAATTTCTCATGTTAACATTGGGGTGACAAAGCAGCATCATGTAATCAGAGTTTGGGGTTACCATGCTCAAACAAATAATGCTAAGGAGAATGTCTGCTGAAAGAGTGTGTGTTCCTTGGATTGATGACAGCCTGCCCATTTCTGCCACGGGCTGTTTCAAGTTGAGCTCCAAGACTTGACGAAGGTCAAATGGATTTGACTCATGTGCCAACGTGAAGCTTTCTCGTCAGGAGACAGCGAGAAAGAAAGAAAGCAAGAAAGAAAGACAGAAAGAGAGCGTCGTCTTCTTCCTCTGCTCTCCTCCTCTCAGCTCCCATGGTGAGGGTTCCCAGGATCAGCAGGGAGCGGAACTTGTGGCATTTACTGATCAGCAGCAGCTTCCAGGAGGGATGCAGGGAGGATAATGAGGCTTCCTGGGCGGGCTGGGATCAAGGCGGGTGTAGGCCACGACAGGAGGCTGCTCCACTGGTCAGGACTCCCTGTGGGACAAAAACTCCCCGCTAAACGAAGACCTGTCTGGGTCCATACAGAAGACGACCCACGCCTTTTATTAGCCAGCTACTTTGAACAGCGAAGGTGTCATTCCTCTCTATATATATATATAGCCTGAATATCACATGCGTGTCTCAGTGGGCTTCTCGGGCCAACATCAGCAGCAACCAGTCGAAGATGACAAGGACAAATATCCCCTGTAAAAATAATCTTAGCACATGTGTGGCAAAGAGAGAAGTCTCCCTCAGGGATAGATGAGGAGCTGACGGTGGGAATTGGCATGTGCATAAAACAGAAAGAAACACGTAGCAATTAATAGATATAGCCTAACAAGTCCAATAGTAGGATTACATACTGTATACAAAACTGATATAGTAAGCCCAATAAAATGCCACACTCTCACTTAATTTGCATTTGTGCAATGAAGTTTACAACCTACTTAAATCTGCATTAATTCTAGCATGATCATAAAAAAAAAAAAAACGCTTCAGTGATGTTACCAGAACCACATATGTGCCGGATTTAAGAGACCAAAAAAAGTTTGGCTGTTGAGAAAGGCTGCAGGAAGGAGACGTACCTGCTAGCTAGTAACATTGGCATTAAATAGAAAGTAATTACCTCACTTCTTTAGGGTTGCACTGTAACAGTTACAATAGCCACATACAGTAGGAGACTTTACTGTTAGTTAGCTAGCTAAACTGCTCACTGGGCTCAAATGTGTGCTGTGCAGCTGCACATAATGTTCTGCTCCCTTTAAGACTGCTATGCTGCAATGTAATAAGCCTCCGCTGTCCCATTAGATTTCATTAATGCAGTCGCATACGCGGCTGTTGAATAAGAGACAGGCAGGACATAGACTTCATCATTGTGTCAGTCTTACAAATTTCCTGAACGCTTATCATTTCTTTAAAACACTCCTGCGTCTAAGATCTGGAAGCTCTGCTCTCATCTACATACAGTATGTTCTTCTATGCTGAACTTGTTTGCGTCACCATGCCAACCTTAGCAATCAGTTTCTGTAAAGCTGCAGCGCTGCTCAGTACATGCACTTCACTGTGATTGGTTTGCCTGCTACTATCACAATTGTGCCCTTGTTTGAAGTCAGAGCTTTCATTTATTGGTTTGATTGAACTTGTGTCAACAATAGTATGAAGCTGATTGTGTTTTTGCTGAATGAACACTATTCATACCACTGGGTGGGGTTGTAGCGGACTCCCTCCTTTAATTATCCACAAGCAAACTTTCTTCTTTGAGATATCATTATCTACATGAGCTTGTCTGCATCCCAAACAAGTCTGGACAATCCTGACAATCCCGGCCGTTCTTTGAGATGCGGAAGCCTTTTGAAGAGGGCGTTTGATCTGAAACCCTGCTGAGTTATAAGCCAGCTCTCCACAGACAGATGCTCTCGCCTGCGGTTGTGGGGGCTCTCAGGTGTTTCCTCCCTCCCTGCTTGTGGGATGACTTTCACGCAGGTGATTCCAGGTTTACTCTCGGTCGCTGGACCTCTCTGTAGTCAGTGTGTTGTTCATGAATCAGTGTACATTTCCAATTTATTAAATAAGTTTCCCAAGGTTTTTTTTTGTTGTTATTGTTGCTGGGTTTAGGTGTTTAAGGGTCATAAAACAAACATACATGAGTGGCTGTGCAAAGTTTCAGTTCAAGCAAAAAGAACAGAAAAACAACCATGACAGCGCCAACTTGAAATCCCACCATTCCACTTCCGATCTGCTTTGATTTATTAATATGCCTAGCCTTAACCTAGCACCCACTTACCCCTCGCTGAATCCTCAATGAAATATGTATGGCTGACGCACGACAACAGGATGTCAAAGAGGAAGCTGGGGGACCACGGGGGAAGGTGAAGGGGCGGCGTCATCGCCAGGAGTCCAGATCTCATTTGAAAGGTCGTCTCGGGTGAACTCCCCCGTGGAAATCAGAATCTCTGAGGCAGACAAATTAGATGGATTGATCATAGCAGAAGGCCGACACAGGAGTGCATTTTTTTTTTTTTTTTACAATATGTAAAAAAGAAAATAACATAACATTTGATTTTGCTTGCGAAAAAAATATATGAATCTATGAAAACGCCTCCTTATCAAGTAGAAATTAAGTTACATTTTATGGACAACTTCGGAGAATATATCTATTTTTATGAAACATTTATTTTCTTGTGCTTATTCATAGAGTAAACTATCCAGTAAGTCTTGTGTTTAACAGAATGAATTTGAAGGCGTGAAAGAGCATGCAGCTGAAAAGTAGCTTGCATGTCGGAGTAAAAGGGTGGATCTAGGCCCATTAAGAAGGAACTTCAGTACCACTTTCTGATAAGACACCCTTTTTGAAAGGGCTTATCAGTTGACTAAAAATTCTGAACTCAATGTCCACGTAGTTGCTTGTTCAGGAGCTTTCAACCGTATCACACGGTCCTTTGCTCAATTGACAAACATCTCATTCATGTTGACTTGAAAGTTCATTCTTGAACTTGGAAACAGCATTTGACAAATATAACATAATCCCAACTCAAGGTCTACTTACTCGCTTGTTCTGGAGCTTTCAGTCATGTTACGTTTATAAATGGTCTCCTTTTGTAAGTTGTAAACAATGGATTTATCAATGGTTAATAAATCATTTGCTTCACTTATTTATAGGTCATTAATAAGAAAACCTTTTGGGTTGCTGTGGGGAAAAATCACAAGGCATCAAGTCTGCAGTTATAAATGTTACTAAGTTATTAATAAATGCCCATCGGTTTCTCACTTTTGAACAATCCACAACACTGCTGTTTAGAAATAATTAATAATAAGTTACGAGTGCCTCATTTTCTAATTAGAAACCAAGTCTGCAGTTTTAACAAGTAATTAATAAAAGGCTTTTTACAATAATTTGTCAACTTTGCAATTAGTGTTAATAAATTGCTAAAAAAATAACTAATAAATAAATTCCCTGTAAGTGGTTGAGGGGTCCACTGGTGAATTTAAGAGCTAACTAAAAATAACAAAGCAAGTGTCATACTGCAGGAGGATAAAACACCAACCAAAGACATTTTCCACATCCTGGCAACACAGAAGTTCTTATTAAAAAGTCCTGAAAACCTTTTCTCTATCAGTTTGGGATCCTTCATGAACACACTATTTTCTGCCAAAGTTCGAAAGGTTTTGGTTGCTTATTTCCCATGGAAGATGTATTTATTTAAAAAAATTAAATTAAATAAATTATCTGTGTTCTTTGCACTGGTTTGAAGTGGGCAGGGCTTAACTGGGAAATGATGACATCACATACCTCCACGCACCAATCATTAGCAACATTTGAACCGGAATCTGATGAAAGTTGGTGGGTAGTTTAGTCACGATTAATGAAATCTCATCAAACCAGTCCTGATTAGCAGGTTAGTTTACTTTTTGAGCGTTAAACTCACAATAAATAATAATAAAGAGGATTATATTTTAACTTTAAATGATGATTTATTAAGCCGTACTTTAACCAATTACCTTTAACCTGAAAAACACTCATAAAGGGTGGTGGTACAGTAATGTCTACAACAAAAATTTAATAGAGGTGTTAAGTTTGAGGAGTCTAATGGACTCACTGCTGTTGGTTCCTCCAAATGTTCCTCTGCCCTGTGTTCTTTACTTTTAGATTTTATATGCCCATCCCTCTCGTTTTCGCCCTCCAGTCATCTCGCTCATATTCCATCCTCCTTCGTCATCTTTATTTCTCTCAGTGAACCCAACTAAACAGGCGTATGCTTTTTCTTTATTTTCCCGTTACGCATGCTCACCCTCCCACGTTTCCCGAAAATTCCTTTCACTCGCTATTCTCTTTCTCTCATGTTCCTTCTCTCTCTCTCTCTCTCTCTCTCTCTCTCTCTCTCTCTCTGGGGAACCAACTACAGAAATAAGCCATCCACCAGAGGCCAGTGATTTCTATAACTGGGGGGGTGGGGAGGGCCTCACAGTGGTCTGCTGCATTGGGAAAAGCTACAAGAAAAAAGGGTGTGGACAAGAAGACCACGGAGGGGATAAAAAGTAAAAGCATAAGAGACAAGAGAGACAAAGTAATGTACCTGGAGACGAGCAGGTCAAAAGGTCCAAATATAGGTCCTGGACTTGTTTTTTTGTTTGTTTTTTTTTTAAACAGCCCCCATCTCGGGGTTGGGGGCAAGGTGTAGGGAGAGCAGTGAAGTGCTAGTGAAGTGTAAATGGGATGATGTGTCCTCTCAGGGGACGTTAAGTACTGTACATGGAGTGATCACATATTCAAGGTCAGCAGTATGTGCACTGTCAAATGTCCATGGATGAGTTCGCCGTCTGATTGAGATTAACACCATGGCTCTCCTTTGAGTTTTGAGGACTCCAATGGTAGGGCTCGTCTTGTGATCAGGGCCCCGAGGGGCCACAGGGATACGGTGTCACAACGAAAGAGAGAAAGAGGAAGAGGCTGGCAGAGAGACCTGTAAATAAAGTAGATAGAGAGCGACAGATGAGGTGAACAGGAAAGAGGCTGGAAAAGGAGAAGGGAAAAAGGACGAGAAGATATAAAAGAGAAGGACAGATCAAATGGAGCAAAGTGAGGCAGACAAAAGAGAGAGGGAAAGAAAGTAACAAGAGATGGGAGAGGTTATGAGAGGTGGCCACAGCAGGGCGACAGTGAATCAAAGTAGATGCTGCCGTTGGGTACACATACTGTACATATTCCATCTCTAAAGCCGCCTTTCTTAGGAAACACCAATACCGCCCCTCATCTTCACTCCATTTCTCCCTCCCTTCCTCTGGCGCCTCTCTCCTCCTCCATCCCTCTCTCTCTCTCTCCCTCTCTCTGTGCCAGAGCACCGCAATAGCAGAATGAATAATTGAACAAGCCTGAATCGGGATTAAGAATTTCTGTTGCGGTTGTGTCTGCTGGTGTGGCAGGCAGGCAGGCAGCAGGCATTCATGACAAAACCAAAATAAAAAACACACACAAACACAGTCCCTGACTTTCGTGTTTGCTTCAGCATAAATCGGAGAATACACTTGAATACACAACCACGCGCACTATTTCACGCACACGGCTAGAGCTTGCAACTCGGAGTAAGTAGCCTGTGTTGCCGTCTCACTGTGGGGATTTAAGTAAAGAAGAATATTCCGCTACAGAGGTACTGGAGCCTCTCTCAGCCTTGTATGACATTGAGCTGCTGTTCAGAGTTAGAGTCTGAGAGGAAGAGAGAACAGGCCATGTTTGATATGAATATTCCCGAGCAGATTTCCACTGAAGGGGAATCTGTGCCGCATGGGATCAATCAGTTTTCCCAGTGGAGAAGAAAAAAAAAGAAAGGAAAAAAAAAAAGAGCACGTAGAGGACAAAAGTTAGAAATGTACTGCAGGAGATGTGTGTGTGTTGTATGTGAGAGGGAAGAAGAGACAGGAGTGCTGCAGTGAATGTGTGTGTGTGTGAGGGAGGGACAGAGAGCTGCAGTGGACCTGTATGGATACAGTTTGTGTGTGTGTGTGTGTGTGTGTGTGTGTGTGGACAGAAAACAGACTGAGTACCTGCTTAAGTGCCTGTGAGATGTGGAACAGAAGGGAAACATGTCTGTGTGTGTGTGTGTGTGTTTGAAAGAGGAGGAGGGTGTATCCACAGGGTGTTGTCAGGTCGGGCCAGAGCTACAGCTACAACTGTGTGAGTGAATTTGCGTATATATGCTCCAGTTCCAGCTTAATTGGCCCAAATATGCCATTCAGGGAGGCCGGCTCCTCGCCCCTCCATGTGGCCTCCTGGGAGAAAGGGAACATAAGTGACATGTTAAACTAGCACGAGCTCACACGCAGCCACGCACAGCTGCCCGCTCGCCTCGCCGCCATCTGGGAACAACGCCAACGGACGTGCAAAGTAATTAGGTCAACCGTGAATTATTTAATGCATATTCACAGGTATATAGTACACACAAACACACACATACTACTTCTTGACATAACATTTACCTGCATACATTTGAAACCTGCTCCATGAATATATTAAGTTTACCTGACAAAGTTATGAGGATAGAAACTTTCTTAAGTGAGTACAAGTGATCGACAGTGTGCAGGACTCTTTGGTTTTGGATCCTATACACCTGTCAATAAGCGGTCATGGAAGGACTTTGTCGTAATTACTACCTGCATACACTGAAAATAAACAGTACATGCATGCAATACACACATTCACACAAGTACACACAGTGGACAGAAGACAAAGTATTGCCCACAAGTCTTAAAAGGTTACTCCAAGAATTTAGAATGTCACATCTATAAAGTTGGGGGCCTTGCAACAGAAAGATTAAAGGCTGCTATACACAACATCAATGTTGTTTTATTGTATGGCATGCAATAAAACGCGAGCTAGGTCCAGGAGAATATTGGTCACGATCAGTATCAGATTTAGCGATGAATGCCTGGTGAATGACATCTAAATGATACAGACAGTGAAAATAGTAACGCTAACAGCCGTGCTAGTGTCTCTGTGAAGCCGTACCTCGGTACAGTGGGACGTTGAGCTAACACCAGCATGCTAACATGCTCACAGCCATAATGCTAGCATGTTGATATTTAGCAGGTACGATTTTGACCAAGTTCACCATGTTAGTTTAGCATGTTTGCATGCTAACATTTGCTAATTAGCGTTAAAACAAAGTAGGCTACAGCTTAATCTGATGGTAATGTCCTTAGCTTTGTATTCTGTGCTGGGCTTTATTCAGACTATTTTCTTAAGCACTTGTGCTTTTTGTTACCTTGTGTTGTTATAATTGCTTCCATTGTCTTCCTCATATGTAAGTCGCTTTGGATGAAACGTTGGCTAAATGACTAAATGTAAATGTAGGTGCTAGTAGGTATTTGTTCATAAACAGAGATAAAAGGTCAGGGGATCAAAGTTATTACAAGCCATCCTCCGAGTACTATACGTCTGTAACAAATGTCATGGCAATCCAACCAGTAGCTGTCGTGATATTTTAATAAAACAAAAAAATGTCATCCTAGAGAAGTCAGGGGATCACCAAAGTCAGATTCGATCTCTGGGCACCCTGAATGGCTGATTCAGCAGCTGAGGATGATGAATGTCATTAGATTATCATCACTGGTATTTGCTGATAAACCAAAGTACTGGACACATAAGAAGTTTGACCTGGTGATGGCACTAGGTGAAAAGTTTAGTGATCAGCAGAGTTACCACAATTCATCCTGAGGGGGACGTGCATGTCTGAACCACATTTTATGGTAATCCCTTCCAACAGTTGTTGAGACATTTACTAGAAGCCAAAAATGTCAAGCTCATGGTGGCGCTAGAGGAAAAGTCATTGATTGGCTGGAAACCAAGAATGTCTGTACCAAAGTTTGTGCCAATGACTTTCTCAGACTTGGTATTTTTCTCAGAAGCGTACTTCGAATGTTAATCCAGTTAAGGTATTTAACCTGAACAGAAGGTGCTGCATTAAACTGTACAACAACATCATGGCTGGAAATGTTACTCTAAATTAGACATGTATTGTATTTAAAATGATAATTCAATTAGGGAAATTAAAGCAAAATCCCTGCCACTGAATGAGCTTTGCTAAAAGGCTGGCTACATACTAGCAAGCTAAAGCAGGATAGAGGGGGCCAAGAGAGCTAGCTAGCCCACCCGTAATGCTAACGAATGCCCTCGTGGTAATAACACCTTCCCGCTCATTAGTCGAGAGGACTGTTCGGTTCACATGATTAATCTCTGCATAAAGCCTTACTGGCAAGGATATTGTTTTGAGTGTTGCTTCTGCAACAAAAACATTACATAAGAAAGCATAAATAAGTTGGAATTACATAAGCAAGCACAGAGAAGCAGCAAGTTTTTCTTGGATCAGCAGCTGGGGACTGAGAGCTGGCGGATGATGGAGGGAAACAGATAGAAAGAAGGGAATCAAAGCGATGATTCAGCACCTGAGTAAAGGCCGAGCAGAAGCCACGAGGCTACGAAGCCCACGATGACAAGGCAGAGAGAGAAGAGACTTCAAAAGCAACCAGGAGGAAAGGACCTGGGCTCGCTTCGGATAGATGAACTTCATGCTGAGAGCCTGATAGAACAAGAGAGAGAAAACAAAGAGAAGCGCAGAGATGAGGAATGATCAGTCTTGTGATGGGGAGGGAAATTGTTACAGGATTGATTTCACAGTGAGGTCTCTGCATTGCCTTAGTGCTTTACATCAGTGGCTCGCAAACTTTTTTCAACAATGTACCCCCACTTTGAAATGTTTGTTCAGCCAAGTACGCCTTGACCAGCGCAAAACATTTTTTGTAGAAAAAACAAGTCTATAGAAGGAGGTACACTATCGCCCTGCGCCATCAGTGTCTGATTTATTAAACAACAACCTTGTAAGTGAAAACCACTAGAATCCATCATTAAATTCATGGAAAACCAATTTTTTGTTATCATGCAATGACACTAAGACGGCACTGCAGTTGCATTGAACTGCATCTTTTTGAGAAGTTGCAGTTACTTTAGAGAGAAACACTGAGGCTCTTTGTCTCTCTCGGCGGCGGGGACTAAACTGCAGGGATCACACTCTTTTCAAAGCTCAGTCGGTTTCTTTGCTTTGCTTTGTTTTGACCAGAGTCATTGCAGAAAAAGAATGTCAGGGAAGTAAGAACCAGTCAAGTTGGCCAAATGTCGCTATGACGGACTTCACTGGAGCTCTCTCCACATCCCCACTAGAGAGGAAAGCGTCCACCTGAGGAAAGCAGGTGAAATCCCCCTCTGCACAGGCTCTCTGCCACAGCTCTGCTTTCTTTAGGACGCCACCCAGGTCATACAGGTTCAGGATGCGGGTGTCCGTGCCCTGCAGACACATTCAGTTCGCTGACTATATCTGCCAGATAGCACAGCTTCGCAAGCCAATATGTGCTCAGACAAAGTGGCAAGGGGAGATCCGTGCTCTGACAGAAAGGTGCACACTTCAGATTGTAATCGTGGCAGCCTGTTGAGTGTCCTCCCGCGAGAGAGCCAGTGCACTTCTGTGTGCGTAATAGCAGTTGTGTGCTTTCAGCTCCCGTGTTTTCACAAAGGTGGGCGAAACAGTTGCACATTGTATTATTATCTTTCTATGTGTTTTAAGCGGCTACGTTTCAACCACAAATCCATTTTCGTCTGTCACTGAACACCGGAACTGGCTTCCCGCTCACAGGGAACAAACATCCTCGTCAACCTGACTGCGTTTGTTGCCTTCTTCTTCTCTGTGTTATGGCAGTTAACAATTGCATTGGAAATAGGAACATCGAATAGAAAATGTGGTTTATCGGACTTACATTTACATTTTTTATAGTATAATTATTTTAGGATTTATGCAAGCCTGGTGTTTTTGAAATTAACATTTAAAAGAAATCTCACATACCCCCTGCAGTACTCCAAAGCACCCCTAGGGGTACGCGTACCCCCATTTGAGAATCCCTGCTTTACACCACTGTAACTATATTGAGTATATTGTTTTCATGAAGCTTGAGTCACTCAATGATCGATTTACTATTTTGTGTGCGTCTTAGTTATTTCAAAGCATTTCACAGCCTGCACTATGTAATCCACTGTCCTAACAACCAACAATGAATTGATCTCACTGACGGTGTATACAGTCAGTCAGTCATTTTCTACCGCTTGTTCCTGTTGGGAGTCGCGGGTGACTGGAGCCTATCCCAGTGACTTTGGGCCTTAGGCGGGGTACACCCTGGACAGTGGCCAACTCGTCGTCACAGGGCTGACACATAGACAGACAACCATTCACACTCACATTCATCCACTAGGGGCAATTTAGAGTTATCAATTAACCAAGACATGCATGTCTTTGGATGGTGGGAGGAAGCCGAAGAACCCGGAGTGAACCCACGGTAACACGGGGAGGACATGCAGACTCCACCCAGAGAGATCGTGTGACGTTACGGTGTATACGGAGCCTGATATATCTTGTTCCTTTGCAGCATAGAGCGCCATTGTTGTCCAAAAACTATTAAAAACACATCAATGAGTCACCATGTTGCACTGGGTGACATGTTCCTTTATTGAGGTAAACATGGGCACTGTAGTGTGAGTCAATCCCACATACACCATCCTGCTGCCGTAAATACTCAGTAGAGCACCAAATGTGTATTAATCTGCATCCGAAAATAGTCCACAAAAAATGCACTTCTACCTCTTGTTTGAGTAATGTCTGCAAAGAAATTCAGTGCTCAGCTGTTTTATTAAATTATTTAGCCTTTAAAAAAAATAAAACTATGTATTTGTGGCCGGTTTTGAAAGATTTCCGTCTTGAGGAACCAGCGGACTTGGGGCTCAGTACCACAGCGGCATTGGAGGGAAGCAGCGACACTAACATTTGTTTTGGTTTTCATACCTATACTTTTTTGTGGTTTTATTAGATAGTGATAGCAGAGAGATGACAGGAAAGAGGTGGAGAAGGAGAGATGGGAAAGAGTTGCAACAAAGGTCCCTAGCCAGACCTGAACAGGGGACGCCGCAGGCCAAGGTTGGCGTTTGCTGCTAAGCCATGGGGGCACCCCTTGGTCTTTGTCTGTTAATGGGATTTGTTTGCAATTAGAAAAAATTTGAATAACGCCAGACTTATCCTTTAATTGAATGGTCCACAGCTGGCATTGGCACGTTACTTAAAAAAAAAAAGTTTATATTTGATTGTATCAGTACATATCATTGATACATTTCCTGTTATTTGAACATCTTGACACAATTTTTGACCTGTTTACTCTGTTATCAGTCACCCATACAGAAATTTCTATTACACAGTGCATACCTAAACAATAAAGTACGTACCAGTATAGATGTTGCTGATCATAGTGTGTACTGTACATATTCACATATCCATACATTCATGTGCCCACGTAGGTTAGGCTTTGATGTTTTATTATAGTCTAGAAGTCGCCCTACTGCTACTACGGTCTTCTATTACTGTTTCATACGCATCACTTAAATCATCTTCTCAAAGCATGACCCGTCTAATCCTTCATCTACATTTATATAATATACAGTCAGTCAATTACCTTTCCTAAATTTAAAGGTCCAGTTTGTAACATTTAGGAGGAGCTATTGGCAGATATAGAATATGATATTCAGAAGTATGTTTTCACAGGTGAATAATCACCTTGTGTTTTCGTTACCTTAGAATGAGCCGGTTTTATCTACAGAGGGAGCGGGTCCCCTTCCACGGAGGACGCCATGTTGCACCGCCATGTTTCAGTTCCTTCTCCCATTTATCTTTAATATTGTATACTGTAAATGGCATGTTACTTTGGTATGCCTACTGGAACATTTGCTATTGGTTTAATTATTTATCTTGGAGAGCGGTGTGTGGGGACTATGAGGATCCCCCTGATGCCTCAGAAGAGAAGGACCTGAAAGACCTTTGAGTCAAATTCCAGTAGACCAGTGTTTTTTTTTTTGTTAAGTAGGGCAGGTCTATCAGCTCATTGTGACAGTAACATAAAATGCATCAGTACAGAGGGGTCCTGCAGATCACAGGAACCCTCCCAGTCACAACGACTCTGGTTGCTCTTGATCAGCGCATTAATATATCACGGTGAATGGAGGTGTTTTTTTTTTTTTTAAGATTTAAAAATGATTTCAGAATATCTTTAACTGCCGTGCATGCATGGATTTCAGATTAACACCAAAGGGACTGAAATCCTAAAAATGAGCAAAGACATCCCAGTCATGTTGCAATCGTCCTTTAGGGGAAAAAGAAGTGTTTTGATGCTCTGCAACATGAGTATGACCTCATGAACCAGAGACAGCTACACGTGGGGTGAAGGCCAACCAATTCCCTGAACCAGTACCAATTACTGCACTGATGTCCCAAGGAAAGACAACTTGAGCTCTATGCACACTGCAAAAATCCCTTGGCTCCCGTAGCTCACAGATTCATTAAAAAATCCTTCTTATGGTCTTCTCTCACGTGCCCGTCTCCCTTAAGGGACTTCTGAGAATTTCTTCTCTACACCTCTTAACTGGGCCTAAAACTGACCTTCACATTGATGAACACACTCACCACCATTCAAGACACATTTTGTGATGTACTGTCCTGGTGGTTAAAATAGTTGTTCCTGCTTAGTGGTCTGTTATGGAGAAATGAGTTCTCTCGGCTGAAACCCTTTACATGCATGGTCGCCAAAAAAAAGAGAAACAGTATTCAAAAGTAATACCTGTAATTAAAAAAAAAAATAAAAAAAAAAACAATCAAGAAAAAACACTTGCCCAACTTGGCCAGAAATATTAGATTATAATATCCATGATAGGCCTTAATCGCAGTAGCCATTTTCTCTTGTCGGAGCAGGGGAAATAAAGTGTAAATAAGCTACTGTCTGCTGACAAGTTTAACATTTCAATTTGGAAGATGTCCAGTGATGCCGGTAACGGTAATCAGATTAAAGTTACTTATCCAAGTCACTGTGCATTAATATTTTTTTCATTTTCCTTAATAAAAACAGAGTTTTGCCTTCTTCTCGCATCTCGGGAAGGAAAGGCACGTATGCGACAAGTCCTGTTTTCAGCATGAGGACAGTTCACGTCATGTGTAATAATAATAATAATAATAATAGTAATAATAATAATAATCACGCAGCGACACAAACGGAAACAACAGTGGAGGGAGGAGAGAGATGTGGCGTTTTCTAGCTGGAAATACAGACGCTATTTTGAGGCTGTGTCAGCTAAAGGTGGCAATATTAAGGTTCGTTGTGGCGACAACGTGTTATCTAGCTACAGAAACCCTACGTCACAGTTAAAGAAGCATTTGGAGTCGCAGCGCTGCGCGGTCACACTTACAGAGCGAGTCCCAGCAGGTGGAGCGAAGCGGAGAGCAGGAGGCCCCCCACCACCCAAACTACAACAGCTGGACTACCGTAAAAACAAGTATTTATGTGAAGTGAATTCAAGAAAGACTGGCATTATTTTATTTTTTATAAAAACGTATTTTCTCAGGAAATAGTTTTTAAATTCAACTTAAAATGTTTGGAGACACATTGTTGACATTAATGTTAAAAATGCACTTCCACTAAAGTGAGTGTTGGCAAAACCAGCTGTCAGTTATTTTTATGTTGAGGCAGCGGGGGGGTTATTGGCGGAATATAACTAATAAAGTAACTTGTAATCTAACTTACTTTTAAAATCAAATAATCTGTAAAGTAACTAAGTTACTTTTTAAAGGCGTAATCAGTAATTAGATTACTTTTTCAAAGTAACTGGGGCAACACTGAAGATGATAATAGCAAGTGATCATATAATCTTTTTTGCGACACTCATTTGTAACGGGTTTGGAGGGCACTAACAAATGCAGCCCCATCACCAGACAAGAACGCCGCCATTGGACGATTGTTCAAAACCCTGGAATAGGTTCAACGGTGGGGTTTGTTTGTTTTTTTTATTCTTGCTTTCTGCAGTATCCGCACATGGCAGCCTTGGTATTGTAGGAGTAGGATGATGATGAATTTAACTATTTCCCAGAAAACTGATGCCCTCTCCTAAACCGACTGTCTCGGACCCATAAAACAAGCTCCGTGAGAATGCAAAGATAAACTTTCCCCAAACGGCCTGAGGTCATAAAATGACCTCTGGCCGGGGACTCAGTGGGGACGCCAATGAAAGTGACAGAGAGTTTATGAGCCTCACTATTCCCCGCCTCTGGATGATATCTGGACAAAGAAGCCAACTTTGCAGTTCAGAGTAAAAATGGATATTAATTGATTTACCATGTTTAATTAATGCTACATGAAGAATGTGAAGTTTTTTTTCAAAACATGCTGACTTTGATACAGGAACGAAACAAATCCAGAAAGGAGATGTAAACTGGAATGTCGAATGTTACATGTCGCGCGGGACTGATAGGGGGTCGGTTCTTCCCCCTTCTTCTGCGCGCCTCTCCGAAACAACCCAAACACATTCCCATGAAGAACGTGGACATAATGTAAGAGGCATGTAACTAGATTATATATATACACACACCTGTAAAACAGGAGACAAGATGAAGCAGAGGAAACTTGCTGCCGTCCGCCTGGTCGGACTTGCCTGAATCTATTAAATAAACACATTGTCAAATGCTTTACTCATCCACGTAATCCCAAGTCTCTCTTTAGTTTATTCGCAGACACCAGTCATCAACAGGTGACAAAATCCATAAAATCAGAAAAACACATAGGGAAATTAAAGCCACATGCCAACTCATAAATATTCTGAGTCATTACGAAGGAATATAACCCTTTCGCCAGTTATTAGTTACTTTACCCCAGCTGGTTAGCTGATAGCGGATTAGCAGCATTTTAGCTTTCGAGGGATGAATGACCTCTGACTAGCATGGCACACGTTTCACCAACACAACTCACACCAAGCACTTGAAAGACGACACCAGAAAAACGTGCAATGAGCTGTAACGTTGCCCATAACAACACACCTGGCGTTTGTAACACGGAGGGGCAGTATCGTGAACCACCCTGAGGGGAAATAGCGCCCGCGCCATTTCCCACACTTACAACGACGCCAGAGTAACGTTAACTCAGGGAAACACGGCAAACCACGCTATATGTTGCCCACACAGCATAAAAACACGAGGGGTAACACTTCCCTATGCTTATGTATGCCTGCAGTGTGTTCATACACATCACTAACCTGTAAGACAGGAGGAACGACGACGCAGAGCAAACATGCTGCCGGCAGTCTGCTCGGTCTCGCCAGACTGACAAAGTTCCGACAGCGACGTCATCAGGGCAGTCCCGCTACGGCACGCGCCCTGCTGCCCCCTGCTGCCTGCAGTGGGTTACTTTTCAGCGCAAAAGCCTTGGGAGACGTTACTAAATTGCTGTTTTATGAAAATAAACAGTGTTACTTGATATAATATCATTTATATTTAGTATATAAGTATTCCATTAAACAAAATAAAAATACGATCACATATCTTTATTTATTTATTTATTTATGTATTTATTTATTCATTTATTTATTACCGGGACAGTGCATATTAATAAACATTTCTGTCAATATGCCAGAGTTAGCCTAAAGGTGGGGGTCAAGTATATTTATGCATATATATAGGAACATCATCATCATTTTCTCCCGCTTGTTCCCGTTCGGGGTCGCGGGTGACTAGAGCCTATCCCAGTGGCTTCGGGCCTTAGGCGGGGTACACCCTGGACAGTGGCCAACTCATCGCAGGGCTGACACAGAGACAGACAACCATTCACGCACACATTCATCCACTAGGGACAATTTTAGAGTCACCAATTAACCTAATGCATGTCTTTGGATGGTGGGAGGAAACCGGAGAACCCGGAGAAAACCCACGGTAACACGGGGAGGACATGCAGACTCCACCCAGGGAGGTCGTGGTCTGGTCCGGGATTCGAACCCACGATCTCCTTGTTGGGAGGCAGTGGCGCTAACCGCTCTGCCACCGTGCACCCCATAGGTTCATATAGGAACATATGCATGTGTATTAATAATAACCGATGTAACATGACATTTTTCTGTTACCAGTCATAAGGATGATATCCTGTCATTCATATAAATATGTGGGAGTGAAGGGTTTTGCCGCCGCCCTGGACAGAAGACTACCAAAACAGTCAGGTCTTCTCTTCCAGGAGTCCTCTGCTCTGCAAGCGCACCCTCGCCACAGTTGTGTAACTCGCCCGTGCCCTCTGCCCTTTCCTGCACGTGTCTCCTCCGCAGGCCACGCTTCTCGTCAGAGCCCGCTTGGCCCACGAGAATCAACTGAACCCAGAACCTCACAAGAACGCGCTGAAGGCCGACATCCAGCACTCTACCATGGCGAAGTTGGAACTGGACGAACTGTGAGTTTAGCACACCCTTGAAGGCCGCCGCCACGTGGGCGCGAGAGAGGCCGACTCCAGCCGAGTTGCCCCGCGGGACCCGACAAGGCCCGAAGAAGCCCGGGCTCCACAAGAGGAACCACTGGAATCATGAACCATTTCACAAGTGCTTCCCAAAACTTCCCCCAGTTGTAAAGGGTGATTTTCACTGGTCAACGCCAAAATGATCCACTTAATCTGACTACACTGGTCCTCTGTCATTTCTCAATAATTCATCGCAGTATTCATAACATTCATGGCCGCATGTATCCATTCCTTTGTCTGCCTAGCAGTTATTAGTTGTTTGTGTGTTGTTAGTTGTGTGCGCGTAATAGATGTTTACATATAAAGAATCGTTGCCTTTGGGTTCCGCAACTTCCATCCAGTCACTTAACTATCCGTTCCTTGTTTTACCTCTTGCTACCTGATTTCAGGTTAATGCCCTTACAAAGCTAATTCCTGCATTATTTCTTGACTGATGAAGAGAAACGGCTTGGTGTAAAACTGAGCTAAACGTGAACTATATGTTAAATGGTGGAGAATGTTAATGAAATTGCTGCTGCTTCGTACTCACTGGGCGACACATTGATAGGATACAGAATGGAGGCAGAAACACGTACATTTCCTACAGTTTGGTTAACTAAAACACTTGATTAAGGTTTGGAAAAGACCATTGCTACGGTTAATTAAAAAGTGAACATTTATTGCAAGTTTGTGACAGTAGGAGAACTCTGGTTTCCTGCATGAAAGTCATATCTGCTACATGCCAATCCGTCACCCCACCATCTCCACACGTTCTGCTTCACTGAAGGGCGCATTTCTGCCTGAATCGGACAGAATTTGGACGGAAATACTATATGAGATCGAGAATTGTCTAATATGGATGTAATTCCTAGAGGTACTAGACTGGACAAATGATATTGTCCTACCGATGCAGATGTCAGATGAGAAAAGGCTCATATGGGTCATTTTGGAAGTTTGTTTGGAGGACTTGTTGTTCTGTTGCTCCAAAGTCATTTTTATGAATGAAAAAACATGAAAAGAAAAATAACCCCCTCTGTTCCTTTGGTATTTCAAGATACTTCCAACACATTGGTTGCCAGTTTTGCTTGATTGTCCTTCAAAATCTTAGTGGATATATTACTGTGTGAGACACAGATGACACGTGTAGCCTCAAATGACACCATCTCTTATGAGGGCAACAGAAGCATGGCAGCTCCACTGAGGTGAAGGAGAAGACCAGGAGACAGGCACAGAGGACAGAGTCGGGCAGATGTACATTAAACCCTTCACCCAAACAGGATTCTTAACCGGCACCAGCTCACACACTAATACATATACACATATTCACCTGTACATGAGCGCACAGTGTCCCTAATGCATCAAAGAGTGTTACCTTCAGTCAGGCAAAAAGGTTGTTCTTTCTGTTCATCTTCTGTGTAGTTCTGTGTCGATTTGTGCCTTGGCCCCTTTAATCTCCATCCAGCTGAAAACCACAACAAGGCCCAGGAATACTGTAGCTTTTCCAGGAGGGAGAGGCAGACAGACATACAGTTAATATTTCATGTCTGTAGAGACTTTTAGTTCACGAAGAGCTTGGGACCACATGAAACACAGTTTGATGGTTAAACCAAGTAGTGAGAAATCAGCTGGAGGAACCCCCCCAGGATAAAATAAACGGAAAGCGCTTTGTCCCTTCTTTCTCTTGGAAGTCTTTCATCTGAGAGAATCGGAGATTGTTTAGACCACAGAAAAAGGAAAGTGTAAATCTGTACCCAGGACCCGAGAGTCTGTGTAGTCAAGCATCTGCGACAGTGTCTCTGCTTACATACTCACCAGTATATCAAAGGTGCAGTTTGTTTGGGTTATATAAAACCTATCAAACCGAGCAACAAACATGTGAATCCCACCTAATGTACAGGATAAAAGACTCAGACTTGAGTCAGATTTCATTTTCAAAAATTAGGACTTAACTGCTCCGAGATCTGATATGCCTGAGCCTCTACTCCCTACAGACTTGACAGCAAAAACATCAAGTCTCACATTTTGATCTGGTAGAATCCCAGAAAACAAGGCCGGTCCGCACAGCTTGAATATTGAATTATTAGGCCTACTGTACTGAAAGGGCTTAGTTTTCGCTATGGAAAAAGCAACATAAAACACAGCTTTGTAAGGAAAATGTTCCAATGCAAAATAATAGCAATCATACAGAGGTTTAAAAGACCTGCATGTTGACGTGCAATTAGCTTATGAAGATTTGTGACTTGATTTGAGACTTGCTCTGGTACACAACTTGTTGTGCCTGACTTGTGACTTGAATTAAAATTGTCTCGATTGACGTGAGAAATTAGTTGAACTAGTGTCAAGTACCTTGAGACTGGACTTTGAACCTGTGTTGATTGACTTTACACCTGGCACAAAGTTGTGTCAGTTGCTTTGAGACCTGACTTAAACTCATCTTGACTAACTTGAGACTTGAATTGAACTTCTCTCAGTTGACTTGAGACCTCAACTTTAGTACTAAATATACTAATACTAATCCTTCTCGATTTATTTTTAATGGAGGTTTACTACTTATCTTCATGAACTCTCTTTCTCTGTAAAAAACAAAAAGGAAAAAGATTCTACTTATGCATTTATGAGGACCAAAATACAGGAACAGAAAGTCAAGTTTCAGTGGCTCTGTTAGTTTTACAGTAAACAAAACCTAATATTATAAGTAAGGTTTGATTAGACAGTCAATAATTAAAGGCATACCCACAATACTTGAGTACTGTTAAAAACACTTATTGTGTGCAGTTGTAGAAATATCAATATGTTCATGAACGCTAACAAATGTTAGCTAGCTAGCTTTTGCTTGTTGTCAGAGGCCATTCTGGAAAATGAAATCACAGACTGATGCAGAAATAGATGAGACAAGTTAATACACAAAGAAAGTGAATTGCAAGACTGATTAAAAAATACCTTCGGTAAAAATCCCTTTTGGAAGATTGTTTCCTTAAAGCTCTCCTCTGCGTCTCCACATTGTTGTCGTCTCTGCAGAGAGCTGAAGGAATTCCTCAGCCTCTCCCAATCACAAATTTTTTTTTTCTTTGAGAAAGCAAACATTATTATGTTTCTGCCTCTTTATCTTTACTTGTGTCTTAATGTCCAATATGTAACATAATGTAGAGAACACCTGTAGAAGCAGCAATAATTTAGTCCCTAAAACGTCTTTATAATGAAGATTTAGAATGAGTTTTCATTGTTGACCATTACTACTTGGCTAATTTAATTTTAGAACATCACTGTTTTAGATTTCATATTAGGTCTTTACAGAAGAATCTTTGTTTGTGATTTCAACTCCAAAAAGCTCACAATCCATTTTACATTAAGTTAGAGAGATCAGGGCCACAGTCTTGTAAAACACAACATTTATCAGCCACAAAAGTCCGTCATTTTCTTAACACCGAGTGGAATCCTGGGGAAAAGACAGCACAATTATAAAGCTGAGAAAAGCATTTAAACATTTAAACAAGAAGCTATAAGGAGGTCATAGTTGATGGTGAGCCAAAAGAAGCCAGCTTTTTCTTCAAAAAGAACGAGGGAGAGAACGGTGGCAGAGCTGTCAGAGGAGGACAGCAGGATCGCTGCCCTCTGTCCACCCAAGTTTCAACTGCTCAGGGCCTCTGAAACTCAGCGTGAAACGGGAGGTGGAAGAGAAGATGGAGGGATTGCAGATGGGAAAACTGTGGAGCAAACAAAGAACAGCAGAGGAGAAAGAAGCTGTCAGGTTCGTTCTCTGACTGTCAGTTCCTTATAGACCAGTGAGGTAGATAATAGAAGACCCAACCAGATGGTCTTCTGCTGAGGTAATCTGTCACGATTTAAAATCCTTTAGCATTAATACTGCTTAATCATTAGCTTTTTATAACTTGTGAACAAGGCTGAAATGATCATAGTGGTTGCTGTTGAAAAGTGTGAACAGGTGAGAGGTGGACATTCAACTTAGAATTTACTTGCATCTTCAAAAGCTACATAGTTTTAGATCAAAAATAGAGTATGGCCAAAGAAGTGAGTTCTCATTCATAGCATTTGTTTCGATGTCGAACTATGAGACGTGTCGCCCTCAGAAGCATTTATCTCAGTACGCCAATCCTGAATGGCTGGTGATCGCGGAGTCCGTGTCAGGTAGATTCACCAACCCTTGAATAGCTTCCACTACAACGCAGCACCATTCAAACACGTCTTCTTGCTTCAGAGCATATCTCTGTAGTATAGGCTAGCTACTGTCCACAGATCAGATTTTTACAGATTAGCACACCAGCTAATACACCGTTCCTCCCAGTTAGCACTCCAGCTAACGAAGATGGACCCTCAAAGAGAGCAGCTAGAGTGAACCCTCTTGTAAAGAATCCCACCCTTCTGACGTAAAGAATTAAAGACGAGTCTCTTCTTCTATTCCTTTCTAAAACACTTAAGCATGCTGTCGTCAATCGATGAGAAGAGTCTTAGTCGACCAAGTGTTCATTAGTCAGGTAGTCGCTGAAAAAAACCCCTCAAACTGCATTCGGGAGCTCCACCGTGTCACCGCAAACGTATCAGGGGATTGTTGCAACTTGGACATTTGCTCTTGTAACACAACAATCCTACCGTAACAATTACTTCCTAGGCTGCTCGCACACACGCAAATGACAGCTAATTTTTTTTAACGTACAACTAAGACAAAGGCAACAGTAGACAAAATGATGTTGAAGCGGCAGAGGTACTCTTAGCAGGTCAGAAATGTGTTACTATGTTGATACCGTTGACCATGAAAGACAGGAAGTCCCTTACTGGGGCACTGTTGCTAAGTGTACTAGCTGCAATTAACTAATTAGGTAACTTAGCAGTGCTATGCTGACTCTGCCTGGACTGGGAGCTCGGAGAACCAGGAGTAACTTTGTGTTTGTTTACAACACTAGCACAGGAGCTTTGGACTGCCAGGAGGAGGACGTTTTCAGCACCAGAACAGGAGCCAGGCGAGCAGGCAATGTAACTGGGCTTAGCAGCCTCCCGGTGAACAAAGGACAAGGACCGAACACAGCCTCCAAGACCAAGGTGGTCGTTTGACGACAGGGAATACAGTAGTGGGGAATAAGTGATTGATAGCGGCTCCGACCAGGTCTCTGGATGTGAGGACGATGCAACATGTGACGAAGACACAGCGAGTACAGGCAGGGACAGGAGAGGCGTGAAGCGGGACAGCAGCGATTTTGTAACTAACGTTATACATCATCCACCATATTTATAAGTCTGCAAGTAAGTTGGAAGTTATTTATTCTCGTGTTTTGAGCAACGGGCCTTGTGTGATGTTATACTGTGCTGAAATAAATTAACAAAATGTTCAACCTTGCTGGTTGTTCTCACATATTCACAATAACTATACCGCTTCTGTCGTTAGCAAGAGGAGGCTTCTTTTGTGCCCCTTGTAAAATTTACATTTTAAAGGTTCATTATTACGGCTTTGTATTTCTCTGTAATGTAGCACAGTGTTAACAATGTTACTTTCTGTTAACAACATTCTTTCTCTGCCCTGAAACTCAAACCATTTTCTGATGTCCCAAAAATAAACATTTAAATAATATAATAAACGTTCAACCATTAGTTGACTAATGACTTGAATTAACGACTACTATCCAACTAGGAAAAACTTTAGTCGGCCCTAGTGTCGGCCCTAGCAGCCCTAGTCTGGAGTAGCTTTTGGAAAAGCTACCTTGATGTTTTCCGTAAGACCAACATTTGAGGCTGTGGGCATGTTCATAATTATCATGGGATGCAACCTATGTCTGTTCTGTTTAACAAAGTAAACCAACCATTGCCTGTCCACTGTGCATTGGCATTTTTTTATTGTTTCTCCGTGGAGAGCAATTAAAAAACAAAACAACAGTTTTTGCCAGGCTAAATATTCTCTGTATGAATTGAAATGTATTGGTAGTTGGGTTTTTTTGCATGTGAGCGGGCACATTCATGTCATACGCATGCATGTGTACAAATGTGTGTAAAAACAGGGCTCCCCCAAAAGCAAACAGTGACCTTTTTGAAAAATTGTGAACTGGAGAAAAAAAAAGCCTGATTTGGATATTCCTAGTTTCTATTTAGCAAAAGTCAGCAAGCATCTTGTGTGATTTCAGCACAGTGTTTTTATTGAGTGCAGCACGTAATAATCTGCACTGTTTCCTCAGTCACACACACAATCTATCTTTATCTAAAGTATTTGCCCAGTGTCTAACACTGTGTACATCCCTCTGACGTGGGATCGGTCTCCACCAGCTGATCCTCTGACCCCTCCTGCTGAATCAATACCGCCCCATCTGACCACTTCTATTCCTGGCCACCATCCCTGCAGAGTCAGCCCCCTTCCCCCCTGCCCTTCTTTTCCGTTCGCCTCGCTGTGCCCGGCCGGGCCCAGCGGTGTCCACTGCCAAGTCCGCCTCATTTAGAGAGAGACACTCAGTGATGACACATTATACACAATATGGCCTGTGACTGTGTGTGTGTGTTTTACATTGTTTGCTGTTCCCATGTGCACCCATATGGGTACAGTTCACTTCATAATTCCATATAAAGCAATTCACACAACCCACAGATATTAACTGATGACCAGCACTCTGAGGCAGATCAGGGACATGATTTATGATTTATTCACAAGGAATCCCAGTGTAAAAAGCTGAGTGACCCAAAAATCTAATGAGAACAGTATATAAAAAGAGCCAGTCTGACCCACATCCAGTTTAAATATGGGGCGAGTGCATAAAAAGATGCAGTTAGTCTGACGATGTCTTGGCCCAGACTAAAACAGCTGCACTTTTAAAAGCACATGAAAGCCACAGCACACACTTAGTCTCTCTCACTCGAAAACACACACACACACACACACACACACACACACACATATATAAAAGCCTTTTTAGGGGTCTTCTGTAGTTGCTGGTTGCTTCAGAGGTCTTTAGATCCTTCGCTGCATCATTTGCAACCTGAAACAAGAGAAGAGGAGACAAGGAACAAACCTTTTAATGTAATAAATATAATATTAAAAAACAATTTTACTGTCTCTTCAGTATTCAAAGACAAAAAAAACACACTGCAAAGCTTTAAAGCTTTTAAATCAGAGCAACGGTCTGATATTGCAAAATGGCAGACATTTAGCATTCAGCAATTGCTCTCAGCTCACCTAGCCAAACACACCAGAGATGTGCAAGTCGAGCCTGGATCCGTGTTTATCTCGTTCACTCCTGGGAATCCCGCTGACTAAAAACACTCCTACCTCAGAGTAGGACTTGAGAGTTATTTATGAAGCATCCTACATTTACTTTCAGCACAGAGAAGGACTACTCCTCGGAGCGAGTGGGACATTGCTGTTTTAAACCCAGAGCGCCCGACAAAGTAGAAATAAGGATTTGAAGAGGATGGATGGAAGAGATGGAAAATAGCCCCAATTTATTATGTGTAGATTTTATGTGTAAATAACTTAGGTATCCCACCAAGGTTATGTATGCAAAATGATTGATATTTACACCTATGGCATTCATAAAATGAATAATTGAAACTTTAAACAGAGCCACTCGCGTGGTTCAAATTTTTTTTAGCACAGTAAATTGTTACAATGCATCCTCTTCTCTCAAATATTATAGCCCCGCTATTATTTATAATAGCCTAATTAAAAAATAAGACCCTATAAAAATATTTTACATGTTTGTAATTACGTTGAGATATCCTTCATCATGCAGCTAACATCCAGCCAGGGGGACGTGACTGTGTTCAAATAGGTTTTAGGCTGCTCTCACTGAGGACCCTCACTGTGCGCATCACCTCTCTGACGTGCATCAGCACGATCAAAGTTTCATTTATGACATCAATTGTTGGCTATCACTGTTGCACAGCTGCATTTCCCCCCCTGTTACAAGAAGGTGCAACATTGTGAGGACATGGGTTTCTGCAGGGACTGCATGTGTTCTCCTCTACAACATCTGCACAAGGTCAGTCTCAAATATTATTGTGCTTTGTTATTTTTTTGGGTCAAAATGATTTTTCAATACGCTTATTGTCATCAAGTCCCAAAACATCTCTTTGCCTGAACATCATCTCCTAACATATCCGCAGAGGTCGGAGCAATTTCTTAAGTTAAGAAAGTTGGTTACATGCTTTTACTCCTAGTCCTCAAAGTAGGACCAAAGATGTGTCACTCTGAGAACTTCTGGCCCGGTAGGAGCGATTTCCTACTTTGAGACCGTCGATAAATACGGGGCCCAGATCTGTTACTGGGAAAGCATCCAGATCTGATGGTATAGAAGATGTATTTTAACTTAAAGGTGAGTTATACATCATGCCGCAGCTATTTCTGTGCTTAACAGCAGAAAGTGAAGCCTATCAGCAAGGCCCATTAGCAGCCTCCGTCATTATTTTCCCCTGGAACTGCGGAGGCCTCAGCCTGCCTCGCCAGTCCAGTTAGTTTGGGCCCTCCAGCAACACAACGCAAAGCAATTTGCTCTGAATGGCCACCCAGGACATTTGCAGTGCATTACAGAGGCAATCAGCATCAGCAAGTAAACTGGAGGAGCGTGACACTGAGCGACAGAGCAGCAGAGAGAAAACCAGAATCGGGAATTGCGCGAGAAAGACGGAGAAAGAAATACAAATGAGAGCGAGCCAGATGGAGAATGAGATGGGAGCTGTTATCATGTTACAGACGGCCACAGTGCTGAGCGGGCAATAAAAGGACAGCACAACAGAGTTGTAATGGCAAGAGAGTGGACATTACATAAGGCCGAATCTTGGTCAGCATTAGAGGAAAGAAGACGAGGCCCCCGCTGTGTCCACAGTGGACCCGATGTTAATTTACTGTAGGAATATATTAGTTATTAAACGTGGACACTTTATGTCACGGTTGGTGATTATGGAGCGGTATTATTAGTTCTGTTGGTGGGATCTTATGTGCGTGTGTGTGCATGTGTGTTTGATGACTAAAGCAGCCATATTTTTTCTGCAAAATCATCTCTGCAGGTGAATATCCATAAAACACACACAGCACCCCTGAGACTGACCTGACAGAACAGCACAACGTGAAGTAGCAGGGCTTGTTTCTCCTCTCTTGTTTGGAGCTGACGGTTTGTTACAAATAGTCTTGCCTTGTATTGAAATGCAGCTCGGCAGGTAGATCTGGGCGCTATCAATGCCAGGATCAAAGGACAATTCCAGTTTGCTGCAGCCTGGGTCTCATTTTTGCAGCCTTCAGTAATAATAACATTGTACTCACCAAGGTAATTGCGGAGACCTCTGGTGAACGTGGTTCTTACCAACATTTCGTTTGCACTTACTTTCAGTTTACCTCCAAATAAAGTTGTTTAGAAAATCTGGTTACACTGTTTAAACCCGTCTTCAAGACTCAAGGATTTATTTGTCACATACTCATATGTGCAGTGAAATGCAAGGGTTGCCATACTCTAGAGGATGTGCTAAAAGGCTAGAGTGCAATAACAATGATAATTAGAACAGAGCCTGCTTAGAAACTTAGAAACGTCTCAACCTGTAGGACACCGCTTTGCAAGTCTCACCGACCCTGGGTTCTGGTTCAGGAATGACCGCGCAGTATCAGTATCTCCTTGCAGTGGTGCGTACACAGCTGAGACGATGACCAAAGTGAACTCACAGGGTAGGTAGAATGGACTTGACATCTTCAGACGCCCATCGCCAGGTGAACAGGAGGAGGAGAGAGTTTTGGTGTCTCTGGGATTACAACAATTATTGTTCGTCACGAACAATAATTCATGGAGATAATTCACGGACCTGCCGAACTCCTCTGCTCCAGCCACACGAGAGAAAAAAAAAGAAAAAAAGAAGAGAAGGACTTAGATGGTTGGACGTTTTGGCACCTGGTGGGCGAGCCGTGTCCCAGTTAGACAGATGATGCCCACAGTCTCCAGTGTCCGGTTGGAAAGGAAATTCATCCTGCTCTCCAAGGACTCCCGCATACTGGGCTGGGGTGGATGAATGGTGGGCTTGAGCTCTCAGCCCGTTCCAAACAACAGCTCATCTGTCCCGATGTTTTGATCGATCGCCTGCTTGTGTCTCATCATCGTCATCATCTTTATTCATTTGAGCGCCTGAGTTCCACAAAGTTCTACATAGTAACAAGTTTCAACTCAACAGGCGAAACTAAAGAAGGATACATGCGCCAATGATTATGTAAATTTAAATAAAAAAATAAATTAAAAAGAAAGAACGTGGATATGATGCTCAAAAGGAGTAGGCAGAAGCTCAAGCTTATTGACGCCTACCCCCTTTTATACATTTGAGCAGTAGATACATTTGCTGTAATCAATAAGACAGTCGCCACATGTTTATGTTGTCCTATTCCAGTGACTATACAATCAACAATTTTAACTCACAACCATTCTGCTAATTCCAAGACAAGGAAAGAAGAATCTTCAATAAATACAAAAACCAGTTGCCAGTAATAGCTAGTCGTCACCAATCATTTAATTTGCTCTTTTTTTCCTTATTGTTATGAATTCAATGCATTTCCTAGCCACAATTGTTTATAATTATAAATAGCTGAATTATATTGTCTTTATTAACTTATATTATCCTTTTAGTTCATCAATCCCAAAATACAACATAAATAGATTACAGTTAATTCCACGTCCACACTTAAGGACATTCTTCCGTCATGTACTGAGACAGTATGACTTGTTTATACTTTGATTTGAATTGATAAATGAATGGGCCCTGCTTGGGTTGGGCTCTCAGGTTATTCCTGAGCCTGGCACCACACACACACACACATTTCCTCGTCGTTTTGAAAGCTTTAAAATGGCCATAACCTCTCAAATTGTGACCACTGTCTCTTTTTATGAATAGTTTTTTAATATTTGCTGATAGGAGGACCCAATTTGCTTTATACACTAATTGTACAGTATAATAATCAATTAAGTCCATGAATTTGAGCATGTTACTTTGTAAAAAGAGTATATTTGTTTGTTTTTGGCATCCTACCTGTAATTTAAAAGGTACTTAGCTTTGTTTAAAATTGCAATATTTTTTGATATATTCCTTGTATGTGTCCAATGTGTGATTTCCAGCTCAGTTTGTTGTCTATCGGGATTCCAAAAAATTTGATTTCTGATACTTTTTCTATTTTAATACCATTTATACACATCAATAGTTCAGGATTTTCCTTATAATTGCCAAACATAATAATTCTTTTTTGTTTAGATTGAGTAATAATTTGTTTAAATCCAGCCATGTTTTAAATGTAACTAATTCCTGATTTACATCCTTTATAAGTATTAGTATTATATAGTATATTATAGTTATCGTTAGAGTGAAATAAGTTGGTATCATCAGCAAATAACACAATTTTGAATAAATCTGATACTTTAAATATATCATCAATATATAGGTTGAAAAGCAGGGGAGCCAGTATAGACCCTTGAGGCAGCCCACAAACAATACTCATACATTTTGATTCAGTGTCTCCCATTTTAACAAATTGTTGTCTCTCATCTAAATAGCTTTTAATCCAGTTCCCAGCTACTCCCCAAATACCATATTTTTCTATTTTTTTGTACAAGGATAGAATGATTGATGGTATCGAATGCTTTCCCTAGGTCTATAAAGATTCCAACAGCATGTTTTTTGCTGTCTACAGCACTGGTGATTTCGTCCACAGCATCAATAATAGCCATAGTGGTCGATCGTTTGGGTCTAAATCGGTATTGCCCTTCATTAATTAACTCATAGTTCTCAATAAATGTATCCAGTCTGCTGTAGAACATTTTCTCCAATATTTTTGAGAACTGTGGCAGCAGAGAGACACGCCTATAATTTGAAAATATGTGTGTGCTTCCATTTTTAAATATTGGTAACACTTTTGCTTGCCCCATTGAGCTTTGTTGGAGTGATGTCGCCGCCTCCAACGTCTCAGCAGTTACATTCACGAGTACAGCGTTATCATAACCAACAGAAATAACAACCACAACTACAAAAGTAAGACCCAGGTTGTAATAAACCAGAATGCTGCTCGGAGGTCTTCTTTGTCACCCTCGCCACACATGTTTCATAAATAGTCGAGCAAATGGCATAGCTTGGATTTCTCAACAACATGCAATTTAACTTCTCTCAAAGCTGATTAATAAGTAATGAGGTGAATTGCGGTCTTGTGGTGGTTTCCCCAAACACTTCCCGTTGTTACAGAATAAAAACACTGCAGCTGATCTGCATCTGATCTGACAGAAGGCACGAGTTGGGAGAACAAAGAGGAGAATACAGGAAAAGGCATCATTTCCGGCGCGTCCTCTGTGAAATGTGAATCTGATAGTCAACGTAGCTCACGGAAAAATGATTTGGTTTTTTTCATAGAGGAACCGCGTGTCTCGTTTTGCTTTTCAACTCTGTTGTAACAGATGTAAAGTTGATCAGGCATGCTATGATGCAAATCATTGCTTTTCGATGTGTAGCACAGACTATGTCGAAATTGACACTTAAAAGTTGTAAATTGTTGTAGAATTTTCTATTTACCCACTGTCCCATCTGGTCTTTCTTAAAATACACACTGAAATACACACTACTTACAGTAAAGTCCCCACTGTCGAGTGTGGCCTCATTCTTTATACACATGCTGGCAGTGACACATTTTGACATTGCGCGTGTTGCTATTACAAGCCTATTGTTGATGACAGACGAGCGTTGAGTTTTTCAACCAACACTTTCTTTAAAGTTTACAGTGGGGCTTTGATGGCTCATGACTCAGGCAATTACAGTAGGGGAGTGTTACTCTAATAGGCTATTATGCATCTTTTCTAATTAGATATAAGACCCGATGATACACGAGGGGGGTATTACAGGGATGCAGCTCTAATTATAAAAAGGGAACATTTTAATTTATACAAATATATGCAAGGATTATGTGTTCACAAAAACATATACATGAATGTTAGTTACTTAGAGGAGTTTTTTTTAGTCCTCATAAAGGGCTGCAGCCAATAGAAAAATGAATGCTTTGTGGCATTTGGCAGGCCATGTTCAGATACAGTCATTAGTCTTGGGGTTGCTTTTTTTTGCTCCAGTCCTCCTCGCTCTGCTGTCAGACACACCACGAGCTGTGTGTCACGCGATATTTTACCATACTTCAAAAAGGAAAGCCTCTAGTTCTTTGAAGGATGAAGGAAGTGGAAATCGACTCGAGTCCCAAATTACTGGCGTTATTAAAATAGAAACTCACAGTAAACAAGTGCGAGAATAATATCAAGCTGCTGGGCCTCATTGTCCTGGCACGGCTCCCCCTTAATGCTAAACTCACTCACAATTTGATCATCTTCAACCTGCAGCTTTGTTGGGGTTTCTTCATTTTGTACAATACAAAAATTGAGCTAAGAATCAGAACAAACGCAGAATAAAATCTGCATGATAAAAAAATTTAAAAAGCAGAATCACCAGTACAAATGCCAAGCTTAAATTGAAAAGTTAAATAAAACAGACATGTACAACAAAAGGAATGGAATGGAAACAGAATGGAAGTCTTACAAACTATAGCATAATTACAAACGCTCTCCAGTGTTGTGTGAGAAAGTTTCGCTTGCTTTAAGCTGGTGGTGACTGACTGACCTGCTTTCCCCTCAGGGTTTACCATAGTTCTATTCGGCTCAGCTGCAGCTCTTGTACATACTGGCTGCCCTCAACACTTCCTGTACATACCAAACTGCAGCCCGTACACTGAAGACTACAGAGCTTGGAGGCTTCAGGACTCACCAGATTTGTTCATGCACCAGCTTTAGGCAGCAGACTCAGGGCTTGTTGGCCTGCAGACACTGTTCCTGGCTGCTGACGGACTTGTCAATGAAAACTCACAATGACTGACGTGAATAGGCTGAATTACTGCATTTCCCTCTTGACTGCTTTTCCTACTAAAACCACTCATGGACTGCGGCTCATTCAGAGTTATCCTCTCCTGGCTACTTGTTTCAGTACGGTCAGTATTCAGAATGGAATTTTAGACCCTCCTTCTGATTTCCAAAGCTTTTAATGGTTTGGCTCCACACCACATGTCCGACATGCCCTTAGATTATAAACCCGGCAGATCTTTCAGGTCTCAAGGTACCAATCTCCTACATCTTCCCAGAGCTTTCTCCAGAGCTGATGAGCGCATTTAGCATCGAGCACAGAGCATCTTGCACCAATATAGTTAATCGGCCTGATATGCCTCACATTTGGTCCAACAAAGCATATGTTATTTTCTCCCCTGTGGACGAAGACTATAATGGGCTAGTTTGTACGTACAGCATGTATTTTATTTGTCTTACGTTGAAGTTGCGTTCATTTACAGTAGAAGCAACCTTTTTATTCAGTTTATTGTTCTCATAAAGTACTGCAAGCATTGTTGTTCTTGTATATTTATTTTCTTTAGTTTCTGGTTCTTGAGTTCTATTTTCCTTTTCTACTTTTTTGCTTTAATGTTTTATTTCCGTCTTTGCACTTTGAATCGTATTTGTATTAAATGGTGCTTAATAAAACTTGAACGCGTCTTGATTTCATATTAAAGGGTGGGTGTTAAATCTGTCCAAGGGAGTTTCAGATACTTGGTGGATTAGGGCTAACATTCATCAAGCAGTTCTGGAGGCTTGTGGAAGTGGGGAAAGGGATGACAGGGGTGACCTTTGACCTTCAGCAGCCAGGTGCACCGTCATCTCTGCTAACCTGTCAGACCCGTGTGGCTGCGCTGCACAGCCAAGGTCAGCCCTGCTTTCACTGGCCTGCCACAGTCTAACATGGACATATAACAAGGAGCCAGAGCAGCTCAGTGAGGATCGGAGCGCCACTGAAAGCTAAGGGGAAGAGTTTTATATGCGCCCTCAAAACTTAAACACGGCTGTAGCATGTATTTGCACATTTTTCTAACACACTAAAAATGCTTTTCTTTTTGAAATGTTTTTTTGAAATACCATGACCAAAAAATAGCTCGCCATCTTTTAGCTTGTGAATCTTTTTCTTAGACCGCGGCCCTAGGGATGGCAATGTCGATCAGCCAGACAGTCGGACCACTGCTTTGGTCCAGACTGAAATACAGTCTGTCAGAGGCTTGGTAAACAAGTTACTTTCTGTTCCTCTCTGTCAAAGAAGTGATTTTAAAGTACTACTGTTGGTTTATAAAGCAATGAATGGTTTAGGGCCAAAGTATATTTCTGATCTTCCGCTACATTATGAACCATCCAGAGCTATCAGGTCGTCTGGTTCGAGGTCTGCTTTCAGTCCCCAGAGTCAAAACTAAACATGGAGACACAGCGTTTAGGTTATATGCACCACGTATCTGGAACAAACTCCCAGTAAACTGCAGGTCTGCAGCAAAAGTGAAGCCTAAACATCTTGATCGCCCCCCTGGTGGCTGGCTGCAGTGTAGGTCATAAACCCCGCCCCCTCCATGTTAGCAGACGGGACATGAGCCAGACTAAAAAGTGCACGTCAAATACATACAAGCAAAGATGGCTTCTGTCATTTTAAGTAGTTCTTAGCACACTGATGTGTGTTCAAGTGTTCAGTGCAGCAACCGTATCCGGGATATTTTGGCTTCACTTTGGTTCAGTGGGAGGAAGTGGAGACGCGTCATCCATCTTTATATACAGTCTATGGTTTATGGTTGTCAGCATTAAAGTAGTCATGGTCATCCATGTAGTCTATTGAAGAGAGACAGAAAAGTCGAGAGCAAATAACGCACGCAAAAAAAATCAAAAAATATAACCCATCGAATAGCTATACCCACTTATCCTTCAGAGTCAGGGGGCCTGGAGCCAAACCAAGCTGAAATGATTCAATTAAATTCCAGATAAATTTATATAGCACAGAAGTGATCTTATTGCATTTTTCCTATAGAGCAATTTGGAAGCGACGTCACGGTTACGTCACTGCGGTTGCGCGAATATTATGGTGGCAGAAAAACTGCGGAACTCTCGCTCAGCAACGATGGGAAATACTGTGAAAGTGTTTCTTTCGTACATAAATTGATCTAGCTCTGAGAGACTGCTCAGATACATTTACTTGGATACATTTTTATGAAAAACGGTTCTGATTCTTATGATAGGACAGACAGAAATATAATAAGAAATATAAATAATGGAGCAATGGACACATGATCGGACTTTATGACCGCCTCAAAGGAAGGGAGTCAACTTGTTTATTAATCTCTTTTGTTTACCATGCTGGTAGATCTTAATGAATTATACTTCGGTGCTTATGGTTTTTGAAAAATTAACAGAACGATTGAATTGTGGAGAATCTAAACGATCTAATGATGTAGCATGTCCTGCTGTCACACTGACTAGGTAGCACGTTACCTACGTAATACACTCAAATCGAGAGATTAGTAGGCTATGCCTTTAGATTTTCTTTAGAATAGACGCTAAGTTACTGGGTTTTTTCACAATGAGCTGTATACGAAGATGTCCGGCCACTGTAACTTTGGCCACCTAACATTACATAGATCCCTCCCCCATTGACCTGACAGTGAGTACGGGTCAGGAAACCTCACCCCGTTGCTAAGGGTTAGCTTATTAGTGTAAGACAACAGGTCTTCTGCTGGCAAACTAGTAAACTAATTGGAGAAGGCGTCCAGATAATCTATATTCCTGTAATATTATTTACAGAGACCAAACAAATCCCACCATGAGCAAGCAAAAACTTCCTTTAAGAGGAAGACACTGTTATA
>CM022472.1:27903538-27927778 GCA_011952105.1 Coreoperca whiteheadi | reverse complement strand
CATACTTTGCTTAACCTTTTCGGGCTGATCCACATATTGTACTTTTCTTATAAAGGAGAGAAGGCGGGCCACAGTGGACAGATAAAATACAGTATTGTTTTTGTTTGGGATTGGGGGGTTTTTTTGCCTTTATTTTGACAGTGCAGCTGAAGATAGACAGTAAAGGACATGAGAGAGAGAGAGAGAGAGGATGACATGCACCAAAGGGCCGCGGGCCGGATTCGAGCTCGGGCCGCTGCCGTGAGGACTCAGCCTTGGTACATGCTCTACCTGCCCCAAATACGGCATTTTTAAGAAATGTGAAGTTTTGACATATATTTGACAAATACATTGGTCTTTGTATTGTATCTTGCTGGCTGCTTACCTTTACATTACTGTGTGTTTTGTTGTTGTCATGAATTTTCGGGGTTTCTGCCACCCACGCATCCTATGCAAAAAATGCTATTAAATAGCTCTTGGGAATAGAACCAGTCTGAACTGCTTAAAGTCATAATTCTTAAGATTTTCCGGATATCAAACCCTGTCTTTGATACTATTGTGGTCAGTATTTTTTAGCAATAGCCATTCAGTTTACTGGCTAAATAGCTTTTATTGGTAGGGGGGGATTCCGCTACTCCTGCACTGGATTCAAATAGCCTTCGCACGCACAAGAGATTCACAGGAAACAACGCAGCATGTAATCCAGCATTACTGTTTTTAATTTTAATCTCATTGATAACAGCCTCACCACTCGCTCTCCTGCTCACCCTTACTTTAAATTGTAACCCAACAATTCATGCTGCTGCTGCTGCTTCACATTTAAAGCGTTCACCTGGCGAAGCACAGGGCGGCTTTTAATGAGAAGCAGTCACAGGAAACGCAATGCATCGGGCAACGCGGTTAACACCGACTGCGACTGTTCATCAAAAATGCGTCTAAAAAACAAGACAACAGTAATTTCCTACATTTTTATTGTCAGTGGATCAGGCTGAAATATTGCAGGGAGTAATGGAACACAAAGGAGCAGCCATAGTGAGCTGTTAGATGAAGAGCTGCAGGCAACAGGCTGCACACCTCCAACTCCTCAACAAGCTAAATAACTCCTTTCACTGTGCCATGCTGTTGTATGGAAAACTATTTGCACGGTGCGCAGCATGAAATCCGATTTGGTTGCAATTATTATTGACCGACTTCTTTATTAAAGCGACATGCTTTTTGTTGGCTGCACTGTAAACATACAGACACCAGCTGCTCTTCTGCTGCTTTTCAAATTCAATTAACTTTATATGAGGCACGTGAAAACATGCACTTTATTTGGGGCTTTTTGACACTTTTTTAAAGGGATAGTTTGACATTTGGGGAAATACACATACAGTATTCACTTCCTTACAGACAGTTAGATGGGAAGATTGATACCCCTGATTAATATGTATGTACAGTAAATAATGTTTGAAGCTACAGCCAGGAGCCAGTTAGCTTAGCTTAGCAGAAAGAATGAAAGCAGGGGGAAACAGCTAGCCTGGCTCTGTCCAAAGGTAAAAAGGAAATCTGCCTACCAGCACAACTACAGTTCACTAGAAAACAAGTTTTATCTCAGTTGTTTAATCTTAACTAAAGCTGAAGTGTAAAATGGCAAGTTGGGGTTTAACCTGGATTCATGGTGACGACAAGACTTTCACTTCAGTTTTCAAACAAATGAGATATAATGTGCAATTTACACAGTAAGCCTGAGAGTTGCTGGCAGGCAGATTTTGTTACCTTTGGAAGTTTTCCCCTCTTTCCAGTCTTTATGCTCAGTGGCAAATGTTTGGCCCCCCAAAAAACATAACTTTGGACAAATGGCCTCCGATGGCCACTCATATGGGCAAATTTTGCAGGGGCATATATAAACCCGTGGCCGTTCAGATGTCGCATCTAAAATCGTGCGGAAAACGCCAGCCGCGCCTCTTTCATCCTTTTGTCCAAGGTGCTTGGGAGCTTGAGCAACGGTCGCGCCTGGCCGTTACTAAGCAACCGGTCCAAATCCCAGGCAGTCAGTCGCTCTTCCTTCTTCAGTTACTTAGGTTTGGGTGACCTTTCAACCGGAAGTTGTGACGTCTTCGGAAAGAGGGGGAGGCAAGTCACGTGAAGGTGATTGGTTCATTCTTGTCACAAGACCTGCGGTGCATCAGCTGCATTCAAAAAAGTTGAGATTTTTCCATCTTGGTGAGCCACGGATGCGCCCTAAAAAACGCCCGTTGCAACAAATGCTTGCAATGGTGTCACTTTCGGCTTTGAGCGCTCTCTATTGAAAATAATGAATTTGTGCGCAACATCTGAACAGCTCCCTTAAAACTTCCATAAAGGCATAAAGGCACTAAACAGTGCACTGCCTTAGTGGGGCCCCTTTTAGGAGTTTTGGCCCCTACCTAACCTCCAAAGCCCCAATCATACAGCCTGTTCAAGGCGGGAATGTTGTTTTCCCGCCATTAGGCCGGCAGCAGGGGTAGTAACAGAGCTACCCTCTTTTGCTCCGTTCAAACAACATTATTATAATTATTGTTTTCTTACTCCTCTTGTTGCATTTCATATGGGGAGAATATTTTAAACTACATGGGACATTCATAATATTAAGTGTGCAAACCAAAGTGTGGCTCTGCTGCACGTCAGAATGTTAAGTGGCATCTCTCTTGGATTCATACTGAAGGTCAAAGTGCAACTAGGCTCATTTTTAGCAGATGCCTCTCTGTGCCATTTGTGTGTGTGCAAACTGGTGAATTCATATAAACCTTTTAAAAATGTGCACTCGCGCCAGGGTTTGGCCTCAAGGTCTTTTCATTTCCCATCAATCCAAAATCTTTCCAGCTTCGTCAAAGTTGGCAATTTTGTATTCAACCTTTAACTAACCAAATGAGTGGAGTTAACCTAACTCATATTGAGTTCCTTCTATGCTCAATCTTCTTTCATGGCCTCATCTGAGAGCAGTCTGATGAAACAGAATCTCATGAAAATGCAGACAGCTCGTTTGGTCTCATGTTGACACCTTGTCGATGTTTTTTCATAATTTGTATAACAACATTATCATATTAGTCTTACTTTCCCCATAAGCACAGCAAACATAACATTGTGGGTTAAATCATGAATGTATAAAGAGGAAGAGTATGAACAACTCTTGATTGGTCACACCTTTGAAATAACCATGCATGCGGATAAAAGTGAGGGGACTACTGAGACGTCAGCCGTGTTAAAATGGAATTTACGAGTACATCCTATGATGCCGCATCAAGGTCTCAGACGTAACGCTGCGTGACGTTAGCAGTGACCTGACTGATGAGGACATGGCAGCGTGACAGAGGCACCTGCCATCGAGCCAGTCCCCAGGAGTTGCTTGCTACCTACGCAAACCGCTGGCCGACTTATCGAGTGAAAAAAAATAAATAATCCCAAGAAACACCAAAATTAATGGGCAACATCTGCGGTGTGGTGACAGGCCGCAAGTCAAGATCAGAGGGTGAGGTTTTTTAGAACTTGGGCCTTCATGATTCAAAATGACATCCACAGCATATTTTATAGGAGGTGACACTGTTGCCTATAATTTATGACAGACACTTAGAGCAGCAGTAATACTAGTGGTAGCAGTGGATTTACTCACGTAATGAAGTACTACTACACCACTGTATAAGGTACTTATGTTTTACCTAAGTATTTACATGTTATGCTATTTAATGCTTCTACTACACTACATTTATTTGACAGCTATAGTTACTTTGCAGATTAAGATTTTTTACATCAAAACATATGATCTGCTTAGAAAATATTGCGTATTTGTATTACCCAACAGTATATAAAGTAATTCAAGTGGTTCCACCTCAACCAGCTACAACATTAAAATGCTGCTTATACACTCTGTTGCCAGTATAATACATGGTACACCTGGCTAAAATGAATGCAGTGTAATAGAACAATCCTGCAGGAAATCCTATTTTCATGAAGGTTATAATGTTCAGCTTTTGTTGAAATTATTTATGCTAAGCAGCCGCATTATAAACTGTACAAGGAGTACCAGTAGAGGTATTGTTACAGATACAATAGTAGCAGCTGTGGCAGTAACAACAGCAAAAGCAGTAGTATTAGTGGTGGCAGTATTTAGTAGTACTTGTAATAGTGGCAATACTGGAGGTTGTTGTAGCAGCAGTATATTATATATATATGATATTTGAAAGAACATTAATACATTACTTTATTCCTAGTAGGTTATTTCTTATTTCACCATTTTAATTCTACTTCATTCTCCACCTTATTTTAGTGTTTACTCACAAACTACTTAAATCTGCTCACCTTGCTTTCCCCTTCAGCTTCATCCAGCTGTCTTTACACATGTGAATGGAAACGATTCTAACGCTTATGCAAAATGACTGCGGTTGGCTCAAATAATTGCGATCAGGCGTTTATGTACTAATCGTGACGGCCCTAGAGGTAGTTTCAATAAAAGCAGGCTAGTAAGAGATAGTAGTAGCAGTAGTAGTAGTAGTAGTACAGCAGTTTTCATGGCCGTATTCCACAGTGTATTTATTAAACCACTTTGTCCAAGTTTGCCTCTCTGTTCCCGTAGTCTCTACCAAAACAGATAAAAACAAAAAGCGTCTGTTTTAAGGCTCCATTTGATTGGAATAATTTTTTGGGTATTTGAAATCCAGATGCTGTTGCTTTTAATGTTTATTTTATACTCATGAATGTGTCAAAACAATGATTTTATCATTGTTGTTGTTTCCGCTAGGCTATTTATTGCTCTTTTGCCACGTTCTTGTCTGTGTCTTTCTTAATGGGCTCCTTTTTGTTCAATGGCAGTATTAATATTAATATGTGTAATAACAGGCTACTAGTACAGTGTAGTGGCATTAGTAATTGACAGATAGTAGTAGTAGTCAAAAAGAGCAATAGCCTCAGAGGATGTAGTAGTGGTAGTAGTAATATTGCATACATTACACAGTGGGAAAGTCTGTTATTTAAGAGATTGTACAATATTTCCTACTAACAGACCGAACCCAAAGTCAGCAGCAGAGACCAAAAACTGTTTTTGGCAGTGTTAGCATCAACAGCTTGCCTGCTGAAGTCCACTGGCTCCTTCCCCAAGAGACATTAATTGAAAAAAATCTAATATTACCCTCTCTACAACCAACAAGTGAAAAGGAACAGTCTGCTATTGTGGTGGTTGACGGACACTGGGGGGGGTTGTACTACAACACATTTTTATATCACAATTCGGAGGTTCCCGAAGGTTCACATGCACTCAATGTGTCTTCATTTGTTTAAACCTTGATGTGAATCTTTGCTGAGTATTGCCCTGCTCTCATTGTCTCCCACTGCCCATTAAACTAACCGTCATCAGAGCCATGTCTTTGGTGAAATCCACTAACTTCTCACCTAGTCCGTCTCATTTGACTGAACTGCTCCTTTCAAAATACAGACAGCATCCTGCCTAATCAAGAATTCTGAGCGGAGAATCAGTGAACAGTGAGAAGTTGAGTCTCTGTTGTCTGTCTGTCTGTCTGTCTGTCGCTGTCGCTCTCTCCCCAGTTTCTGCTCCAAAGCAGCTGCTTATCAATAGCCGGCAATAGCTTTGAAGCGATGCCCTCTCTGAATTCTGATTGGGTCGGTGCGATACGATTCACTGCCATGTCTCACAGCCGTGTACAGCTGAGAGAAGGTGATGGAGGGGAGGTAGAGTTAGACACATGGCAGAGAGATGAGACAGAAGGAGGTGAAGGCAAGGGGACAAAAAAGAGCATGGGGTGATTACAGGAGAAGTGGACAAAAGTGGAGGAAGAGAGGAATATATGAAGACACAGTAAAGGGATGTCTGGAAAGGAAGAAATGACACATGTACAAAGAGAAAGGCAGGATGTTTGAAGCTGCCTGTCTGACATTAAAGCACAAGCTTTCTAAGGCAGCTGAGCCCTGACACTGAAGGGAAGGATGAGGAGGAGGAGGTGAAGAGATGAAGGTTACACCCCGTCAGTGAAGAGAATTGACATAACGAATAGTACAATCTGTGCACCTAACAATCTGCACCGCTGCCTTTTCAACAGCCAAGATTTACCTCCGCGTACAGTGGGTACTATATGTCATAAACTTGTGAACATGGGCGACGTTTGCGCGCACAGTTGTTTGACATTTGAGTTTGAAGTCAAATATTTATCATTGATTCACTGCTCATCTCGCCAATAAATCTCGCCCTTGCCTCGCCAGTAGTAAAACACCATATTACTCTGATGCAAATGAGCTGTAGTGAGTGTGATGCATGGAATTGGATGTGTAGTGTCTTCGGGAAACGCGCAGGCGATACACAAGCCGCCACCACCACTCATGTTGATCTACTCGGCACCGCCACACACATTGCGGTCATATAAATGGCCTGGAAGACGACGCATTACAGTGGGCTGTGGTGAAAGAGCCCAAAGGCTGTAAAGGTTCTTTATAGTGAGTAATGATGTGTGTGAGTGAGGGGAGGGGTTTGTGCGTGCGTAGGAGCTGCTGGTTTTTCCCACCCCGAAACCAGTGAGCGGGAAGGAATATTGCAAATAAAACCACATACCCGTGGGCACAAACGCATTCATGAAGAGAGATTTGTCTGGGGAACGGTGCGAAATGTGAGCGAATAAGCGCACGTGTGAGAGGGATAACAACACTGGAGCTACTGATCGGAGGGCTGAGATGAGAGGCAGATGCTGCAGATCAGCATGAGATTATTTCAGGGCTCGAACCTGTGAGCTGCATCCATTATTTCCTCGGGGGTCGTGATAAGTGTTTGTGGCCGTAAGTGTGTGTGTGTGTAATAGAAAGAGGGAGGGCGTGCAGTAAAGTGTGTCTGTGGATAAATATGACAGACAGACAGTAAGGCAGATAGCTAGAATAGAAGAAAAGCAACTGCAGATAGCTTAATCCGTAACCAGGGTGTCTGGTGGAAAAATATTAAACCCCTTTTTGCCTAAAAATAGTAATAATACTGCTAAATACATAAAATATTGGGATAAGCCCATAAAATAACTGCTATGTGTTAGCATTGTTGTATGTAAACTCCCCTCAGGCTGCAAAACCCCCCAAATTCCCAGAAAAATAATGCATAGGATATGACCTTAGTATCCTTAATACTAGCTAAGAACCTGACAGCTGGCCACATTAGCTAGATAGCTAGTAGCCTGACGGAGATAGACAGATAGCTATAGCTAGAAGAATAGCTAGATATCTGGGCAGAAAGACAGTTAGTTTGAAGTGTGTACTGCCTGTCTGTCTCTGTTTGCCTAGCTTTCTGTGTGGACAGACAGAGACAGACAGACAGCTAAATGGACAGTTAGAAAAATACCTCGACAGACAGCTAGCTAGACAGCTAGACAGTTGGGGTTTCACAACTCCAAATTTTTACTAGTTCCAAAGTTTTGAAAACTAGTCAACATAGCTTCAACAGTATCTTTTTCCTCCAGTAAAAATGTCATTGTTGTTTCTCCTTCATCAAAGTCTGTCACAGATCTAACAGTGATCCAGTTCATCCATGCATTTCATCTTCCTCACAAGAACTTCTGACAAATGTCAAAATCTATCTTTAAGATAAACTTTACCGAATAAAGATTAACTGTTTGTTAGTTAACCTAACCTCGCATTGTCAGTAGCATTTCCTGCGGTTGTTTCGCAGTAAAGGCCTGCCCCTGTAGCTTTATCTTTAGCCTCCTGCAGAAGATTGATAGAGAAGAAAAAACATTTGGGCTCCTCCAGTGACAATACACAGGGGATTAATAAATGTATCAAAAACTATGTAAATGTATACAGGCTTTTGCGTTTTACACATTAACTAGCCTACTGTAATCTGGTTGATGTTAGCTATAATTATACACAAGTAGAGAGCACTGCCCACAGCGCTGACTAGTGATTTCAGCACTCGACTAGTTGAGCAGTTGGTGAAACCTCTACTAGACGGACAGAAAGACATAACTAGAACACTAGACGAATAGACAAACAGATCTTTATCCAGTGAGTGATGCTTGGCTCAGTTCAGGTGCGCTGAAGTGCTCTGGGCAGATGTCTATCTAACTGGGATTATTAGTATTCATCAGCATCAGCCAACTCTGATCAATTGCACAAACACACACACACACACACACACAAACGTATGCACGAAATTAAACAAATAAAAAAACCAAGCAGGTATTAGGCTATTCCCAGAGATCTCAGGACAGCATTGATGTGAATGAGCCTGCAAGTTTAGAAGAAAAGATCATTACTTTTCATGGAGCAAAACAGAGTAAACAGGGCTTTGAAGAATTCTGTGCCATCTAGGCTTGGGACTTCAATGTTCATTACGCATCACAATACATTCCTTTTGATGAAACTAACATCATACTAACTATTTTTTGATTGAACCTCACAATTAACGAGAAATCATCCAGTTTTCCTGAGCGTGCCACTTAAGATAAGACCTGTAGGGAACCAAAATCACGGCGAAGGTGGGAACCATGATTATACCACATTTAACCACAATATGGTGTGCGGTTTTGGGGACATTCATGGCTGGATTACCAATCAGGGAAAGTGAGCAACTGCCCTGGGGCCCGGCAGCTCATTTTTGTCCCCGGGCCCCCCAACAGGTTAGCCTTGCCGTGGGGACATTCTGCTCTGGGGACATCGTTGAGGATTCAGACTCAACAAACTGCCGGACCAACGGACTGTCACTGTATTTTTTTTGTTATACAGTGCATACAAGGAATTCCTAACAAAATGAATTTAACATTCTGATAATCGATACAAAGGACATCTGGCAAAGATCTCTTGAACAGTTAAACACACAGTTCACCGTTACATAACAAAGCTAAGGTGGGAATCTCATTAATGTCTAAAGCCTCCAGGCAGTGAGAAAGGCTTCTGAGAGCGTTAATCCCACTCCTGACGAGGCCAAGCATCGCTGCTGACTGAAGCACCTTACAAGCGGGAGCGCAGCGGCCCGCTGGCACCAACGATGGAGTCACTAAGCAGGGGTGGACTTCACATAACAGCCACTCAATGAAAACAAAAGCCCTGGCCCTGTCTACTGAGACTCTCTTTCCTTCACCGGGAAATCTAATAACCTATGTTAGCAGCATCTCCTCTGCCTAGTCCAAGGCTGACGCATTCTTATTACAATAGATCTGCCTCAATTGATTTGTCTTTAGAAGCCTCAGGGAGACAAGAAGGCCCCATTGATTTTCTGGTTTATAGCGAGGGCACGTGAGAAGTTTGAGCTTGTGGTGAAGTGGATGGCAAGACACCTGGCTGGCTTGTGCACGCATGACAGAGTGCCGGGGTAAGGACACAGCGGTGTGTATGTGGGCTGTTGGCTTGAGTGGGTGTGCTTTGTGACAGGGCTTCTACATGGAGATAAAACAAGGCCATTTGTCTGGTACTGCAGCAGCTCACCTGTCGTCGGCCCGGTCATCTATCAATCACACACGCGTCAGGATGCCACAACAGCACAAGACGCTGCTGACATCGGTGGAGATGTGGTACAACGCCGCGGGGACGCGTTTTTGTCAGTTTTAGAGTGAAAAGAAAAACAAGAAACAGAAAACACACACAGTGCTTCTGTTTGGATTCAACATTGCAGAAAGTGCCTTGAATTGTCATAAGTAGATGACAAAATGCTAAACATTCAAATAGACTATTTGGACACTTAGCTTCTTTCTTTTTTAAAACTCCGAAACAGTTAACATTTTGTTACTAAGCTTATTGCCAGAGTGGCTTGACACTGAACACAACAACAGTGTGTCAGCATGGAAGGTAGAGTGAAGGACCGAGCAACAATAGCTAAACAGCTAGTTTGTTGAATAATGAAATCACAATTACTTGTCACATTGAATTATCTATCGTTAGGAACTAAACTGTTCCACTGCACTTGAACTTTTTAAAGGGGAACTCCAGTGATTTAACATCGCACATCCATAGAGCAGGGGGACTTATGGAGGAAAGATTAAAAAAGTAATGGCCAGTTTAGATTTCAGTTTTTTTATTTATTCAGGTCTAAGTAAACACACTCTGTAGAAGATGGGGTTCGCTCAGAAGCTAGTCTTGTAGTGGCGAGTCAGGAGCAAAAGCTGAATAGGGCCGAGGCCATAAGTAAATCATGCCATTGCGATATACATCCACCTTTTGCTTACAAACATAAAAACGAGATCTTTCCACTCAGTGAGTTGAGTAAGAGTGGTTCATCAGTGTATGAAACTCCATGAGGAGCACATCTATCCCTCACTGACATCATTTGCCGGCAGGAAAAAAAGTCAAGGGAAAAGCTCAAAGCACGACGAGAGCACAGACAAGTGAACATCCTATTGATTAACTCATCTATGTGTCTTTCTACAGGTTTGACTCACCTCCAGACCTTTTTCCTGCTATAGCGGTGTCTGCGGGAACGCAGGGCTATGCTGCAAGAATCTATGGCATGACTCAACACCTCCGACACAACTGCTTCAGGGTGTGATTTACAGTCACACGGCTGCTGGAAATGACGGCATTGTTCCACTGCTGTTGAGCAGCTAAAGGGATTTTCAAACGTTTTGTGAAAAACACACTGCTTTCCACCTTTTTCATACCTGTGTCTCAGCATGACTCAGGTTTACTGAAATGCTCCTTCAGCACACAGTCACTTTGTCTTTAGCAAACTGTTTCTCTGCCTGTCTGTCAAAAACTAAATGAAGCAATGTTTGCTGTCGCTTGTTTGCTTCATCTGTCCCCCCCCCCCCCAAAAAAAAAAAAATTTTCCTTTCCCTCTGTCTTCCCATCTTTCATTCCTGGGGCTCAGCAATTGTTCTTGTTATCGCTGAGGAGTGCACAGGGTTTTTGTGTCAGTGCGTATGTGTTTGACGACGAGGCTGTGGTGCTGAAAAATGAGGCAGCAGGTGGCAATTTATCAACACTTGAGTGGCGCATGGCGGCGTTCTGGCAGAGGGAGGCGAGGCGGCACAAAACGCGACGCTGAGGGTTTTTCTGTGTGAGGCAGGGCATGATGAAATGCATGGGGTTTCTCCTCCGCTGCATCAGACAGACAGTAGGGAGGATGGATAAAGAGAGAAAGAGAGAGAGGGGAGGGGAGAGGGAAGGGTCTTTCCTCTGTCTGGAGGCTTCCACATCAAGCCTCGGCTTTTCTCCCACAGCAACTCCCCCCACATCGTCCCCACCAACCCCCTCCTGCTCCTCTCATCCCAAGGAGTCAGTCTTTAAGGGTTTGCTCTGCAAATGTGCAACGTGCACTCCGTTATTTCTCTTTCCTGTGCAATTTGTATCTCCGTTGGCGTGGAAACGACAGAATGCGGATTGTAACAGGGAATGAAAAGGGAGAGAAACTCTTTCACAGTCCAATGATGCTATGTCAGCTCCCCCTCTCACTCCCACCCACCCTTTACCTTTCAAACCATCTCTTCATGAATCTCCCTCCCTATCATCTGTGCTGTCAACCCCCTAAATCAGGATCCATACACACAAACCCCCAAGCCACCCTTACACTTTGACCTTTTTTTGCAATTGATCTCCTTCCCTATTATTCTATCATCTCCCACTTTAATACATACACCCAGATACTGTACACACCCATACACACTGTTACTGTACTAAGTGGGCCCCGCTTGATGCCTGCAGCTGCCTCAGGCACACTGTGCAGGTCTCTCCACTGGGAGGAGCACATGGAGGGAAAGATGCTTCAAGGCGAAGGTCAAGTGGAAAAAAAGCAGCAACAAAAAATAAAAAAAGAATACAGAAAACATGGATAGCATGCAACCAAAAATGCCGGGGAGTCAATTAATAAAACGCTTGGCTGAAAGTTGCCCTTCACTAGTTCAAAATTACTAAAGTCTCCTTCTGTTCATATCTCAACAAAAACCTGAATTGGCCAAAGATTTCATCTTAGTGCCAGATAAGGGAGGAGTCACCCAGAACGGATTAGAAAGGGCTGAACATATCTATATAAAGAAAAAACAAATTTTGATGAAGCTGAGCCAGTGAAAATGGAACAAACGAGGGAACAATAAGTGGGGATGGTAAAACAAGGACAAATAAAAAAAGAAAACGAGAACAATAGAGGAAACGCCTGGGGGGGAAACAACTTCATCATAACTCCAGCTTCGATTTCGATATCAAATTGAACAGGGAGTATTTTCTGTTTTATGTTCATGCACGTACAAACAAAGAGAAAGAGAATGAGAAGACAAATTGGGGAAGAAACAGCACAGCAAACAGCTACACTCTTAGAAATAAGGGTTCCAAAGGGGTTCGTTCTGAAGGGCTAAGGATGCACCTTTTTTGAAAAAAGGGTCTTCAAGGGTTCTTTGTAAGACTAAGGTTTCTTTTAAGAACATATTCCATCCAAAGAACCATTTTTGGAAGCAAGAGTTCTTCAACGATTGTTGAAAGCATGGGTGTTAGTTGTTGTTAGTGTTTTTAATGTGTCTGTTCAGAACATGGTGGTTTATGTGGGTATTGTCCTTTTTGTGCTGCTTTATGGATTTAACCATTAGTTTTATATTTCTTGACCTGAGCTGTATTTTACCAGTGTTTTAAAGTTCTTGTTCTTTCTGTTGAATGAATTTGAATGGTTTACAATGCAGAGAGCTGTTGCCTGTCTGTCATTCCTTGCCCACTGCCACTATATAACTAGTTACACTTATCAAACTAAGGGAGTTAGAAACAAATGCCTGCCTCTAATACAAGCCTGTTTCAAATAAAGCCCTGTTACCTTGAAGTAAATAAGAGTCCAGGTCACTATTTAAGGACATATGCATTTTATCTAGATGAAACCCCTGGAATATAAAAGGGTCCTTGGTAGCATCTTTAGAAGGTGGAAAGGTTCTTGATAGAACCCCCAAAGGGTTCTGGGTGGAACTTTACACCATAGAACAGTTCTCTGTAGAACCTCTGACAGAACCTTTCACAGATGGTTCTAGATAGCACCGTCTGAAAGGGTTCCAGGTGGCACCTTTATAAATTTTCATTTATATTTACCAGATGCTTTTATCCAAAGCGACTTACATATGAGAACATTCACAAACCGAAGGCGCAGCTTCGGGAGCATTTTTGGGTGTTCAGTATCTTGCTCAAGGATGCTTCGACGCATGGCTGGGGGATCGAACCGCTGACCTTCTGATTGGCAGACAACCGTTCTGCCACCAAGCCACAGTCGCCCATATAAATTGCTGTACCAGGAACCAAAAATGGTTCTCCTATGGGGACAGGCTGAAGAACCCTATAAAGGTTCTAGTTAGCGCCTTTAAGTCTATGAGTGTATGATGCAGTGACATTTAAGTTACTTTAAACTTGGCACTCAAACAGGATGTGATAAAATGTATTTGACGCAAGGATTCAGGGCGCCTTTGAAGAAAAGGAAAGAGCAATTCTAACTACATGCTGAGCTGCATGACTGTAGTTTTGTAGTCTGCTAATGCAGCATATAAAAAGGTTGATTGGATATTGCTAGAATTAATGGACTCTCCCCTTGTAGTTGTGTGCCAAAAATACTGGCACTTCTATTGCCAAAAGTGAGGATTTACAACAAAAATGAACTTCTACAAGACAAGTTTCAACGGCTGACATTCACTCTTTAAAACATGGTTTTTAAAGTAGCATTAGTCAGAGTTTTTGGCCGCTTTGGGGCAGAACCTAACAAGCTTAATATCACACACATATTTGACATAGTACAGCCTTGTTTTGGCTAACATGTTAGCCACTATTTAAAACTTCATATGGGCAACTGACAATTGTTTCAAGACAGACTTGAAAAACTTTGAACCTGTTCTTTAATTCTCTTCATTAACTTTGATTTTCTAAATTCACCGTGATATGTGAGTGAGAAAGATAATGAGACTGGGAAACAGAGAGACGGAGAGCTAGAGACAGACAGAGAAAAACAAATCATTAAAGCTTTGTGCCCCTGAGTCACCTGAACATGTTTTATTTACTGTCCCTTCGAAGCCGAGTTGGCGTCAGAAGTGTTTGCTCCACAGTCTGGGTCAGTCTGGGCCGAGCGCCTGATTACCCAGAGCCAGAGGCTACAGTCCTTCAGGCCACACACTCACATAAACATGATGAAACTTTGAGATACTGGGACGCCTTATATTTACTAGTATAACAGACTAAGTCTAACCTTATAGCAAGCCTGTGTACATTTTGAGATAATGAAATGAGAAGTAACACATTCTTTGTCTTACAAATTAAAAGTTGAATTCATGAGCAATAAAACGAACTATTTCTGAATTCAATACAATCAGGGGTGTTGGTGCCATAGAGTTATGTGGTCTAGTGTAACCAGTAGCTTATGGTTGCTAATGTTAGCTAACTTCCGATAGATGCTCTAAAAAACACCATTGACTGTGACTCCGACTTCAATACATGTTCTTCAACTTCATTTTGGCATTCAGCCTTATCCCGTAACCTACTGCCACAGTTGCTGCTGTTCAGTAAAAGTTACATAGGATCAGGTTTACAAAACCCCAGTTGACAAATTAATCCAATTAACATGATGCTGAATAAACCTGCAGTGACATCTACAGTGGCCAGTACAACTCAGGGGAGAAAAAAATCCCATCATTTTGTGTTTTCAAATGACTTAAAAAAAAGTCTCTCCTGACGCTGCCAGGCGATTTTCTGTAGAAATCTAAGTGGAGACATCAAGTTAATTCTTGGTCTGAAAAACACATGCCTTCATCCACTGTGGCCCAGTTCTTCAATGAATCAACCTTAAACAGGTTCATCTGAATTACCCTAAAGTGAGGTCAGATGGGGTGATGACGGTGTTTAAAAACTGTGTATGTCATAGTCAGTGACATACGGCGGAACTGGTGTTTCTGGGACGAAAGAACGGCGCAGAGGCGGGCGATGTAACATTCGCTGCCTCTGCAGCTCAGTCCTCCACTCAATACTGAGCTGAGTACCTCCAGCAACAAGCTGTGTCCTTGTACCACTCTAACTTTTTAATGAGCGCGTCCGCTCCCAACAGAGCTCATCGGTCCAACCTTGGGCCACAACATTTTCTGTGACATTTTAGAAATGTTTCGGAAAAGGGCAGTAAAGTTTGTATAACAGCATTATGTTGATTGAAGCAATCTCCACAGCTGAAACCGAAGAGTCTCCGGGTTTATTGATAGTTTGGGACTATGTGACAATCGTATTATAATCGGAGACAGCAAACCCTAAATATAACTCACATAATAAACAATAAAAGCAATATATTAAAGCAACAATTAAAGTTATTGTTTTGGGGGGGCGTTCTGGTAGTCAAGTGGTTTTAATTTAGACGCCTTTTTGATATTGTTAGTGTTTTATAAAAGAGCAAATGGACTACCTGTTACATTCAACTAACATCACTGTCACCACAGAAAACATCACTGGGTAAACAAAAGGGCCACAATCAAATATTAGGCAAAACCATAATGCTGCATTTGCATTGTGTTGGTAAGTTTCCCATAACTTGCAGGCTTCCATAGTCACAAAATTCCCATTTAAAGTGACTAACTATACAATATAGTATGACATGACCGATACTGGAGAAAAAAGACCAAAGTAATCAAAAACAATTTTCTGGTCGCTCAGTAATTTTAAAGTACCAACTCTATGTGAGGTCAAAGGAGAAGGGCAGTGAGGGCAATACAAAAGAAATGCATGACGGCCCCCTAAATGTGGATTTTGTCCAATTGTTGTTTACTTTGTGCTTTGTTTAAATGGAGAGATCTTGAAATGGAAGCAGCAAAACTGAAGAAAGTGGGATAGAAGTGAAGAGGTAGACGCCGTCTGCTATGTAGAGGCAGTCAGACCTGTTGAAGTATTGTTTTTCTATAGTTTATTTATCGGCAAAATCACGTTGCCGTGCAGCAATAAAAGCAATCAATAGCAGCAGAAGACGTTAAATCCAGAAACAACCAGCATATCACTCCATCACTCCAACCACTGATACCTTTTTATCCTCTTGCCTTGACTCCTTTCTTTTTGTCTCTTGCACAGGCATTGATTTTTCCGCACTCTTGCTCATTCTCTCCCTCCCTCTGCACCCCTGTTGTTTCCCTCCTCTGTTCGAATCTCTTCATCTCCTCTCCTGCTGCTCCGTCTTTCATGTCTCTCCCCTCTCTCTTTGACAGAGACAGAAACTCTATTTCTCTTCCTCTGACTGCCACCCAGGGACACAGACCTCAGTCCGCCGTCGAGCCGCTCGCTCCCCGAGACAATCTGTACGTGGACGCCGGAATGAGTTCGGTTACTGTGGAGCTCGGAGCTACTGTCCAGTGAAGGCTGATTTTCACCCTTCGTACGTTGTCTTGACAAGAAGTGTCTTAAATCTAAAAGAGCCAGTTGCCTGTGCTCGTAACGTGTCTGAAATCAAGTTAATGCAACATTGCCTGGTTACACCCCAGGGTGAGAGACAAAACTGATGGATCTTCAAAAAGCTATAACAATTTACAATAAAGAAACTAACAACCTCTTCGGCGACGCTGCAGGTCTTAAAGCCTGCACGTAAAGTACACATGTACATTTTACTGTTGCTGTAACATGCCTCGTTCCTTTGGGTGCTAGTAAACGTCTTAGAACGTCTCTAAAACACCTAACAATTCCAAAAAAGCACTCAGAGAGCACATAACAAGGAGGATGACGAGAACAGTCCTCTGCATTTCAATAATACAAAATGTTTAGAAATATTTCATCCGCAAGTGTAACGAAACAGAATTACTTCTTATAGGTACAAGATCAATGTTAAACAAGCGCCATCATTTTTCTATTCCCATTGATAACTCTTTTTTTCCCCCCTCCCCTCAGGTTAAGAGTCTGGGTGTCATCTTTGATAGCACCCTCTCTTTCACCGCCCATGTTAATAATGCTACCCGGTCTGCTTGCTATCATCTGCGAAACATCATCCGCTTACGTCCTTTCCTCACGCCTCACTCCACTGCCATTCCGGTCTACAGCTTAGTCACTTGCAGTAATTCCCTTCTGTTTGGCCCTTCTGCATAAAACCCTCCATAAACTACAATTGGTTCAAAGCGCAGCTGCCCGTATTATCACTCGCACCCCTTCTATTCATCACATTACAGCCATTTTACAACAGCTCCATTGGCTACCCATTACCTACTGTATCAACTACAATGTACTTCTTACTTTTAAAGGCATTCATAAGCTGCGCCTTAATATCTTTTTGACCTCCTCCATATTGCCACACCTGTTCGTTCTCTCAGATCCTCTTCTTCCATCTATTTCATTGTGTCCCCTGTTCGCCTGGTTACTATGGGGAGCAGAGCCTTCAGCTGCTCTGCTCCACAGCTCTGGAACTTGCTTCCACCTGACCTCCATAGTACTGATTCGCTCCTAGATTTTAAATCACAACTCATCTGTTTACAATTGCTTATTCCCTCTGAATATAATTGCATTTTATATTGTATTTTGACTATTGTCTGTTGCTGATGTAAGGTGACCTTGACCAAGAAAGGCGCCTATAATTAAAATGCATAATAACAATAATAATAATAGAGTGGACATGGAGATGCGTCAGAATAAACACAGTGACAGACAAAAGTGCCGATTGGCTGATGTTGTAAAAATACCCAAATCCTGTCCAGGGATTTTGTTGCATTCACGTTGCATTCACGTCATATCTCACAGGCCCCAATTATGAGCGGCCGAGTGGGAAGAGCGCTCACGTTACCCTCCTGCTGAAATCCCCATTCTAAAATATCAGGAATTTTGGATAACTGCATGATCTCAGGTGGTGAAAATAACACATACAGTCCCGAGTGTCAACAAACTGGTGGCAAGACTGGATGGCAGCTACATCTAAAGAAAATGTATTAACACTAATACAGTCTATTCAGCTAAACAAATCTGGTTTCACTTGTTAACAAACCACTAGAAATATATTACATGCTAAAAATGGCTCATTTAGGACTAATTTCAATTCGTCTGGTGTGACTACATGGTTTTTCCATTCTTCTGACATGATTAATACAAGCACTAATTTTCTATACTAGCATTTATAGCGTCTATAATAGCATTTATACTAGGATGAGTAATGCAATTTTCAAACTCATACTCAATGCATACCTGTGACTACTGAGTTATGCTTATTTCAATTTACCATGTTGCTCTTGCACCACCTATGAGTGAAATGCAGCCAAATCCTGTAGGATCACTTGGAGTAGTAACCCATCGAAATTTGTTCAAGAGTTATAGCAGTTTACAACCAACAATCTGGCTTTCAGTTATACAGTAGTGAAACAGTATAGTATAGGAACAGTATGGTATAACGGTACACAACAACTAACATTGTTTTTCTGGCTCATCTCAAGATTTTATGTACTGAATTTGGTGACGATTGAGAAAAAAGAAACTGTTTTGCAAAAATCCTATTTTTATTAGGCTGATATGGGAGTGGCTTCTATTGAAAGATTTATCCAACAACCGGCAGTCTCAATCTACCAGCCCAGGTTTTAGAATATTGGCTTTTTATTCCACATTTAGCTGCACAACCTGTTAACATAACCACTTAATCTACGGCAGTCTGAATTACTATAGTGCATCTGACAGCAAATGGTCTCTTTCTAAACCTAAAATACAGTTTGAAAAGAGGTGGACAACTTGGAGAGAACAACCTGGCCTGTGGCCCCCAGGTAATTTAATTTTGATAAATGACAATTTTCCTTCTACTCCTCAGGGTTCAGGAGTTACAAGTCAAAACATTAAGCGCTTTGTAAATGACTACATGTTGGTGCTACCTACAACAAAAACTAAGAGATCTTCTTTGGCCCACAGTCTTGCTTACCGCTGAATTTCCGTGAAATATCTTAATTAGCTTTTGAGATATCCTGCTAGCAGACGATCAAAGCTACCTAATGAGTCATGTGCCCGCCAAATGTTCATCCAACTGTCTTGGTGATAATGATGCGCAGACACAAATTATTGTCCTGCTATAACATAACTTACCATTAATTAAGTGTATACTGTAGCGCACCAACTCTGGCTACAAAGGTACAGTGTGTCTGATTGAATGTGCCTGCAGCCTGTTGAGTGAGCAAGTCGAGGAAAGCTGGGTTAAGGCCTAGAGGAACCTGCTACAGCCCTGCCTGCTCAGCACAAAGCCTCTCTCCCTGTCTCAGTCTCTTTGTAGAGAGTCTGATCAAAGAGCAGAGTGCGCTCAGAGGATTCACCACGTCCGGGAGCTTCTGAGCGGATGAACACGGACATCCCATTATGTTTCCCAGTGGGCTACGCTGAGGGATGCGAGAGTGCACGCACCCTCGTGTGCCTGCGCGTGAGCAACTGTGAACAAACCTGTGAGTGTTAGCTCACCCGAGCAGCTGCACGTCGGTCCCGTTTCGATGTTCAATTCTGGGCACGTTTGAAAATACGCGGGCTATAGAGTGTGAGCGAACGACGGCTGAGTTTTCGAAGCATCTGAGTATGCTAACGGTCTGCGGCTTTGATCGGTAATGAGAGAGATAGGGTTTAACTGAGCGGCGCTGCCTGTTATTTCAGATCAGAATCACAGGATCAAAGGCTTTTTCTCTCCTCTTCGTTCCTCCTCTCTTTCTGCCAGTGTGTCTCTGCTTAACCTCAGCTGTCCTTGGCTCACCTCTGGCCCGTCAACGCCCCACAGAAAATGCAAAGAACCTGTCAAAGGCTGTAAAACGCTTAAACTTCCCCCTCAGCTGCAGCCGGTTGGAGGTGTGTCCAGCCAATGAAACAGGAAGCCTGGGTTCTTTACACACAAAAAAAAGAATCCCAAATAGCTGCAGGACGCTGCTCTGTTGCTGACCACTGAACTCCCTGCTTAACGGGGATACAACTAAAAAACCTGTGCTATGTAGACTACACAGTGTTTGGAATGTAAGAGTTTAATTTCACAGCTTGGATTTGAACTATTCTCTTGTTTGATCCTTCCTCTGTCCCTACTGTGCTCCAGCAAATAAGGCAGAAAGAAGAAATCTAGAGAAAAATGATTTTTCTGATGATACCAGAGTGTTTTATCGTCCTCTAAAATAAATTTGCTTAATTTGAACAGCAAATTAGATGAGAATGATTAGGCTTTCAACCAACAAGCTAGGGTTTACTTTAGGATTTGGGGAAATTCCTTGGTGAGTCACTTACCGTGGCTTTTAAGCTTATTTTAAGACTGTATAAATTACTCCTCTCTCACCATGTGCGACGGTACCACACATACAAGTTATTTGTGTGCGTGGGTGTATGTGTGAGTGTGTACATCAGAGTGTGAGAACCCACACGTGTCTCACGTATTTTGTCAAATACCTCATTCTTTGATTCATGTATCTGAAGCTGGGAAGTGTGTGCGAAGGTATTCTCTGGAGCGACAGTCGGCCTGTGGAAGCGGAGAGGGAGGGTGAGGATGGGGGGAGCCAGGGAAAGAAAGTGGGAGGGAAAAAAAGAAAGAAAAAGAGAAGAGAGAGATTCCACATTTAACAAGTTGTCACAAACTGTTTTCAGTTGCTCGGCTCCGATCAGAGGTGAGCAGGAACACCCTAAAACAATGTTTTCTGTAATTTGAAATGAAAATAAAGTGCATTGATGCTGCCTTTACACAGAACAAACTGAGCTCTTCTGTTTGCTGCCAAATCTGACAAACAACATAAATCACTGTGTGACAGAGTCGGTTGTTTGTACAAATGTTTCTGAGGCAGCACTGCCTTCTAAACATCATTAGGTTATTACAGCGCCCCTACTCGGGTCCCGACTCTTTATGATCTCCATTGTGGCTCCACAAATGACCAAAATGCACCATTTATTATGAAAGTGTTGCTGTGGGTTATTCTCTCCAAATGATGGTTTACACCAAACCAAAACTTAACCTATTGAGATATGAAGTTCGTTACAGGCAGCATGACAAGACTGTTGTGAAAGTGGACCATGTGTCAAAATGTGCTACGTTCAATCAGGGAGCCTACTCACAAAAAATAGTTCACAAATTAACCCTTCACCTGTTCATTTGGTGCTTATGATTCAATGCACGCACACGCCACAACTTGGTTTTGTATCATCAGTCAGGCACTATGGGACTGGGATGAACTAAGGGATATTAGTGGAGTGCCCCAAGGCTCCATATTAGGGCCTCTTATCCTAATATATATATAAATGATATGGCAGATGCAGCCATTTATAGACATTTGGTGCCCTAGACTAGACATCCACAATCTGTTTATTGCCAAATAATTTAATAATATTTTAGTTTAATTAAACTTTAGTCAACTCCACTCAACTTCCGGTCTGTGTCAATAAGTACCTTTACATGCACTTACTTACATTGAGAATGGATAAAATAATTAATTTAAGTGTTGCCGGTTGTGTCTTTGTTGTCTTTAAAAACATGAAAACTTGAAGTGCCTTTCGTTGTTCATTCCTGTTTGTTTGAACATTTTTGTTTATCTCCTGTTGGTTTTTTAAAATGTATTCTTATAAATGTTGGCCACATTACACCCTAATCTAGCGATTTACAATATTGATTGTTGGAGCTACGTGTAAGTGATACTACAGCTTTCACAGCCACCTGTGTGTCCCTGTGGGACTCAACAGGCTCGCTACTGTCTGAAATTCAGACCCCCTGAGCATGTTCTGTAACTTATTTTGATTTTATTATTGTGACAAGTGAGCCCCTTGTCTAATTCTCAATTACTAGTACCTGTTATTACTCATCCTGATTTCAATCATATTTGGGATATTATTTGGAACATAAGCAACCTGGTTATTAATATCCCTGTACATTACTCCTCCACATACCAGTGTCTGTCATTTCAGTCACGAGGTGCAGGTCATCATCATCAGTATCTGACTTTCATTTATAAATTTGCAGGCCACATTTCATAATCCAATATTTTGTTTAATTCTGTTTGAATTATACAGCTTTCAGTGCACATTTAGCCTGCATTACGCCTCCTTTAAAATTAATGAAGCAACTTGGATATTTGATAGCTTAATAGTCCTGCATTAAGAAAATATAGTCTGCGTAACAGCTTTCTCTTGATAGTTTCCCATAATAGTTTGTATATTGTCCTATATTATTTTGTATCCCAAGAGAATGCCAATGTGAATCTGTTGTTGCAGTTAGGTATTTACACACAGGATTATGACTTTAACTTCAGAGTGTAGATCACAACATCTTTTATTATTATATTCTTTGTTTAACTGATAAATTGTGACCTAAGTTGGAGGTGCACCTTTGCATGTTATGTTGTTAGTATTCTGGTTATGATTCTTATCCCAGCTTTGATCATAATTGGGATATGCATGGAACATAAGTTATCACCTGGTTATTCATATGTCTGTATATATAATTTTTAACAAGGTGAAGAGTGTGGCTCTCAAAGAAGCAGGAGCCAGCAGTTTCATGACAGCAAGTGTATGTCCCCAGTAGAGTAGCCCCACAGAGAGTCTCTCAGCATCAGCTGTGTTGTGCAGTATGGGTTTATTTATAAATGGCTACACTTTTTTATAAATGCTTTTCACACACACTCACACACATATACACACCGATGGCAGTGAGCTACCACACAGAGTGCTAGGCCAACCATCGGGAGCAATTTGGGGTTCAGTGTCTTGTCCAAGGACACTTTGACATGTGGACAGGAGGAGGTGGGGATCGAACCGCCAACCCTGTGATCGAAACCTCCAGAGCCACAGATGTCCCATATTTAACAATGAAATACACGCATTGGTAAAAATTGTGAAGTGAAATTGTATCTCAGACATCTGTTACATATTTAGTCTTATATTGCCTAACTGTGTCAGCACGTACAGCACCCAACACATACTAGAACAGCAAAAAATTGCGTGGATACGTCAAACTGTCGCAAAACTTCTATTCAACGAGAGGGTTTTTTTTGACGTCTCTCGCAGAATCATCAGTGTCAGAGGTGCAACAAAGGCCTAGGTATGCCATGTGGCTTTATATAGTTACTGCAGGGGGAGGGCAGAGACCAGTAGGCTGCATGCGAGAACACCAGGGCACAGGTCCCATAATAGGGTCTTCACGGTGGACCAGGAGAAGAGGCTGCAGGCATATTAATTGAAAATTGAAATTGAAAATTACATTTAATATTTTTATATTAAGATAAAGGACATAATTATTGAAATGTATTAACAGGGACATTTTCAGACATTTTTTATAAAAACAAGAATAAAATGAACAATTCACGTTTTGCATCTCCTTGAACTCGAATGAATTACACATCTATGAGCCACTCACTTACACATCCTAATTCCTTACTAAGGGTGATTTAAATTTTACGGATACCTTTCCCAGAAACCAGTAATGCAAAATCATCTGGATACACAATGGATTGCATTTCACTGCAGCTGACATATCATTTATATACAGTATATACTGTAAGGAATTAGAAAAGCCCTAACATGGAGCCTTGGGGCACCCCACTAATATCCTTAGTGTCCGATATATTCCCAAGTCCTATAGTCCATAAATGATGAAGTGTGGAAGTGCTGCCCATCAGAAGCTGCATATGTACAATATCATCAATGGGCATGCTCCTGAATATTTGTGTTAAAAAGATAACAATGGTCCATAGTGAACATGGCAAACCACCAAAGCTACTGTGTGTTAATGTATAATGCCTTGAGTAAATGCTGTAGCCAAAAGCTCTTTTTGTATACTGAATATGAGCTGGCAAAAATAAGAGGGACAGGTCAGAGCATATTTATGGAGTGGGTTGAAATTAATGCATTTTATGTTTCATGTTTTATGTCTGTCATTTAACATCGTGGAACCATGTTAGAATTTTGTATTCTCACTGTAACATGTTATCCCTTGGATTGGTGTGTTCTGTAAATCGATAAATAAATCAAACTCAAATCTCTGCAAACTGCAGGAAAGACACACCACTACTACTAATACTAATTATATTATTAATTTACATAATGGCAAAACCTAGACAAAAAAAGGCCCAGTTTGATTACTTTTGGTCAATTTGTGCTGTCTTCCTCCCAACAGCATCAAACAGAAGTCACACAGACCAGCTTTTGATCAATGCTTTGATTCAGTGAAGCTGTTTGAGTTCATAAACCTGATCTCTGTTGATCAAACTGCTCTACACAGTCATCTGATGCTGGTTGTGCCATTTAGATGTGAATTACTGGCAAATACCTCTGTGTGTGTGTGTGTGTGGGGGGGGGGGGGGGGCTTTTTTTACTTTATTGGGGGGGGCAGAATTTGTTGGAGGGTTAAACGTGGGTTTAGGGGTTAGAACAAGGTTAAAGTTAGGGTTGGGGTTATGG
>CM022472.1:27842487-27891975 GCA_011952105.1 Coreoperca whiteheadi | reverse complement strand
TATTTTATATTTGATCTAGATTTTAGGCTCTACTGTTAGTGATATCTGTATGCACCGGGGGCCTGAGAGTAACGCAATTTCGATTCTCTGTATGTATGTACTGTACATGTGGAAGAATTGACAATAAAGCAGACCTGACTTGACTTGACTAAAGGTTTCTATCTATCTTGTTTTGTCCAAACAATGGCCCAAAACCCAAAGACATTCAGTTTAAATTGAAATAACAGAGAAAACGAGCAAACCTTCGCACTAGAGAAACTGAAACCGGCGCTTATTTCGGCTTTTTTGGATGAAAAAAGGTTTAAAAGATGAATCGGTCACCAAAATGGTTGCCTAAACTCCACACTAAACAATGAACAAGTAAACGAAATTTAAGAAACGTTTTGTCGTCCTCCGATTGGATAATGTATCCAGCATCTATGCAGACCGTATAGAAGGAACTCTTGTGACACTCAGAGGAGTGTCATTAAAGACCGGCTCCATTTAAACCCAAGTCAGAAGTTATTCATCATTCATTTATTATTGGAATCTTTATTCTTCAATTATGTTGAATTGTCTGCTGTGTACTGACTTAGACTCCAGGTTACGCTACCTTAGCAATTAACTGTAATTCATTTATTGGAAGTGTACCAAATGAACACGGTCTCTATTTTACCTGTAGTTGGGGCCAAATGACAGCTCTTCCCAGGAGGCTTCCTAGGGAATTTTTAGGAAAGTACAGACCTATAAAAGAAGCGTTATTGTGGAGCTGCTCGGTAGAAGTGACAGTAGAAGCTAAACAAAGCCATGCAGGAAAAGATCACACATGCTAAGCCAAAAACAGTAAGATAAGATTTAAAAAAAAACAAAAAACAAACAAACAAAGGTTCAAACTGAACTAATGTTTGTGTGTGAAGCGCTTTGAGTGGGCGGAATACTGCAAAGGCGCTTTACAAGTACAGTCCATTTACCATTTAAACACTTCACGTGTTCTCTGTTGTTTACTACTGCAACATGAGGCCGATTTCAACCACTTCCCTGCAGCTTGTCGAGGCTCGTAGTTGAATCTCCAAATACGAGGTTACGTATTTATAACACTGCTTTGAGACTGAAGTCAACTCTGCTAATCGGCATTAACACATCAACACAAGAGTCAGTCCCACCTCGGGTGATGGCGGCATGCCAGTAAAAACACTAGATCGCTCACTATGAGATACGGCCAAGTTCACTGAGACATTAGTTTCACTGAGACAGTGAACGCACAATTTGCTCCTACGGGGTTGGACTGGCCACTAACGCAGCAGCCCCCTCTGACCTGTGCTCGCTGTCACAGCGGCCGGAGAGTGAAAAAGCAGAGGACGAGTCGAGAGAGGTGTCTTCTCTCCTTCCACTTCCCATCCCATCACGTCTTCTTAGGCTTTACCAGGTGAAGCGTGGGATACTGAAGAAGTGTGAGAATCTAATGGTGTGGGGGAGCACGACCGAGAAGGGGCGCGAATTAGTCGGAGCTCGCGTGTGTGTGTGTGTGTGTGTGTGTGTGTGTGTGTGTGTGTGTTTTAGCCTTCCACTGTGATATATGAGATTCTGCTGCAGTGCTTTCACACACGAGCCTTCACTGCAGAATCCAACCATGATGTCATCTTTCCCTTTCATCTGTCTCTCTCTCTCGCTGAATCTCTCATGCTGTGGAAGGAGGGGTTTATTTCAGCCGTGATGTAAAGTGCGAGGATTGTGTGAGATAGTGTGGAGAGGGCTGGAGAAGACGGGAAAAAGTAAAAGGTTCAATTCTACTTAGTGTTTTAGAAAATTAACAGCCAGCTGCTGTGACGCTGTGAAGAAGCAGTAGATCGCTTTACCTCTGCAGGTCCTGATCACGGAGTAGAAAAACTTCCAAGTAATACGTGACAGCCCGTACTAATCCGAAACATCATTCATACCTTATACAAAATCTCATTGGAATTTGCTTCCCCCCCAACTGAAAGTTAATACAGACGCCCTTATCTGGAGGAAGTAGTGCTGAAACAATTGGTCAATTATTGAATAGCTGATCAACAAAAAACTAATCAGTACAGAAATGGATTAACACGTTTATCATTTGTCATTTTTCATGGTCTTTTTCTTCAATTTTGCAAAGATGAAGATTTGCTGCTTTCTTCCAATTTATCACTGGTTTACTATGAAAAGAACCAAACAATTCTGCACCCTGTCGATCACTTGTACTCTTTACACTTTACCTATAACAGCACAGGGACCATATATACATTGATACATACATATACTACATATGAGTTACCTAATGGAGGTCTGAGGACGAAACCTCAACAATGAAAGTCAGTCGGTTTTTTTCGCAGTTTTTCATCCAACACAGCTAGAAGTAAAACCTTCTGGTGTGCGAGAACTTTGTGTTAATTGTAATAATCGTTACCTATTGAAAATTGAACACGCATTGCAAACTGATTTAATAGTGAAATTGAATACCGTTGGGTTTTGGACTGCTGGGCCAACAACAGAAGCTATACTTTCGAAAAAGAACTGGATTTTGTCATAGTACCATGGAACGGGAACTTGACAGTATTTTGGACATTCAATATACTAAAACCTGAGCTTCCCAAAACACAGGGGCTTTCAAACTGTGAGGGCGGAGTCACTTAAAAGTCAGTTATTGTAGTTTGGCTGCTGATTTGGCCCGTTTACCAACCTGGACACCAGCCGCTGCTGCATGGAGGCAATTAAAGTACTTGAAGTAGTGGCCCAGAGTGTCAGACTTAGAAAACCCTGGCAAAATGCAACCAATACAGTATATTTACACTAGACCCTCCCTGACGTGCAAACCCCCACGTCTTTCAAATTCCATGCCCACAGTTTATGATGCAGGCCTTGTGTTATACTTTTAAAGACTCCAACCCAATCTGAGGTGAGGACATCATTAGGGTTATTTTTCTTGAGACTTGACAACGCTGAGTAGTACTCCCCGTGACTGACCTGACCTTCATGGTGTGCCCCCTTGATCTAAACAATCACTGATCAACTAGGAAAACTTTAAGACAATAGAAACTGTTAACGCAGCCCGAGGAACATATTGAAGCAAAGTGATGCATTTGCTTTCATATTAAATGTGTTGTGCATGTTTCTCGGCTTAGATTTCATACACAGAACACCTCGAGGTGACACGTTCCAGGAGAAAAAAGAATGAATAAATGAGCGGAGAAAGATAACGAACGCAGATACTTCCGTGCGGGGCACGAGGGCTCACTGAATGGTTTTGATGAAAACGATGCCAACCCTGTGCTGTGGCCCTCACGGACGCCGGGTCTCACCCTGCGGGAGATTTCGGAGCGACGTGTTAAGGCAAGCGCTCTCCGTCACCATCGTCAAAAACACCAAAAGAGGGAATATCTTTAGGAAGAATGCTGTCCATCCCTCCAGTAGAGTTCCGGAGACTTTATGAGAGGATCCATAACAAGGGGCGCTGAAGATCTTCTGGAGGCTCGTTGTGGATCAACAGCTTTATAAGACCCTTTATGTTGGTTTTTTTTACTTTAATTGTTCATCCAGCAGTATTGCTATTACAGTTGTACTCTCCATAGATTTCTACCTCCGGTTGTCCACATGAATGCCATATCAGCCACACATCCTGCTCCTCCAGCGCACAGTTGATGCCATTAAGCACTCCCAATGTTTCTCTCCTGAATACATAAACAATGAACTGTGTGCCCTTCCCTGACAAAGCCCACCGCTCCTCTGGGCGTACCCGCCGGTGAACCACAGCTAGACACAAACCGCAACACACTGTCTGCCACAGAGACCCTGGCAACATTAAGCCGCTGAGCAATGCTTTCGACGTTGGTTGGTAGGTCTGCGCGCGCGCTTGTTTGCCCTCAGGCTGGAATGGCAGAGGGGCCAGAACGCTGCAGCTCGTCTCCTTGGGTCTTTGAACCTCAAAAAGTCAACGGTTCTGTTCCTTGTCAGATCGACAGCTTTTTGGTGGGGTTTTTTTTCTCCTCAAGTTGTGCCTGAGATTTCACAGGCCTGAGGGACATGATCCTTGCTCTGCCCACGAGAGAGCGACGCGAACACAGAGTTCAGCTCCGAACAGGACACTCACCAGAACGGGATCTGTGAGGGTTTTTTGTCTTCTTTTTTTTCTTTTTTTTTCTCTCCCTGTGATGTCAGCAATGAAGAGAATAGAAAATGTCTGTGGAAGAGACAGAGGGGGAGAACACAGGGCAAAAGTAGGAGATGGAGAGAAACAGTGGAAGTCAGGGGGAAAAGGGAAAACAGTTGGATGGGGAGAAGGTGCCAGTGATTGGACAGAGGAAGGTGAGAGTGTCCGTGGGTCTGTCTGATGTCCACAATCAGTCCCTGCTGCTGCTCCTCCTCCTCCTCCTCCTCTTCCTCCCACAACCAGCTAAACACATCACACTTTGATGAAATAAACGCACACACAGAAGGGGATGAGTTAGCCGCTGCGACTGCAGCTCCCCGGGCGAAAAACTGATTTTGAGGTGTGTGTGTGTGTGTGTGTGTGTGTTTTCTGTGCAGTGGAAGTAAAAGCACCCTGAACGGCAGAAGCACAGCACAGCCTAGTGGCAGAAAGAAAAACGGCCCGAGGCCGGAGGAGGGATCAGTTCAGGTCAAGTTAGGGTTTTTATTCTTCTTCCCCGAAACTACTTGTGATGGTTATGTTTCTGGGACTAAACTTTTTATGACCATTTAAAAAAAAAAAAGAAAAAAGAAAATGCAGTTTAAACTATTACTCATTTGACTACTCATGACACCGATTAAACTGCTACAAAATTTTCTGTACTATTTCCTGTAATATATCATTTCCCTGTTCAGTTTATTCTATTGTCTGAAATTCCTGAGGCTTGCAGTCACTGATAAATGGAAACAAAAAGGAAAACAAATGAACAAAATAATCAAAAGCACATTAGGCCCGATGCAAGACTACTGGTTTATTCTCATCCTAAACCTCTTACTTGGCCATAACAAGTGTTCCAAGACTCAGCAAACTCTCTCAAAGGGGAACTCCACCACCAAATCTCCGACCGAACTGTCAGCAGTGGAGTTGCATCATGGGTAATGTAGGCACCAATGATTTTTTTTTTCATTCTTTTTTTTTTTTTTTTTTTACAAGAAATAAGACTGTGTGGAATAAAAGAGATGATATCACAGGATCTGCTCCATCGTAAGTCTGAAAATTTTATAATAGCGCAATGCTGGTGGAGTACACCTTATATTATACGTGTATATGTATATATATATATACATATACACCTTGCCGAAGAAAGAATGGTTTGAGATGAAGTTATAGAGCAAAATATGTCTTTCCAATGTAAAGAGGTTTAGACTGGAGGCAATCAAGAAGAGACAGAATACATTCCACTATACTGTGCTGTCGGGTCCAACAGAAGAGAAATGATCATTTGTGTTGTTGCAGGCTGAATTCAAACACGTCACTACACCAGGAGTCAATATTTTACAGAACCTGTGGAAAGCCACACTGTTTCCAAATGACTCCACAGATTTTCAGCAAAATTCATAAAGTGTTGCAGTAATGTGTAAGGACAGCACGAGCCTCCATAACAGCTTAAACGCTCCATATATAGTTTCTCCAAGTCTCTGAAACCCCAAAACCTCACCTGGGTGTTCAGTTGGGTTGAGATTTGGTGCCTGTGAAGTTCACAACATCTCTCTTGCATCATTTATTCAGGTTTTTCTTTGTTACTTGTCTGTGTCTTCGATTTGAAAATATCAAGGACTTTCATCTTATTGTTTAGCAGCTGTGTTTTATTGGCTGCCTGCTTACTGGCACTGTCCTGCTGAAACATGAATCATCCCACCGGAACAAGGCCTCTGTTACCCTGCAGCACGGTGTCTTCCCAAACGCTTGGCTTAGTGGTGGGCCTAAATAACAAAGGCCAGTACATAGCGACCTATATTCAAGGCGAATGTAGAACAGGAGATTTCCTATTTGGCTGATACCAACAGCTGACATCATCATGCACAAAATAACCAACCCAATGTGACCAACAAGACGGTCTCAGTAAGTGAGCAGAGCCTCATGAGAATATAGTATTTCATGACACCTTGCAATCAAATCTACCCAATGCTGTGAACACAACCTACCCAATGTTGACACATTTTAGGATAATAGCAACAGCATTGGCCATAAGCTCAAAGTTTGTCTGCTAAAGAATCTTCACGGACACGCTGTAGCATTGTATTATAATCTGAAACTATTTTCAGCTTTACTACTAGAATTTTCAAAAAAAAGCGTCTTGCATCTTGCTCTGCCTTGCTTCCCTGTAGCCGCTCTGTCGTACAGTCCTAATTGGTGAACTCACTGTTGATTGACAGCGTCTGCGCGCGTGCGCGTGTGTGTGTGTGTGTGCGTGCGTGTGGGCGGGTATTACTAATGTTTTGGGGACATAATACTGTTTACACAGTCACATTGTGAGGACTTGCCTTCCTTATGGGGACAAAATGCAAGTCCCCATAACATAAATCGTTCCATTTTTTGGATGAAAACTTGGTTTAAGGTTAGAGTAAGGGCAAGGTTAGGTTTAGGCTAGCGTTAGGGTTGGGTTTGATCTAGTAGTGGTTATGGTTAGGGTTAGGTTAAGTCTCCAGGGAATGAATGTAAGTCAATGTAGTATCCCCAAAAGTGATGGAAACACAACGTGTGTGTGTGTGTGTGTACCTGTCTGATGGGCTCTGGGACCCGGTAGCGGCAGCAGGAGTGTGTGAGGCGTACAGCTGTGTCCACACTGATCTTGTGGCCAACAGACACATACACCGGCTTAGTACTCTTGTCGGAGCTTCGCAATGCCTGCACAGAAAGAGAAAATTGTCTCTAGCAGCTTCCCCACATTTCTCTCTCTCTCTCTCTGTGATTGGGATCGTCATACACATTTTGTTGCGTTGGACTTTATGCAGGGTGGCTGTGCTTTGAAGTCAGCAGCAACCAAACAAAGCAACCACCTCTGTTAAAAGTATTTGTTTCTAGTTTTCGTGTGTCTTGTCTCTTGCCGCACCTTTCCGAGCACTTTGCCTGAGGCGGCTGTGAGTGGGAAGCTGTCTCCCCCTTTCTGCAGAGCAGCAATCTGCGGAGGCAAAGAAACAAAAATCAAAGTCAAAAAAAGATGTACAGCATGCCAATACAAATAGCAGCGAACTGAAAAACTATTAACCTGCTGTGGAGGCATAACCTCTGTGTGACTTGACTTTCATGTACATACACACACATATACACACACACAGTATCTCACAGAAGTAAGTATACCCCTCGCATTTTTGTAAATATTTTATTATATCTTTTCACGTGACGGAAGAAATGACACTTTGCTACAATGTAAAGTAGTGAGAGTGTACAGCTTGTATAACAGTGTACATTTGCAGTCCCCTCAAAATAACTCAACGCGCGGCCATTAATGTCTAAACCGCTGGCCAAAAAAGTGAGTACACCCCTAAGTGAGAAATGTACAAATTGGGCCCAAAGTCACAATATTTTGGGTGGCCACCATTATTTTCCAGCACTGCCATGACCCACTTGAGCATGGAGTCCCCAAGAGCTTCACAGGTTGCCACTGGAGTCCTCCGGTTTTGTACATGAAAAAAGGTTTTTCTGTCAGCTGACAGAGCTCAAAACATAATCTTTTATAATGCAACACAAGTGTTCACTTTATCCCAAGACTGACTAATGCAGAGATTTTCTATTTTACCCAAAACACATGTATTATTATCAAACCCAAAGCCATTGCTTTACATTAAAATGAACATCAAAGTGGCATCGATGCAACAGCGCCCCCTATAGCCACCCTTTACGGTGGTCACAGAATGGCCGTCGCTTTCGCAGTTAAAATGATCAACGTCAATTCTGTGACTGATTTGAAGGCAGGCCAAAATGAAACTCGGCTGTTGTCGGGTCTGTACTTGTCCAAAGATCTTTAATCGGCTCTGACTCGATATTGGTAGATACTCAGTATCTCAATATTATCATCAATCAACAGAGACTTGATCCTCTCGATCGTCTCGGGGCTTTGTAACACTCCTCGAGGCCAGGCGCAATCTCGACCTTAGGGCCCATACTGACCTCTTATTAGTCTAGTATTAGAGGAGTCATACGAAGAAAAAATAACCCAACAATTAATCAGTCAAATCACACGTGATGACACTGACAGGCTACAATTGGCTATTTAATAAAAACCCTAAATTAGACTAAACGTGGAAGACGCTTCATGTGTGTGATTAGCGGGATGGGGAACTCAAAGTAACTGCGTTTTAAAAAGCCCTCTTCAATTTTTTTCCCCATAGGAACTAAAGTTTTGGTCTCACAGTCGAAAGAGACGGTGCAAAGTCAGATGTAGTGATGTGGGCCCCTGTTGACAGGTGTGCTGTGGGTTATGGGCCAGAGCGATGAAGGGAGCTTAGCCTCCATGATGGATGGGGTGTCTGCTCTACTATGACTGATTACAGCAAGCAGCCAGCAGGGAGACAGGAGGGGCCGCACCGGGCCTCCGATCCCGGTTGGGATGAGGCCAACAGTGCGTGCGTGCTGGTGTGTGTGTGTGTGTGTGTGTGTGTGTGTGTGTGTGTGTGTGAGTGTGAGAGAGAGAGAGAGAGAGAAGGGTTTGGCTCCTATGAAGCACGAGCAGGTCTGAAGCTGGAACAGCAGAAGTCAGAAAGACAGAGCAAGTCATCAATAACACACTAGTTGAGTTACAGCCAGGCTTTCAGCGAGAGAGAGACAGAGAGACAGAGAGGGGGCGAAAAAGAAAAAGAGATGAGATGGGAGAAAGGAAAGTGAGAGGGAGAAAGGGGATGGAGGAGGAGAGGAGGAGAGATACACGGGAGGTGAAGAGAGATAAGGACGTAAGATCTGAAGGACGCTGGGCAGCAAGGAACTTCAACAAGGATATCATTTTCCCAAAGTGTATTGGGGACAAAGAGGATGAAAAGAAAACACTTTTTCTCCTTTTTCATCCTCTTCGTTCTGTCTCGCAGATAAACACACACACACACACACACACACACACACACACACACTGCACTCCCCTCACCTGCAAGCACAGACACATTCCATTTGCATCTTCTGGATGTTAATCTGCAAGTAACGTAGAGCAACCGAGCAGGTAGAACTGGACTGCTTGGTTCAAGGACACTTCAGAAGGATGCACACATCCGTTAATGGACGCGCTGGCTGTTGAGGGGACTGTACACACTAAAGAAACTTCATCTTAGCGAATCATCCGGTCCACTATTTATTTGCAAAGAGAAAATGCTTGGCATGTTGTAGCCAAGCGTGTTTGTTTAAGCCAAGCGACGTAGATCGCCTCATCTCACTCTCAGAAAGAAACCAAATAAGCAAGAAGAGTCTTGAAGGCTGAATATGATCCTAAATAAAGTGTTAAGACTTTTACAATTTATCAGTAGCAAACACAGAACAATCTCTCGAACAACTCTACCTCTCTATCCTTCAACTCCCACATGAAGCACACTTCAAGGACTGCCTTTTTTCACCTACGTAACATTGCAAAAATCAGGCACTGCAGAAAAACTAATCCATGCATTTGTTACTTCAAAGCTGGATTACTGCAATTCCTTAATATCTGGCTGCTCGAAAAAAGTCCCTTAAGACTCTCCAGTTGATCCAGAACTCTGCGGCACGTGACCTGACAGGAACTAGGGACAAGAACTAAGGGATCATATTTCTCCAATATTAGCTTCTCTGCACTGGCTCCCTGTGAAATCCAGGATAGAATTTTAAAGCTTTCCTCCTCCCCTACAAAGAGCTCACAGTGCCTTATTACCCCACTAGAACACTGCGCTCTCAGAATGCAGGGTTTCTTGTGGTTCCTAGAGTCTCCAAAAGTAGAATGGGAGCCAGAGCCTTTAGCTATCAAGCTCCTCTCCTGTGGAATCAGATCCCAGTTCGGGTTCGGGAGGCAGACACCATCTCCTCATTTAAGAGTAGGCTAAAGACTTTCCTCTTTGATAAAGCTTATAGTTAGGGCTGGCTCAGGAGAGTCCTGAACCATCCCTTAGTTATGCTGCTATAGGCCTAGACTGTCGGGGGACTTCCCATGATGCACCTCTCTCTCTTCACCTCTGTCCTCCTCTCCATCCGTATGCATTCTCATCCCATAGATGCATGTCACTAACTTGACTTCTTCCCTCTCCCGGAGTTTTGTGCTTTGTCGTCGGTCTCTTCATTCCTACTGTCACTTTCAGCAGGTACTTCAGTGTCCGGAGATGTATCTGGATCGGTGACTATGGCGACCTGCTGGGGCAGTGCTGCTGTGTCTATGGTGCAGGGGACGAGTGGCTCGGGTCCTGCTCGTTTGGCTCCACCTGGAGCTGCTCGGTTGTCCGTCTGGACCCATCCTGACCCAACCCTTTTGTTTTATATCCTGCACATAATTATACATACTGCAATTTTGCCATTATCATCATAATTGAATGTACTATGATTTTATGCTATGAATCTATTCTGTACACACGACATCTATCGCATGTCTGTCCGTCCTGGGAGAGGGAGCCCTCCTCTGTTGCTCTTCCTGACGTTTTTTTTTTGGGTAGTTTTTCCTTATTCGAATCGAGGGTCTAAGGACAGAGGGTGCCGTATGTTGTACAGATTGTAAAGCCCTTTAAAGGAAAAATATTATTTGTGATATTGGGCTTTAGAAATAAAATTGAATTGAAATGAACCACTCGGGTCATCGTGCCGTGTGCTATACGTGCACACAATACTTTAGCTTGTAAATGTTAGATTTTGTTACATTAATACCGTCAAGGATCTTTGCACCTGCGTCTGATATACAAACACACCTTTACTCTCGAGGCTCGCACATTTAATTACAGCAACTGAGACAAGGTTCTCTCTTTAACCTTCAGAGACACTTCCCAGACTGCATATCGGTTTTTGCAAACTCTTCTAAAAACCTTTGATTGAGTATGGCAGCATATTGCTTGTCAGTGGTATGTGGCGGCGTGCGCGTGGCTCCGGTAACGGCTAATCTCATTTCTGGACGGCTAATTTTCTGAAACTTGGTCTGGAGCCTGATACGGCTTGTGCGTCCCGGATTACTTCACAGCTAATTTCCCACCGAGCACTCAAAACGCCGAAGCTGGCGTTGACTCGAGGCGTCCCAATTCTGTGCGTGCCCGTGGACAGATTGGACGGAGGCCCCCGAGAGGGACAATTACATCAGTACGGACGGGAAGGGAGTTCTAAAATGTCACGCACAGCGAATAATCCCAAGCTAAGAGCTCGAGACCAAAGATGCAGCATGGGTGCGTAATGCCGACGGTACCTGTTACGTAGAATGAACATGTCCAAGCCACTCGGGTTCTGGCATAGAGCGAGGCTCAGTAGATATGGGAGACTGTATCCTCAGAGGTGACCATGTTCTGTGTAAACAAAGAGATCCGATTCCTCCCCACGGCAGAGACGTTTTCTGACGCCAAAAGCACTAATTGAGGGAGATGGATACACTCCTACAGAGAATTGAATTAGCATGTTACACTACTACATGGAGACCGCTGAGGCTTATAAGCAGAGAGTCTAACTGCGTTAGCAGCGGATCGGATGACTGCTCGAGCCATCCATGCCGGTCCAGTTTTAAACCATTTTTGCAGAGGGATGACCGATGCATCAACAACATGCTGTGTGTAAATGTCTCTGCAGTCCAAATGTAGAAGTTGTGCGAATGTACAAATCTAATCGGAAAATGAAAATATTTTGAATAACACTCCTTGGCAGAAGTGGACAGCGTGACAGGCAAAACTTCGACTTCTCATAACGCAGCTCAAAGCAGCAGACGCCAGAAGCTCTCTCCGAATCCTCCAAATCCTGCTTAATTAGAAAAAAAGGGCTTAATTTACTCTGCTTCTCCTCTTATTTTAGACTCAGGCCGGACGCCTGTTCGTCAGGCAGATGATACTTTATTCTTTCCTCAGCAGGTCACCGAGGCTCCAGACTGAAACAAAGTGAACATTTGCATATTAATGAAATCCAGTTTTTTGCTGTCCCACTGGTATACTTTGACCAACAGGTATTTGTTCCAGCTTGATTTGTATTCAAAAAGACGCATTAGCTACACAAGGAGGCCTTGGGTTGCAATAAAAGTCACACTGTCAAAACAGCATACACACTAACACACACGCACTCACATTCAAAAGTAATTGAGGATTCTGTCCTTTGCTTCGTCCCTCTCTGACATTTCTTTGCTTTATTTAGAGTGCAGCGAGCACTAAACACAACCGAAAAAACAAAAGTGGTTAGACTTTGATAACTTAAATAATTCATCTATTGACTTTTGTCAAGGTTGGCAGCTCTTCTAGAGAAACGTTTGCTGCAAGAAAGATGCCAAAATATGACATAGCACATCAGCTTCTTATCTTATTCACAGTGATGCGGTCGGTAAGCCGAGCCACAGAGTGACAGAGCTCTGCAGCACAGAAGGGGCAAAAAAATAAAAAAGTGAACAAAAATAACAGACGTTCCACTTTGTCAGGTTTGGAAAAAACCTGCGAGTTCAAGTCGGGTTAAAAGGTAGTCTAAAAATCGAAGAGTCTCACCTGTGACTGGTGCTCTTCACTCTTGTACACACCCTGCACATGGAGCAGGTTCTTGGCCACGCCCACACACGGCAGCCCGCACAGCACTCCGAGATGGCACGCCAGGCCGAACTCTGCAGGGTCAAATCCAGACGGAAACAAAGCTCAGAGCAACTTGAGTTGCTCTTCACACAGTAGTGTTGACTTTGTGTGAAATAATAAATACGTACAATGTAAGACAAAATACTGCTGAGCCGTTTTTGAAGACCTGCAATGTATCCGACCGCAACTATGCTGGACTCACCTTGAACTCTTTAGTGTTTTTCTATCAGCGCAAGTGAATCTAAATATCTGATTTCATAAGATGACATTACTGTACGTTCGGAAAAGGTTTGTCAGGGGTCTCCTGTGGGCAGATACCTTTAAGATAAGGCGCGCATTACTGCGTCTTGTTCTCCCTCTCGGTCTTATTAGATTGCTCAAAGGAATAGTTTAAGTAACATTTGGAGAGTGGAGAAGAGTGAGATGAGGGTTGTTAACACAATGCGAACCCAGCGTCTGCCATAAATGGCTCTGGGGATCTGATAGAATAAAACCCTTCTCACAAACAGACATTTTGACTTGTCATAGGAGGAAAAGCACAGGTGCAAATACATATTTTTTTTAATGATAGCTCCGTTCCAAGAGAATAGGTTGTGTAGGAATTAAGGGGCTTATACACACACCCTATTAGGAAAGGTATTTTACTTATATATATATATATATATATATATACTATGTGTGTCTTTTGTTAATCGTATGGAGACAAAGAGCCATAAAATATACTGTGTTGGACAGGGTGTGGCTTTAACATAAATAACCGATTGCGTTGTGCCTTTAACTTTGGACACAACTGGGGGAGTCGTGGCGTTAAGATGGTGAGCGCTGTAGGTTGTGTCTCCAGACATATCTGTGTTGTGTGTTTCCCCACATATGTCTGTATTGTTTGTTTGTGTGGAAATAAATACTGCTTGAAAGACATTGGTAGGTCTCAGGTGGATCCCTTCTCATCAACGAATCCGGAGAGATCGGCGTAGCTCAACAAAAGCCCTATCAGTGAGCCAATAGACACACAGTCATACAGAAACTGGCTAATGCCACGTTCACGTCATATCGTTGAAATCACGGGCAGCCGAGCGGGGGAAAAAAACGTTCACGATCAGACTCCAACTCCGCCTTGGAATTCCGAGTCGGAGATAAAGGGGATTTCTGACACCGACGATATTTCCTCTTTGGCAGAATGGCGGCAAATGCACCACCGCCGGCAGTGACAGCAAAATAAAATCCAACATTAACACTAGCACGAACGATTCAGCTACTCTTACTGGAGCTACACACTGTTTGCATCTGGTTTCACTTGGTAACAAACACGTAACACAACGAAAGTAGCTATTTAGTTAGTCCAAGGTTGGCAGCACTGGGGCCAACCACCTTGGAAGAGCCCGCGAACACATGAATTAGGGGTGTTTCTCCTGTTCTTGACGTTCTGCCGACATTGCGTGAATGCAGCTTAACATCTAAATGGAAAGCACTTGTTATTAATGAATTTATGACATACCTCTGTAGTGGAAGAGACCATTCCCATCCACAAACACCACCTGTTGAGAGGGCACACAACACATACACAACTGAAAATGATTTACTGATTTAAATACTTAATTTCGTACAGAACAAAGCGAAAGCTGTTCACTGTTCACTTTGAAAACACCATAAACAGCCTAAAAGCCCTATGGGCAGGCCCGAGTTCTGGGCTTGGGCTGTTCATTTGGCATGCCATAATAGGAAAATCACAGGTGTAATGAAAAATGGTAATCATGGCTGCTCAGACACTTCAGTGAAGCAGAAGCATCCTAATGTTATTAGTTCCACCCGTGCTATTCCTGATATGACAAGTAAATAATGCCCGCTGTGAAACATTTTTCAGCTTATCTATAGTCTATGACCCCAACTGTTACCACTGTCTGATGCAATGTGTGGAGACAGCAGAGTGTCTTTATCCTGAGTTTCTAAAGTTAAAGTTAGTAAGAGACACGATCCTCAAAGTGATATTCTAACTCTTCCACCTCCAACATGAATTCTTGAAGCCAAAGGTGACTCTACAGCACTGAATCATACAAGTCATCGGGAATAGCTCACTTCAAGTGTTGCAGATAAAGGGAGCAGTGACTGCATCTGTCCAGGGCAGAATGTCAGTGGAAACTGTGTCTGTGTGTGTGTGTGTGTGTGTGTGTGTGTGTGTGTGTGTGTGGTGGGTGAAAGTGTGTATGTGTGTGTTTCTGCACACCTGCGCGCATGGTGACAAGAGAGACAGAGGGGGAGAAGGCGAGGGAGGCGTGTGGGCTGCGACAAACAGAAGTGAGTGGGTGAGGAGGAATTAGAGGCGACGTTTGGAGAAACAGCGAGAGAGGCGGCTGTGGCTTGGTGGCAGAGCGGGCGCCTGCCAATCGGAAGGTTGGCGGTTCGATTCCACAGCCATGTGTTTTATGTTTCTGTTTGTGTGCAGATTACACAACTGAGATATAAAGTGTTCATCTTTGAGCTTCAGAGGCTCTCACAGGCATTATTTATTTATTTATTTTTTGCTTTGGACAGAGCCAGACTAACTGCCCTTATCTGCCAGTCAGTCTTTATGCTAGGCTAGGCTAACCACTGCCTCACTGCAGCACTGTGCTCAGGGACATGAGAGTGGTAAGGGTGATCGTCTCATCTCACTCTCGGAAAGAAGGCCACATTTGGCGGCTTGGCGGCACATCAAAACTCGGCTTGGGACAAACTTAAAATATCTTTAGCATTAAAAGAAAACTTTCCTGCAAGTGTAAAGGACGGGCAGCGCCGTCCACGTACTCTTCAACACGCTCCCTTGGGGAACAAATGAGTGTAATATAGAGGACCAAAATCACGCCTAACACTTCAAAATGATGACAATTAGATTACCAAGTAGAAGTATACCAAGTGCCTGAAGTCAATTGAGGAACTCTGTATCACACATTTCATTTGTTATCCTAATCTACGAACCACATGCAAAACTAAAATTATGACAAGATTGAGGACATATTTTTTTTATGAACTATTACATTTGACCCCATAAGTGTTTGTGTGCAGAAGCTGACCTGAGGCAGAAGTTTAGGCTGCTTCCTCTCCAGCCGCTGCAGAGCCTCCAGGAGGAAGGGGGTTTCCCTGAAGGCCAGGAAGCCAGCGATGTAGGGGGCCGCCAGGGTCACCATCTGACTGTCCTCATACAGCATCTGGTGAAGGGGAGGGGGCAGAAACAAACACTGATCCCCCTGCCTGCTCACTCATTGTGATTCACGCTTCACAACGCTGTCAATCCACTGTAATAACAGCACTGGGTTCGGACACACCCAGCCGTAGTCCTGAATCCTGCTTCGGACAAATGCGTCCACCCCGGTGTAATATGAAAGGGCGAGTCCACAGACGCACACACAAGCTGTGCAAGATAATCGCTAACATCTGGCACAAAAGGAAACATCTGTTGCTTCTTGTTGATTTAAGGATGTGAACATATTCTGAACCTCAGACAAGTTATTCTGTTCAGGTTACCTGCTGTGCTCAGAAGTGGACAGGGTTATAAATCAAGGTTATACGGCTTTAAAATTAACTTGCATGTTTTATTGTCTGCTACATCATACGCTGTAAAACCCATGTCCTGTGTTCTCCTTTGAGAAAACAAATCAGTACACAAAAAGGTTTAGATTCTGGATTTCTGGTTTCATGACGGTGCCCCCCTGTCCATGGATGTATCAACTGCATTGACCGCAGTTCTCCCTCACACACTCAGGAACGCTGCAAATGTCGACAATGGCCCATTTAGATGCTAAGGGCTTATCGTTCAACACCACTGCTGCGAACGAAACACTGTCTGTCCGTAGCTTGTAAGCTGTGGTTACCATCTCACAAAGTTTGTTTACGCTGCGTCTCAAAGCCCCTGCCTTGCTCAGCTGTCAATCGACAACAACAGCCCGCCCATCAGAGGCTTTGGGGCTAATGGAGCATTTCTGATGTTCATCTCCAAAATGCATGTTTCCTTCGCTTCAGTAATCAAACAAATATTCAGAATACATTCAGAAATCCTTTTGACATGATTTGACTGGGAAAAAAAAAAAAGGGTTGACTCAGCGCGAGTTCAGTTGGACTTTAATAGATGAGGTTTGAATTCAAAGACATTAAACCGTGGCTGGTGATTATATTATACGATACCAAGCAAATATCGACATAATCCACGTAAGGTTGTAAATCAAAATGTCGCACGATTCGTAGAGGAAGTCAACTTCTGGGCTATATTCAGAGGTGCGACAAAGTCATTGTTTTGCAAACCACATGTCCCAAGTCTTCACTATGAACTCTCGAGTCAAGTGCAAGTGGTTCGAATCCTAAAGAAGTCACGGGCCCATCAACACAGGTATTCCCGTTTGAAATTTTTTAACCAAGTACTTTGTTTAGAAATTTAAAATGGCAATACATTTGGTTCAGTTTCAGAAAAGTGTGGGATGTGTTACATCAACATAATTATATATATATATATATATTACAATTTTGCCATTGCCATCATGGCTGTATATGTTATGACTTTAATGCTAAGAATCTATTCTGTACTTATGAAATCTATTGCATGTCTGTCCATCCTGGGAGAGGGATCCCTCCTCTGTTGCTCTTCCTGAGGTTTCTATCATTTTTTCCCTTGTTAAAGGGTTTTTTTTGGGTAGTTTTTCCTTAATCGAATCGAGGGTCCAAGGACAGAGGGTGTCGTATGTTACAGATTGTGAAGCCCTTTGAGGCAAATGTGATTTGTGATATTGGGCTATGTAAATAAAATTGAATTGAATTGAAGTTAGTATGGTAAACTAAGACAAATGACATACGCTTTTTGTGTTTTTTACTTTCAAATAAACCTTTGAACATATAAAAGCAAAAATGACCAGGTATGCCTTTGTATGTTATTCCTGTGACGCGATTACAATCATTTGTCATTTCTGAGCTGAATCGTGCTGCTGTCTGTTTATGGACTATACCTAAAGTCTGAATATCCACATGTGGGCATCTCAGGTGTCATTTGTTTGTCTGCTTGTCTGCAGTGCTAAACGCAACGTGCCCACCTCCTTCCACAATGCGACTGGCTGCTGACAGAAGATGGGTTTGAACCAGGTCTGTTGTCAGGAAAATGAAGAGTTGGTCAGTTGCACGCTCCAAGTCAAAACTCCGAGTGAGTCATCGGAGTAAAAGTCAAAATTGTTATCGAGTAAAGTCTTAAGTCATCAGAATCATGGCTTGAGTCTGACTGTGAGTCAGTGTGTACACGTGCGTGTTGACAAGCGGAAACAGAAAGCTTTTTTCTACATATGAAGCCCAGCCTGTTAAAAAGCTGAGATAAAAGCCTCTGGACTGAGGTTTTAAAATTAAACTCTTGATTCATGATTTGGATCTCTTTAAATGATCACATTTTCCTATCCTGAAATGTACGGTCATGTTTTTCCAGTTTGCACACACACAGGCAGTACCTTTACACAAATCTTTCTTGGGCAACAGCACCACCGGCCAACTGACCTGCCATGGTGACATTTCTTAGTATCCCAGGGCGTGTCAGCGGGGTTCGGGAGGCCATAAGCCACGGCGCTCTGGCGCTCGAGCTGTTGCAACTCTTTGACCAGTTTGAGAATCTTTTGAGGCTTACGAGAGGATGTGCCAAGGTGCATCGTGCTGTAACATCTGATACGAAGGCCTACAGCTAGGGATGCAGCGGTTGTGAAATTCTGAGCCGATACTGATGTTTAAATTAACAATTCGGCCAATAGCCGATGTTTTTTTTTTTTGTGGTTTATTCCACCTTCTGTGCCAGGGAAACAAAGAAATCTTTTTAGTCTGCTACACAACTCCTATATCAAATTCTAGTTATTAAGGACTGAAACTTGCTGGTGGTGGTTTGTGCTTTGAGGTGTTGAAATCCTTGTTTGTAGCGCCTCCTCTTGAAATCTCCCTGGAACACGTCTGACAAACTGCATGTCGCCGATCTTTCTCCGAGACAGTGCGATCCTCCCGCACAGCCGACATTTGTCCTGTTGTCCGAGTCCGACCGCGAATATCCCAACACAAACATTTAGCCAGCGCACAGATCATACGACACGGCATAAAACCATCGGCCACTGCCATCCGTGGATGTCGTGTTATATGCTGAGAGCTCCGATGGCAGTCAACAGGGCGGAATGTCGGTACCGATACCGATGTTTGGCCGATATATCAGCGCGTGCCTCGCTACACCAGTGGCTACAAATTAAACACACAAAACCTCTTGTTTGTGCTTGGAAGCAAGCCCATGACGCCTCAACACAAGGATGTTTCCTGAATCATAAATGTCAACTATCACTGAGGATGTGTCGTAGTTTTGACTGCAGTGACCGTCGCCCCCCCTCTGCTAAGCAGTGGCGATAAAACATCGCTGATTGTCACGCGGGAAAGTATTTATTGCCAGAAATTTCAACAACCAGGGTTGTTCATAAAGAAAGGATATTTATTCACATTTACAAATTAAAAAGTGCGTCGAGCTTCTGTTTGGGACTAGTTTGTTTAAATGCTCATTTTTTGCCTTTTTATTCCCCTGTTAAACTCCACAGCCGTGGGCCCACTGTGCATCATGTTACCAGTATTACTTTGTGTCACAAATGGCCTTAGGTGGCAGTGTTAGAGTAAATTGAAAGCAAGCAGGGAACATAATCCCATTAGTGGACAGCATTTCTGAACAACATTTCATTAGCCTCGTTGGGTCCATGCGTCACATGCAGTGACAAATGTCATTAATTATAACGGGTCACATAATGAGAAGGCGGCAGCAGCCCATGTTAATGCACAGATAAATAGCAGGAAAGAGGAATGCCTGCGAAAGGCTGCACAAAAAAAAAAAACTAATGAAGAGAAAATTGGGACTGCCAAGGTCACTTAAACAGCAGCCGGTTTAGCAAGACTCAATCTTGAGCTGCACTGTATATTAAACCTCGGCTCTCCTGTGTATTAATATTGCTTGTTATGCATGGCAAGCGTGCCTTCAGTGCTTAGGCTGAGGAGGCACAGGTCAAGTGATTAGAAGGCCGTTTTAAAGAATCAATCAATAACATTCAAAGGCTCCTTTGGGTTCGGGTGTTGTTGTTTTTGTAAACCAAGTTCAACCTAGTTCTTCTTCCCCCTAAGTGGACAACAAAACAACAACAGTTAACGCAGGTTTAAATAGGGGTTGAATACAAGTTACTATAAGATAATGCACAAATGACTCAAAAATACAAGTTGCTTTGAACTCAACCGCGCGATCTCACGATCCGCCGCAGCAGTTTACTCGGTTGTCATGGAGATAGCTCATCATGTAACTTAAGTACAGACCGAAGGCCTAGGTTGGCATGTCGTATTAGTGAGCTATCGCACCAAAAGCCAACAAGTGGCCCTTGAGTTAAGATATCTGTCAAACTTTTGTTCCCAAAGTCAGGAGTTAATGTTCGATTTTGAACATCTTCCAGTGATCTTCCTGTTTGCCTCTAGTAAAATGAGGTCAAGTATGTATTTATGAAGTACTTTTTTTGTTTGCACTGTACTGTAAATATGTAATGCATGGTACATCTGGCCAATCCAGTTCTGCAAAATAGGCGAAGTGTTCCATCTTCAGCGTCTCGTTTAAAAAAAAACACATCACGTACGGACACCATGTACATTTACTGTTGTTTTCTATGCATCTAGTCGGTCTGGTTTCTAGCTATACAGAACAGAAAAAGAGTAACTGACCCCATACAGAACAGGCAAACGTGTAATATGCCAGATTTTGAGGTTGTATGTCAATTCAAGTAATGAAGTCGAAATGGACCTGGAGCAACAACCTGAAAAGAAAACAACTCTGAGAAAAACAAAAACAGCTGCTCCCCAGTACTTGAGAATACTGCTGGTCATTGCTCTCTAAAAATCCCCTGATAGTATCCTGTCAAACAGCAAGTGGAAATAGACACAGGACGACAAAAACCAAGAGTTTCAGGAGTGATATATGCGGGATGTTCATAGAACTATCAGCAGGATCGCTGGACAGGCAACAAACACGGATTACATAGTATCGGTTTTGGCATAAGCAAGTTCATGGTCAGAGGGGTCTTTGTCAGAAAGACCAGACTTAGCCAATGCGTTCTGTCAATACTGCTGCTGTTCCCAGCGGTCACCACCAGAGGTCGACAAAGCGCACAGATTCCTTAGTTCAGCTGTAATTACTGGGCGCGCTGACTGAGGGGAGAGCTCACCTCCAGGTCCGGGTAGCTGAGTACCACGAGTTGGGCGCAGGCGTTCACGTCGTCCCCTTTGACGAAGGAGAGGTCCACTCCGCCGACTCTCTCCAGGCCCGAGAAGTCTGGCCTCCTCTGCCAGTCCTCAGTGTCCTCCTCCACCACGCGCTGCCTGAGACGGGCCTGCTCCCTGCACAGACAACAGACCCCTGGGTCTAACAATACATCCACAGGACACCAGCGGGGACAAGAACTCACATGAAAAATGAATACAGTATTTTTTAGTTATGAGGAGCTGAGACCCACTTTTTTATTTAGAGGTTACATTCTACGATTACACATTACGACACAAGTTGGGTGTTTTAAGGCTGGCTGCGAGATTTTATTTTTCATTCTATGCCAGAATGACATACCTGGCACCAGACCATAATACAGAGAAATAAGATTTGTTGAAAGAACAAATACATTTTGTGATTTTCCTAAATACCCAGGAAACAGTACAGAGTTTGGTTGGTGGCTTTCTTAGGGTGGGCGTCGGTTGTGCTGGGGGCAGGGGGATTTGAACTCATGACCTTTAGGATTTCTAAAATCCTGGCTATGCCCCGGATGTCAAACTACAGACTGGGGTTTGTTGTCAAAAAGTGCCCCGCATTTTTACAAGGCACATCTAGGGCTGCACCTAGCTATCATTTTCATTGTCGAGTCATCCGCCGATCATTTGGTCAATTAACCGTTGTGTCATTTTGCCTATAAAATGTCAAAAAATAGTTAAAAAATAGTTTGTGAAAACCAGCAGATTTTGGCATTTTTGCTTAAAAATAGGATTGCTAAAAAATCTGGGGACCAGCCTCTGTCAGCACATCACGAAGCCCTTCATTTGCTTTCCCAAGCCCCTGCTTCAGGTAAGCGGGTGATAAGAAGCAGCTACACTGTGGCGATACGTTCCAGCAGTATCGGTTGTGCTGCGTGTAGTGTAGGCTACTGGACATAATAATAATAATAAACTTTATTTATACTGCACTTTTCAAAATCAAAATGACAAAGTGCTTTACATGGTTGAATCAGGGTTAAAACTTTGCAGGATGGAGACAAATACAATCAGGCAATAACAATGCAATTAAATGGGATCAAATAAAACCTTATAAAATAAAATAAAACCCCATCAATAAATGATAGGACAGATGTGACATGCTGGCAATAAAAACAGTACAAGAACTAATAAAAGGCTTTTTTTTTTTTGAAAAGCTAACGTTTTGGGAAGGGATTCAAAAGCGGTCACTGCTTCAGCACGCCTCAGACCCTTTGGGCAGATGGTTCCCGGGCCGAGGGGCTCACACCTTTAGTTCCCGGGTCAGCAGAAGCTGAACGTATAGTTCACATATAGTTCGGTTGTGTAAGAATAGCACTCTGACCTTTCCCACTGCTTGACCAGCTCTTCTGCGGGAGGAGCGAACATCTGTGTCGGCGTGGTGAGGCGGACACACTAGGCTGCAAAACGACTTTTGAGACGGAAAAGCGACCGACGGCAGCAGCGCGAGCGGCGGTGCCCGCGGACCGTCCCCGTTCTGCTTCCGTGTTCTGACGTCACCGTGAGCCTGCGTCCGGCGTCGGCGCGCTGTTACGTGGGTGGATCCTGCCATCTAGTGGCCCACAGGGCAAATGACACTGATCGAAAACTGTCACTTCATGCAACACTGCAGCCCTGTTAAACAAACAAAAGCACATCGTCTTCTTCTTTTCCTTTCGGCTGTTCTCTTTCAGGGAAACAAAAGCACATCATTTAAAATATATATATATATAACTCATATCCAAACAATTATTATAGTTACTACATCTTGTTAGTTATAAGATTTTTTCCCCCTAGACATATCAAGCTATATGTTTGTTGTATTCTCTGTTTAATGGACTAGGGAGCTAAAATTGCCTGTGATAATGCCAGGACGGGACAACAGAAACTGTATCTCATTAGATCGGGGACAAGCCTGTCTCAGCTAAGTAAGGCCAAAAGAATGAGAAAAAAGTGGACTTGTGATCAGATAAACAAAGTAACAGTTATAGTTGTATAGATTACAGTAACCACAAAAGTACACAGACTGCAAATAAAATCCCAGCTGATGGTCTGCAAACTCTACAGGGAGGAAAGGAAAGCATATAGAGTTGAATATCGCCATATACGTTCTTTTGTTTTTAAAAAGGAGGATAAGTGATCCATAAGACCAGCAAGGCTTGTCAAAGGTATGCTGAGAAAGTAACACTGGGTGACAGGAATTCTGCATGGACTGAGACTGACATGTCCACTAATGAGAATAATACATCAGAGAAAAGAGATACTGGAAATGCTTGATGCACAAAGGTCTTACAAGGCTTCTAAAGGTAAGACATAGAAGGGAACAGATAGGACAATGTGATATTTCAGCTGAGGTTCACTTCGATAGCCTAACGATCAAAACCACAATGTCCTCAGTACGATTCCAGCCCAGTACATGTGATACCCCTCTATTTCTTCCCACATTTCCTCCCCATCTTTATACTATCAAATGATGGCTAAAATGCTGAAAAATTAATTATGCAAATCCTGAAATATTCCTATGATGAATTTAATATGGTGTACCTCTTAGCCCTTTGCTCTTCTTTTCATTTCATGTCTTGGCTAAGTTAGATGAAGTCATGGAATTCATTTCTGCTGCCACACGGATGATACTCAGCCATATAGGCCTGTAAAGGAAGATCAACACACCAGTATTAGGAAACTAGAGCCTAGCCTGACTGCTGGGAATAAAATGGATGTTGCATAACATCTGATCTACATTCTGAAACAACAGAGATGCTCGGTCATTGGCACTGCTCCACAGACATCATTTTAACCAGGTAACCATTTCTTCACAACCGTGTGATCTCATAAGTTTTGACACCCAAAAATCTTGGTGTTACTTTTGATCCTTCTCTATCTGTTGATCTGCACCTTAGAAAGTCATCAGCACTGCCCCCCCCCCCCACTACATACAGTAACACTGACTTGACCCCACCCACAGCAGAACTGACAGAGGACGATTCAGACTGAAAAACAGCAATTTGCAATGAGGACAATCAGGTTAGTGGGGACAGATGATCTTATTTGATCATTATTGAAGTCAGTGACGCAGCAAACATGAAACCCATTTTATGATAAGTCATTAAAAAGTGAATGCAGCGGCATAGGTATTACAAAATTGTAGGCTGACACATTAACACAATTTCAAGCTATTTAAATATCTCCACAATGTGGGCAATAAAACCGATACAAAAACTCTTCCATCAAATTTATAGTCTCTGTTAATTTAAAGTTAACTGTGTGGGTCCAGGTCAAATGTATTATTTGTTTAGTTTTGGATCTTAATATGTAGTTAACCTCATTCATCCCATAAGCAAATACAGCAAAGGCACATGTGAAACACAAATGAGTGTGACACAAGCGCATGTATTTTCCCATAATTCAAGTTTAATATTTTCAAAAACTGTAAAGGCGCCATATTCTCATTAATTCCAACATGTACATTTTACATAATTGCTCACATCAAGGTAAAGAGAAGATATGCAACGACGTCAGAAAAGGAAGCAGAGACAGACAAACACGTTGAACAGTCAAGACAAACAGTTATAGCCCTCATTTGTCAACGAGATCATGATGTGTTACCCACTCTAAGAGCTAAGGTCAGAGAGGCAGGGGAAAACAGAGCATAGACGTTTGATGGTATTTGTAACAGAATTGAAATGGAAAGGAAACAAAAACATCTGATCGGAGTACACTTCTTTATGCCTATGGCTTCAATCAAGGTCCACTCTGCTTTCTAAGATATACACAATGAAAAGTGTTTAAAAGCAAAACTGGAGTGTACAAGTGACAAAGAGTAAAAGAGAGAGAGAGAGAGAGCGAGAGAAAGAGAAAAAAGGAAGTACAAGGTTAGTTAGGGTCTGGAAGTGATGTTTCTTGTTTCATCACCAGTCACACCATTAAAAATGGAAATCTCCTGAAGGAATAACCAGGTGAAGGAAAGTTAGTCGTGCGGTTGAAGACCTGCTTCAGAAAGTGAGAAGAGGCCGAGTAGAGAAACACACCTGCCGTGAGGGGCAGAGGAAGTGTTGACACACATTTTACAGGCATATTATTCATTCAACGCCACCATACACACACACACACACACACACTCAATAGCCCACAATCTGAGGTCCTTTTTCTCAGTAAAAGCATTTCATCTTATTGCAGTTAATGATACACAGTTACCACAAGTTAACCCTTAACCTTTCATGAATAGTTCAAAACAAGCAGTTTCGTGTATTGAACACAACAGGCAGGGCCAGTATTTTCAGGAGTAAGGAGAAAGCCTCTGTCTTATCCGGTTTTCACTTTTATTTTTGCAGGCAGCTGCACTCAGTAACCATGGCAACCGCATGCAACAACTATTGGCAACGGCCATAACTTCTGCCCTCTACAGGGGGTCATGGTCTACGTGAAGTCATCACCGCTTATCAACCGAATAAACTGTTGTTTTAAAAAAACAAAAACAAAACAAAACCCCCCCCAAAAAAACTGTTGCATGGATGTGTTGCATTTAGAAATGTCCATTCGATTCACAATCGCTCATCTATTACAGCGGTGACCTTGACAAATAAAACGCAGGTACGTTTCTAAAGTGATGCTTACAAAGGCTAAAATGGTATTTATTGACACATGACTCTTAAAATGGCTGTATCTTACATTTTTTAATAATAGATCGGTAAACCCAACCACCACGTGAGCACGCAGCAACACACCACACTGCTTCACCCCATCAAGTACTCATCTGCAAAAAAACAGTAACAAACTCCAACCAGCACTAGTACGTGTACAGTATCAATATGCACCGTCGTAGGCTAATCGCAGTGTAACATTCATCCCTAATGCACGCTCGAAATCTACATCACTCTGAAAAACAAGTAGAGAACGATGGCAGTTCTGCCCGATTACAACACAACCCTCCAAATTCAGGCATTTCATTGGTTAGCGAGCACTAGCCAATCAGTAGCACATTCACAAATCAGTGACAAGGCATCTCCTTTACTACTTGATTTTGACTTGAGTTCCTCAATCATGTAGACGCTGGACAGAAAGCAAACCAACTGTCGTCATGCCAAAGCAAATCAAAACGTGTCCAGGAGAAAGTCTGGCGCCTTATGTTTCGTTTCTCTCCTGACAGAATGGTAACAGAGACAAGAAGTGATAATGTTGTTGCCACAGAATGTAGCTGTTGACTGGCTCAGATCGCCTGTCGGTCTGTCTGTCTGTCTGTCTGTACACAGCTTACGACAAAAATAAAAAAGGTCATCTGCAATCAGCTCCCATGATCCTCCCCATACATCTTAATGATAAATAGAAATATTTCACACAGTAAAAAGTCAAACTCGTGTTATTGCTTCTAGCGGATTACTTCGCTAACACTCAGACCCAGGTCAAATATTCAAATGCTTTTTGATGGCGAGAGCGGACGGGTGGGGTTCGCCACATAAGACAACAAAGTGAACGGCCGAAAGCGCACACGGCCACGGGAAAATATCGGAATGTTATTTTCCCCGTCAGCTGCCGACTTTGCTGACACCATCTGCGTCGTCGTGATTCACTAAGCTCCACCCAGTCCGGAGCTCCATGCGGTTTGAAAAACTAATTATTTGCAGCGGATATTCGACCCAGGTCGAGTTAAGAGTTCGCCCCGCCCACCCACACTTGACCTATAAACAATTCACCAGATTGAAGAAACCCCTCTGGTTATATGGCAAACGCTGTAAATTTTTGCACGTCGTCAAACACCCGTGTGCGCGTGGCGTGTTTAACAGCACAGCCAGTTCATCAGCGAACGCACTTGAATGAGGTATGCGTCGTCTCGGAACTGAACGTGTGGGTGGAGATGTAAATGCATATATGTAACAGCGCCTCCAGTGTAGTCGTCCGGTCCCGCAGCTCCCAGGATGAGAATATTGCTTTCCTTCAGCTTCCGGTGCCACAAAATTTGCACCGCAATTCATCTCTCGAACGTTAAACCTGCACAGGACACGACGCAAACAAACGTTCTGCTAACGCTCCGATTCAAACTGCTGCCCGGCACAAGCGCCAGACACAAAAACATATGTGACCTTTGTGCAAAAATCAGCCCTTTAAATATTGTACACAGTCTGTCTTCTTTTTGCCTCAGATTTGTTTAATTCTTTGTCTTCTGTTTGTGCAAGCATGCTTCAGTTCCATAGAGACTGGCTGTGCAATAGGAACAGAGGCCAAAGTTGACGAGGAAGGGCAGGAGGAGAGTTGGCTTCGGTGCTGATGGTAAGGGCAGCAGAGGGAGAGGGGATTGTGGGGACCGAAGTCTTCAGCTTCCAGTTTCTACCTGGAGATCATCGAGCTGGACTGTGATTGGCTGGAGGAGGTGGTGGCGGCGCTGAGCTGAGAGAAACCACTGTGGCTCGACTCCAGGCTGGTCATGGAACCCCTGAGGGAAGAGACAGAGACCCAGAGAGCATGTGAGCGGACACAAACCTCACGCTCTTCAGCTAACGTCATGTGTTCAGTACGCAACACCGGAGCAACCGCAGTCTGCCAGTGACTAACTGAATGCATTCTGTGTGCACGACTTGTGCTCATGATGCAGTACCATGCAGCCAGATCCAACCCGCGGAGGGGGATTCATTCACTGTGTGTGGAACACAGCGCTCAGGCTTTGCCACAGGCTGCTCACAACCAACACTGTATCAGGTCCAAAAAGGTGATGTTTGAGACGATATCAAAATGCCAAAGCCTTTGCTTGTTCTGGTAAAGTATTTTCAAAAATACTATGCCGAAGTTCGGGGCACATGTAGGTCCACTCGGTCACATACCAAACCAAAAAAGCCGTTGGTGTTATGGCTTCCTTGCATGTTTGAAGGCGTAGCTGCCTGCGGCAAAGCATGAAGCATTTTGCGCTCTCGTTTTTTTTCGTGTCTTCTTACTTATTCATGTAAAATGAGTGGAAACAAGAGTCTTGACGTGTTTTTATCAGTGTAGTACGTAGGCTGCTTGGTGTTTGTTTGGATCAAAGAGTCAATATAAGAAGAAAATCCTGTCAATTTTGGTAATTCTTCTATGAAGCCCATGTCTATAATGTATCACATATACCTTCAGAATGCATGACAGCACATCTAAAATGCATTAGGATGTTGGTATCAAGCATTAAAAAAAGGACATACAAATATAAATCATAATACTTATTATACTTATAATAATAAGTACTGAATGGGTAAAGTGGTTATGAGCAACTGTGATACAAGACCTTGTAAAGTAGTATTATTTGGGGCTGCAACTAATGACTCTTCTGAATCTTTTTTTCCTTTTGATTAATCAATAGATTTTTTTGTCTCTAAAATGTTCTAAAACAGTGAAAAGGTTATAATGCGACAGATTGTGTCATGTGACCAACCTGTCAAAACTCAAAAACACCAAATTGTAAATGATATAAAAAACAATGGCAATCCATTTTGTCTGTCGATGGACTAATAGTTTCAGAAGTAGTAGTATTAAAATCATTCTTGGAATGCTTGGTTGTTATTAGCCATCCTATTGCATTGATTCCAACCTGGGGGTTTGGACCCACCAAATGGTCCCCATAGAGTTTGATTTAATATATTTTTCTGGCTTTTCTTTTTTTTATTGGGAAATACTGGATACTTTTACCTATTTACAGTTTTAAGAAAGAAGAAAACTGTTAAGAACTACGTCCACACTAATGCAATATCCAGTGGCGAGGAATCACATGTTGCTTCATTGTAAGGGGTCACAAGAAAGAAAGAAAAAACAAAAAACAGACATGTCGGTAACCACTGTCGCATTGCATTATGAATGCCTGGCATGTGTTTATAGGTTTCTGCGCAGCTAACATTAAGGTCATGGCAAAAGAAAAGGTCACCTAAATTCCAGATTCTTAGTTCAGGTTGGGGCTTTGAACAGTTCCATATTTCTATCTCAACCAGATGGGTCGACTATAAAACATCCCGTTAATCACTACTAGAACGAGTTAGACGGTGAGCTCAAGTCTGCTTCATAAGCCAATGAGAAATGGAGCAGTAGGTGCACTGCAAGCAAAGACATTCAGTGAGGTGGTAGTAAAAATGGATGAGAGCAGAAAAACAAGGACATGTGTCTGTAAGTAGGTATACAAGTGCACGTGTTGGTGCACACTTCAATACACAGCCGATCTGAACCTAACCCGGCCTAGGATTGCCGACATTGTTAGTCATGCAAGCAGGGTGACTGAAGCCAGCGAGTGGATAGTTAGATTCTAGTCTCAGTGCAGGGATTATCTGCTCAGTGTGAACAAAGCAAAAACGTCCTCGGATGCAAACAAGCGTCTCTTTGCTGCATCAGAAGTGTGACTGCCATGGAGGGGGCCGTTCACATTAGCAGCGATGAGAGTGAGCTAGTGCTAAAAGGAAAAAGGGCCAAACACTGAGCCACTTACAGACTCTGCACATCACAGCAAGCCATTCTTCACAGGAAGAAGACAGAGCAGGAGCAGGAGCGGGGAGGGAGGGGGGCGATAGAACAGGGGCGGATTGGACAGAAAAAGATGGATTAAAAAGAGTCTCCGAGGGAGGGAAGCATCCTCATTTCAAAACTCTGGGCCTAGAAAACTCACGATGCACTCAAGGCTTCTCACAGTGTCGTTTTAGCAACATTACAGAAAATTCATAAACCATCCAAATATGAAATGTCATACGTGGCACTGTGTGGTAGGTTGTAGAGGGGGGAAACTGGAAGAAGGCAGGAGTGAAAAATGAGCAATCGTACAGGAATAATGTTTGAAATTAAACTTAAATTATCACACAATCATGGTAAAACTGCAAACGTATGGACACATACATACACTTTGTATATAGCATGGACATAAATGTCCTCCGAGTTACTAACCTGAAGTCCTCAGAGCCCAACACCTCGGTGTAGTACATGACTTTGCACTTGTGCGAGGAGACCTGCAGGGTGGCCAGCACGTCGTCCACTCGGGGCAGGTTGGTGGCCGAGCAGGCTGGCATGTTGTGGAACTTCCACTGGAGGATGTAGAAACCTGGCCACCGGGTAATATGAGAGCCCTGAGCAGAGGACAGATCGATAGTACAGACAACATCAAAGACCGATACCCATACAATGTTTTAAGAACTAAACGTGGGGCCCATTATGCATCAACTCCTGACCTCGGAACCTCACCTGCACGCTCTCACCCTCCTTGCAGGTGAGCGGGGACTCCACCATGCTGTAATCTTGCCCCAGCGTCCACGACTTGTCAATAAGCTGGACGTTGTTACCTCCTGGGGAGGTGATGCCGTGGGTTCCCAGGGGGTCTTTACGCGGGGCCTGGGGGGCCCGCTTGGAGTGATAGATGTTGAAAACCACGTCACCTTTGCACATGTCAAAGTCCCAGGTGATGACTGAGGAGGCGTCGATGATCTCAATCAGAACCTGGTTGGGGAAGAGGGGAGGGGCAGGGGGTGGAGACGGACATGGGAAGATTGGCCGGAAATGTTTCAGGTGAGAAACACAAGAAGTAAACCTAGAGAAATATTTTACCTCTCTTTAGCTCTATTGTCTTATTTTTCTTGAAACACATTCTTTCTTGGTTACGGGAATAACAATAATGCACTACGGCTGTGCACCTTGCACACTTTTATCACCGTCATTCATAACAGTGGTGTACTGAACAAATTCAAACTCATAGTCTTGTATTGATTTTTATGATGCTCAATATTTCAAATAAAAAGACACCATCAGTGACATAGCGCAGTTTGTCTTTTTGTGAGGCTATGAGCTCATTAACATGAAATCAAAACCGTTTCCAGAGAGGTGATTATGGTATAAATGATGTAACATGATTAACTGTGCGTCCCTGCAGACAGATTAGGCTTCAGAGCCATGCCATATTTGTTCCACATCTGAACTAAGAAGTCATCTACCACATACAACCACTAGATGGCAGAACCTTCAACCAAACTTCCATCAGAGACATCATGCAGCTCTCTGTTGTCCTGCCCTACATATTCATCTAAAAACATCCCCACGGGCTTTGCACCTTTTCTTCTCACTTTGGTGCTCTATGAGAAGCCTCACCTCGTGTGGCGCTCCCTTGAAGACGCTGGCGCTTTGGTAGATTGTCTCAGTCCACAGGCGAACATCTTCGTTCTCGAGCTCCTCAGCCGTGCGGTACATCGACTTGGGAACCAGGCCGCCTTCTGGTACCTCACACTGCAGAGAAAAAGCATGGATGCACACGCATGCGCACGGACAAACACACACACACACAGAATTGGGTCAGTAAAAGGGATCTCAATGTGGGTGATGCCATGTCCGAGAGAGTGCAAAGTGAATCTCAATTCTCAAATGATAACCTAAGAGCTTCAATCTTCATCAGACACTGACCATACACTCTCCTCCCAGGAAGTCAGGGATGATCTCCTTGTCTATGTAGTCCACCAGCCCTCCAGGACCCTGATAGTCATTGCCTGCATAGATGAGGAACTTCTTGCGGGTGTTTTCATCAATGAACGGACTCACCTAAGGACAGAGGCAGATGTGGATATGGGTTAGGGACACACCAAACTGGTTGCATCCTAGTTATTCCATGGCAAAAATTTACGGATTTACAGCAACAAGAGCAGAGCAGAATTTGTGTTTGGTGTGGTTGTACACGGAGTTGCCAGTTTGCTTAGCTGAAAATGAAGGTGAACCACACACTAGAAACACCTTTCTGTATATCTGTATAAACTGGTGCTGGTTCTCACCAGTGTCCAGAGGACAGGGAAAACTCTGGGAGCTCTTAAGATAAGCAGCCGTCCCAGAGTCTCTGGGTAGTTGGCCTCCACGACCTCAATGATCCTCAGCAGCGCCTTGACTCCTGGTCGCCACAGGTGACGCATGTTCAGCCCCTCCAGATCTACTAGACACGTCCAGCAGCTACAGAGGAGGAAGAGAGAGGATTAGTGTGGATAAACGCGCGCCCCACACACACACACACACACACACACACACACACACAACTGGGCTGCAGCCTCTTTGTGGCACTTAGCACCTGTCACCCTGAAGTGAAGCTTAAGCGGTGAAGGCAGCGCCTGCTAATTCTAGACCCCCCCCCCACAGCCCAGCAGCCCTCCTCCTCATCCTCCCTTTCCCTGTATCAGTTCTGGCTGAGGGCTGTGACGTGACAGCCATTCATAGTTCACACGCCTTGCTGCATGGCTCTTATCCCCACCACCTCCCCCTGTTTGAGAGGGCTGACAGATTCCATCTCTGTTCCCTCCCTCTCACTCTCTCCACCTGCGTCCGTGACTCAGAACAGCCTTTTGCTTTCTTCCCATTTTGGGGGAGTTAATACTTCTCTGCCCTCACTCATGTTGTGTGTGCACCTGTGTGCTGAACTGAATCAAATAGATCGTATGCTGCTTGGTGGTCCAAACCAAAAAAAAAAAAAAAAGGAGAAATCTTTCCCACTTAATCCTGCATTTCTATTGATCCACAACCATAGTTAAAGCTTTTACTCTGCTATTACTGAGGAATTAGCACTGATCTTGGGCTGCAACTGACCTTTTTTTCCATCTGATTATTATATAGATTATTGTTTTTATTAATCGCTGTTTTAATTGTCAGGGCATCAGGATGGTGAACTCTGACCTCTGTATATTCTTGGGTTTTAGCACACTGTCCTCTGTGAAGCGCATTTGCCTATTTTTAGTCTTCTTCTAATTAGTATTCTATATTGCATTCTAGCCTTTTTAGCCTCAGTAGTATGCCGCCCTACATTTCGCTGCACGTAAGGAAATGTCAGAAAATTGTGAAAAACGCTAAAAATCACTAATTCCCAGGGGCCTCCTCAAAGCGCTTGCTTTGTCCAACACACAGTCCCAAAATCAAAGCTATTCAGGTAACAAAGACAACATTAAACAGAGAAAAGCAGCAAATCCACAAATTTGGGAAGCTGGAACAACAAACTATCAGCATTTTTGCTTGATAAAAGCCTTAAACTAGTATCAAATTGGCAGCCTATTAGTTTTCCACTTTACCTGATGGGTCGACCAAACACCTTGGTGTTCTCCTCACAGCGTCTCAGACCCTCCTCATTAATAGACAGCACCTAAAACGACATAAGATGAACTCAGTGGTCTATGGCAATCTTAACATTTCAATCAATTGGCTCACACACTCGTAACCGGAGCGACTTAACGAGCGCAACGCCATGAATAAGCAGAACTATTTATACATGTACTCTCCTGTATACATCCTGATGTTAATACGCTTGCCGCGACATGCCAGTGTAGATTAATTCCCTGACCTGTAAACCAACCGACTGCCTGACCTATAAACGCACTCGACCTACACCGATACACGCAAGCTTCGAGTGTGTTGCGACTAGAGTTACGTACATGTCTGAGCAGAGACTCCTCTCCGAGAGCACGGACCAGCCCTTTGGTGTCCATCTGGCCCAACCTCAGGATGTACAAAGGACGACCGTCTAGAGGAATAAAAGGAATATTTACATGATCTATCACACTAGTTACGTTCTACAAGGCTTCATATTACATGGAAAGGTCTGCATAGTTTGCCTGTCTGTTCTTCTTTTGTGTAAGACAATAAGCGAGTGTGTACACGGAGAAATGCTTTCGTGTTTTGTCCCTGTTGATCCCATACAAATATTTGTGGAAAGATTGAAATGAGAAGATTAACTGTTTACTGAAGTGGGAACATAAAAGCCATTTCAATTTGATATGATTGTCAACAGTCATCCTCTCTTCTAAACAAGGAATTCACAGCATGCACCAAAATGAAGAATTGGACTGTTTGTGTGAGTGTGAGAGCCATTTGGGTAACAAACTAGCCTCATGTTTAATTCACTTGCATGGCTGAATGCTGCGGGCTTCCAAGAATGACTTTAGTTCACGGGGTGTGTGTAACTCGAGTCTGTAAGAAACTGGAGTACTGAGATCTTCCTCTAGTTAACAGTGTAAGTATAGCCAGCTCTGACACGGGCTTCATAAATCCTAAGTGTAACTTGGGTTTGTATGCATATGGGCGACTGTAGCATGTTTAAATGCTCAGCTGTGTTTGTGTGTGGTTGGAGATGTGAGCTTTTTTTGTGTTGTTTTTTTTCCTTAAAATGGAATGCACACACTGGTTCCCTCTGGCAGCGCGTACCTCTGTCATGGTGGTGCCAGCCACCGGTATAGTAGTCCTGGAGGACCTGCGGTGAGCTCCAGGTCTCCAGCAGGTAGTCCACCTGGTGCTGCTTCCTCCAGGTCAGTGACTGGCAGAGGATCTCCCGCGCCTTGTCCATGTTGAAATCCCTGGCACGCAAGAAACGCAGGATGTGCTCGTCCTTAGGGATCTGGACAGTACGGAGGGAGCGTTAAGCTGTACGAGATTTCTGAACAAACTCATGAAGATATAAAAATAAATAAAAGAACAAAACCTTTCATTAATTTCACTTTCAAGTGGTTATTCTAAATAGACCATTGGTATTACAGCAAATGGCAATTTAGTTAGCCATATTAGCATGTAAAAAGTAGCTGGCACTATAATACATCTTAAAATCTCCTACAACCTAACCTCTGCAAATGTCCAAGATAATGTTTAAATTTGGAGGCAGTTCATTATACATAAAAATTGCTATTCTGTTCTACTCCATTATCACAAAAACTGCAACACAGAACACTACCTTTCCCTTGTGCGTCTCCTGCAGCCATTTTCGAAGTCGGATTAGACAGCTCTCCTGCAGGGGGGTCAGGTCGCCTAGGTAACGTTTGATATAGTCGGCATCCAACTTATCTGCAACACAAAAACATGACACCTCCAATAAACAGAATTCAGTCAAACACCAGGTAAATTTACTTTAGTGTAAGTTAAGATGTGCTATACACCTTTAATGAAACCAAAAACACCTATAATGTGTTGTTCTATTAAAACCAGTTGAACCACTGGTTATAAAATTTGTTTCTCATTTTGCTTTCACATGTGCATAGCCTCCATAATTAATGAGGGCCTTGCTTTCATTGCTTTTGCTGTAAAACGCATCCTTTTTCCACTCTGTATTCTGCTGTAATTCTAACAGTGCTACTTTAGTGTTTGTACAAAGATTTTCGCATAAATTAAATATACAAAAAGTGAGGGCTAATTTTTCAAGCATCTGTAGGAACAGACCTTCAGGTGTGCCAGCCAGGATCTCTGTTAGGCTGTCTGCCTGAAGTGCGCTGCTGTCCTGCTTGGTGTCCTGAGGGGTGCTGTCCTTTGTGTCGGCCGGCAGCGCGATAGAAACGGCGGGCGTGACCGCGAGCTCGGGGAGAACAAGGGGGGTGGCGGAGAGGCTGGTCGGCCTAGGGAGAGGCAGGGGAAGGGAGGAGGGAGTCCAGCGCGGCACATGGGTGATCCCTTCATCCTCCAGCTCCTTCAGGTAGAACTCGATGATTTCTTTTCCCTGTGAGGAAAGACAAGTGACGAAACCAAATGATGGAAAAAAATAGCAAAAGAGGCTGTGAGAATTGAAGGAAGTGAGATTTAAGAGAGGAATCTGGAATACAGACCAACACTACTGAGGACACTATATCTTCAAGTGTACTATATTCAAACCAAGAAAGACTCAGGCTCTGCCTGTTCACTTAGTATGTCCAACTGAAGCGTCAGGTAATGGGAACAGAGGTAGAAAATCAAAGGACATTGCCCACATCCATCCTAAATGAAGGCAGATGACTCACTGGCTGCACAGTGTCCACTCAAAGAGATTATACAAGATTATTTATGCATTTACAGCATGAGACAGACTGACTGACTCATGCTCCAGAAACCTCTTAACACCAAACTTCACAGTCGGTTCCGCATAATCCATGCAACACCCATCATGCCGTATTCTGCAACTATTCCCCTGTGCATACACAGAAAGTACTGAGGAAACATGTATATGCAATGATTAGGTTTAACAACACACACACGCACCTTTTTGATACTGCTGGCATACTGCTTCATAGCAATCTTTTCCACAGTGCTCTCAAAGCCAAAGAAGGACTTGATGTCCAGGCTGGCGGTCTGCTCGAAACACGTCCACTCCTCATTTTCTGGGTGAACCTGTACCAACACACACAAACATGTAGCGCATCACATAATGGAGCAAGATGACCCCGTTACTATGGCAACCACACACCCAGCTTCACTGGATGACGTGCGCGGAGAGCAATTTTCACACTGTGCACTGTGGGTGGGAGTATGTGTCAGTCTGTTCATATAAAATTAGCCAGCAAACAGTTTGGAGCTAAAAAAGGACAGCAGGCAAACATACAAGGACACACACGTTTCTGGTGTGTGCTGAAAAGGTTATGAGAGTCTCACTTAGACAGAACCGAAGAAAATCATCATGATCCGCTGGTCATATAAAAGTAATACAAAGCGCAATTATTTTATATTGAGGGGGGGGGTTGTGCTTGAGATGAAAAAAGAAAAATATCTTTGATTTTGGTGTATTCTATGTACAGTATATTTTATAGGGATGTCCTGAGCCGATCCTAAGCATCGGTATCGGGAGCGATCCAGGCATACTTTAATGCATCGTATCGGCTAAACTGAAGCAGATCAAAATCTGATCCTTTCTGTACTGAACTCTACAGTGTTTCGTCCACCTCAGACAGCTAGTGATGAGGCACACTGCTGTCCTTGACGATACACTGCCAGCATTTCATTACACGCGAGTGAAAATTACAATGTGTGAAAATGAAAAGTGATTTGGTCCCACCGGTGATGGACTCTGCTCTCTGACACCCGGATTGGCAAACTTTATAGTCTTGAATCTGGACTTCCAGCTATCAGATCAGACTCTATATCTGCAGATACCCATTATTAAAAAAAGAAACCTGCTCAGGATCAAAGCTAAAAAGCCTGAATGGGACATCAATAATATTTTAAGAAATAATCAAAATCCATTTTGTTTAAGGCTTCATCATCATTAAATCTGGAAATAAAAGTTGAGAGTTGAATGCTTTCTGTAGGCACTGTGCTTCATTACCCTTGGCTACCAAGATATTTCAGCTTTAGACTAGTCCATTAGCTCTGTCTAATTGAGCTGTCCATCCCGGTTACTGTTAGCACAGTGTGCTAAAGCACACAACATAAACCTCTGTGTGGCCTTGGACCTAAAATTAGCACTCTAGTTGGTTGGAGGCTAATACGATGTGCTTGACCTCATTAACTCAGAGCACATCCATTCACGAAAACGCAGATCTGAAGTCAGAGCTAAGCATGCAGCCCACAGAGGTGGGCCAGAGAGAAAAGGGGAGTCATGCTGGTTTCAGATCAGTACTTGAGAGTGTTTGGCCAGAATGCGAGAGGACTGAATAATTCCCACAGAGAGAGATAGCTGAGATAGGGCTGAGATAGCTAGCAACATGCTTAGTGCTAGTCTAAACACGGCTTTCTCTGCAGGGCAGCGGGGGGGGGAGATTAAAACATGGGTGTGCTGGCGGCAGCTTGCCATTCAGCAGCAGAACAACAGCTTTACAGAGTGTGCGTGAGAATATAGATGTGTGGTTGGGTATAACTCAGTGGGCTGAGCATGTCATAAAAACTGCCAAGGTCAGGGTTTGATTTTCCCTCCGGGGCCACCTGCAAATATACACAATTGTGTGTTATAAGCCTGCACTGAACAGCACAGAGGGGTGTGTATTCTACTGACCGAATAGCAGCACGTCTCATGGATGATGACCCTGTTGGAGAAGGTCTCATTATGGGACTCAATGTGAAGTGTCCTCTCTTTACGGTTCAGCGTGTTTTTCTGGGTGAAGTAGACATAGTCCACACCTGCAATCTGCAAACCCACCACACACACACACACACACACACACACACACACACACACACACACACCTCGTTAAAACACACTAAACTAAAATTAAACTCCAGGTTGCAGCTTAATAAACTACTGTACATCGAATAGAACTCAAAATTATTATATTGTTATATAAAAAACAAACTTGGCAATGAAAGATGATTTAATGCTCGCAGGCAGTGATAAGGAGCTGCTAAAGTCACAATAACAACACAACAACGCGTTGTTCTTTAGATGCACATTAGCGGACGATCTGATGTGCAACATACCCTTTTGAGCAGGCGCGGGGCGTCAACATCCAGGGCACAGCGGCGCTCAACCCTGTGGGTGGAACCGTCCTCGCTGGTCTCCTCTTCCACCACGTCACTGGCCACAAACATGGGGATAAGGTGACAGGTGGGGAACCGGCGCTCATAGGCCTGAAAGAGGAAGCGAGACCAGAATTGTCAGCCAACACATTGGTTTTCTATCTTGGTAGATATCTTTTAGGCTTCAAGTTGCATTCCGGCGAATGAAGTAGGAGGAAAGGAATAGAGGCTTCACTAGCTCCAGTGTCGTCTCTCTACATGCTGTGCAGACGGCAGACAATAAAAATATATAGGCAAAGAAAAAGCCACAAAGAGGCTGCAGCTCATGTCCTATTCTGATGTTAAAACGACACTTTCAAATTTAAAAGAATTTCTGCTGGGTTTTTAAGTTTAAAAAAAAAAAAATGTTTCTGAAACATGGCATTTTTGTGTAGGAGTGACATTTTCAGCATTTGGAAAATATTTTATTTAGAAAGGCTATGCGGAGGTTTATTTTAATATATGATTGAAAGGCTCAGGATAAATTCAGCTTAAAAGAATACCACACAGCTACAACACAGGGGTCATGTAATGCCAGCTTGTATAATATTCATTAGAAAAAGGCCACGAGTATTGTGATAAGAATCTGAATTGGTGGGCAGAGAAAAGCTCTATGCAGCAAACAAGTGAGAGTCCAAACAAAAGCTCCTTCAACTCTGCACCGTTCCAACCCTCTCACTCCAGCTAAGCCACAGCAGAGAATGGCCCAGACCTAACTAAAGCACTTTAACTGCTTTACAAAAAAGAAAAAAAAAAAGAAAAAAGGGCAACACACAACAATGGGCTCAAAATATGTGTTCTCATGAATACGAAACACTGGCAAACCCAGCTCTTGTGCAGAGGCCAGCAAGCTGTTATGCAACTGGGCCTCATGGCTGTCGCAATTGTTACATAATCACCTGATCGCGATTATTTGAGCTAACGGTGATCGTTTTGCATAATCGTTAGAATCATTTCCATTCACTTGTATAAAAACAGCTGGATGAAATACAGAAACAAAAGGTCATATTTCCATCACTATTTTCACGTTGTTTGCCACCGCAGTGTTTCGGCACACACTTCACTTGGGCGCACCGCTCAGGTCTATTAACAGCAGCCAACGTATATCTGGCGAACCCATTTTAGCGTTTTGTTCTTTTTATTTTTTTATCTGTCCGAGAGAACCACGTCACTGTCGAGAACCATCGATTAACTAGTGGATAGTCTCCCCTCGCTCTCGCCCTCCTGTCTACTGACAATCGCACATGCTCTGCAGAGAAACAGAGACACTCTCCTGTTTAATGTAGGCCTACCTATGCCGTCGTTTAATAAAAGCTTGTGATAAGTGCACCTGTTGGTCGCGGGTGAACAAATCCAAAACACAAGTTGTGTTTTTTGGGCCACTTTATAACATCGCCGAGAGAGAAATAGAAAGAAGCCGGTGTGTGGGCAGGAAGAGAAAGAGGTGTAGGTGTCTGTGTGTGTGTGTGGGGAGGGGGTGAGCAGATTAAAATAGTTTGAGAGTAAACACTAAAAAAAAAAAGGTGGAGAATTAAATAGAATTAAAATGGTGAAATGAGAAATATCCTACTAGAAATGAAGTAATGTATTCTTTCAAATATTGTATATGTAACATTTTCAATAAACAAATATACCGCAGCATCCATTTCTACCTTTTCTTTATTGGATTGGCATGGTTGCAAAACATTCCAGTCTAAACACCCGACTAGACTAGTATTACAACAGTAAACTGATGCTCACGATAACGTGTGCCGGAGATGACAAATGTTTAGTCACCTCACTGAGACTCTTATGTCATGTATCCTTTCTGCATAAACCGACAGGATATTTCCTCATTGTTAACAGCTTGTGAAACTACATCCTGAAACTTAAGTCTCCAGGGTATGAATGAACACATTTATCTAGAAGTGAATAAGCAAATGACGGAGATTTAAAAAGAAAGGCACCCGGGAAGGAAAGACAGACAAGGGAAAGTACAAAGATGTGGGGAATGTGGCAGTTTAACCCTATCTGTTTTAAACCTACCACTTCATCAACAGGGACGCAGACTGGAAACATACAGTAGGCCTGAAAGTGACAGTGCCTGACGGACAGGGGCGGGGAGCGACTGCGGGAGACCAACCGAAAGAGCGAGTGCTGCTCACGAGACGTTCGGGGTCGGCCGAGCTAGTGTCAGCTGAGTCTCTGATAAAGGAGCTGTGTTCTATGGAGCATAGGGCCGCCCGTGTCTCTGAGCTCCTGTGAAAACCACGAGAACAGAAAACTGTGACATGAGATGGAGCTTGAAATTCAAATTGAGCGAGAGCCGCTTGAACTGATTGGTCTTTTTGCATTTTTCGTCTTTATGGCTGGGTCGGGTTGTTTAACGAAACAGACGCAAGAGTAGCTTTAGACTTGTTAGTATGTTGATCAGCACCAGCAGCCTTTGTTCTGTGTCTGAGTGGGCAGTCAGTAGGGTTCGGCAGCTCCTAGCATTCTGCTGCCCACTGTCTGCCGACTGAGTGAATGCTGAGCTCTGTTTTTCTGCCCTGATGCTCTGGAACACTGGGCGCAGGCTTTGTACTGCCATCAGTGCTGACTGTAAACATCAGCTGCACCCATTAAAAGCAACCATGCATCAACAACAAACTCAGCCACAAATGCCACGCGCCGTCAAAAAACACCCCAACCTTTCACTCAAACAATAGGCTTACTTACTGTACAGAAACACCACTAAGAGGAACAAAAAACAAAATACTCCGTCAGAGCCTTCTTCTGCTTCATGAGAAAACAGACAACATTAAACGAAACAGGACAACTTTTAGCCGCACCGTGTCCGACTGTTTTAGTGTTAAAAACAGGAAACCGGAAGGCCATGATACCGGGTTATTCCTCAAAAAAGGGAATGTAAGGGCATGCTGCTAGACTCTACTGTTGGTTTCTGAAAATACAACGCAATCCGGTCACATCTGATCATCTGACTGACTTCTGTACTAAGTATGATACTAATGATGACAGTGAACTGCCGTCATTTCAAAATTCTAAGCAACAAACTTACACTACTCCGTCGTACGGATTTTGTCACATCAGTCTCTGGCGCTGTTTACACCTGGCATTAAGGTGCGTCTCGGGTGATCTGATCACAAGAGGAAATCTCCAAGTACATCAATTCACACCCGACATCGGAATGCGTCTCGACTGACCACTTGTGATCGGATCACACTTCCCTGCTCTGTGCGCAAGTAAACACGTAAATCATTTCCGTTTGCAAAGACCATGTGTTTTGGTCTTTAACCTGTATTTGATGAATTTACTGGTTATCAGGCCACAAATGAGACAAGTATTAGGTTGGAAAAAGGATAGACGCCGCCAGAGCGGAGTGATTCTTGGGGCCGGGACACATTGATTACCGCACAAAAACAACTTTTTAACTATATTCACTGATTTTGGTGAAACTGGATCACATATTATGGAGTAAATATTTTCAGTTTTTCCCTCTGATGTCCTCTGGCTGCTCTGCCTCAGCAGCTAGCATGTAACAAAGACTCCTATTATTAGCCGTGGAGCTAGCAGTCCTATTAGCATTAATAGCTTAAATAAAGCTGAGCTAGCTTTACTAAACCTCCAACACTCCTCCGCTGCTCCGAGCTCCCAGTCCGGGGCTAAGTCAGCTAGCTTTAATACGACCGCTAGCTGAGCTCACTTGCTAATCGACATTAGTGCTTGTCCGCTTGCACGGAGCAAGTACACTCTGTGTTTGGGCAAGTGGAATGCCTGGTGAACTTGCTGGGTAAGTGAAAAATAAAGGTGATGTCTTTAACCATTTTGAAAACAGTTATTGTTGTTGTTAGCTGTCTATTACCCGTCCATGATGCCTGGGTGGCAGCTCTGATCTCACTGCGTAATGGAATAACGAGCGACCGTCTCATTGGATAGGTTGGTTGTTTTGCGGGGATTTTTGTCATTTTACTTTGCTAATTTAATGGTCTTCCTCCGCAGAGCGAGTGAGAGCCGCTGCTCAGCGACAGACTCGTTCAGAGAGCTAACCAGCAACGGTGGGGAGAGGCATCAGGGAAACAGCATGCAGAGTGGGCCATGTCACGCTTATCAGTCTAATCCTCCATATAAAAAACAAACAAACAAACAAAAGATTACTACAAAATGGGAACATTTTATTACATTTTCAAGACACTAGTTATCCAGCTAACCTTTGCAGAAAAACACAAATTATATTTATATATATATGTATCTGCTCGTTCAGTGATTTGCTTAAGCTGAGCAGCCAATCAGAGTGATTTCTCCCACCAACGGCCCTCGCCGCCGATTCAACACGCTCAGTTGGCCGGAAAAGCCACAGACGAGGGCCAACGACTGCCGACGTTGCAGAACACATGTACTGTGGGCGTTACTGGAGGATTACACTAGAGCGTGTGCATATGGGCATCTTGTGGACACGTCGTGTTAGTTTCTGAGGACGTGCACAACCGACGCCGCCAAACGAGGCAGCCTCGTCATGCTCACGCGAACGTGTAGTTAAAAGAAAGTATATCTCCGGCTCAACAAAGGTCAGGTTTGGTGAGTTTTCTTTTGTTCATGCGGAGTTTGAATGAAGTGTGTATTTACAATGATCAGTGAGGTAAAATGACTGTTTCTGTAAATAGAGTCTGGTGGCTTTGAGGAGAGCATATAAAAGCGGTTTCTTTTCACATCTAACTCAGAGAATAAAGGGTTCATTTCGACCAAACTAACCAAGACGGGATTTGATGAATTTTCTGTTGTTTCTGTAGAGTTTCACAGATCCCAGCTGAAACTACTTATATTTTAATAGTCCTACATTTTCCATTTCGGACAAGCAAGTTTGGGGAAAGTAGCTGGAAAAGCTTAATGTCAGGCCCTGAGGAATTGTCTCAAATTCATTTCTTGGCCCTTTGACTCTTGTTTTACGTGGCCAATGCAAACATTTGAAAGCACTTTCTCCACAGTTTATATAAGAGACTTCATCCAGGATGTGTCAACTCACCTCTAACAGGATCTAGTCTACATTCATCTGACGTGCTATAAAACCTCCTGCAGTCACATGTCATGTTATGGAGTGCTCTCACGGCATGACTCACGACACACAGCTAAATGCGAGTAAAATAACACTGTCAATATTCAGGTCATTTGGCATCATATCCAGGTAATTACTCAAGTCTATACTGACCTACGGTGTGGAGTAAGTGTGTAACACTTAAACTCTGTAAGTGTGTTCCATTAGGACATCTTTTCATTATTGTCTCATCTTCTCAACTATCACATAGAGAAATGGAGGTGATAACTTAAGTAGGATACAGTCATATAACCTGCTGATTCTGTTGAATTTAACAATACAGGGCTCCAGGGTGCAATCATTTTGGAGTGCACTGAAATTAAGCAGTTCTGCATGTGCTGTGCATGTCTCCGAGCGCGTATGTATGTGCATGCGTGAGACAGCATCCTGTACTCCCACATTGCTTGCGTGCAAACGAGAGAAATCGTGAGCAACATCGCAGCCTTAAAACATATTTCAAAATTAAGAGAACTATTGATTATTTTTTCATCAAGCTAAAATGCTGCGGGGCCCGTTCCACCTGTCCCCGGGACGGAAAGGCCCAGCCCAGACATCATCGGCGGAGGTAGCCGTTCCACCTGCCTCCCCTGTCCCCTGTCCCCAAGTAGCCTTATAGGTGACGTAATTGACGGCAAGCCGCCTCCTCCTCCTCACCACGGGGCTCAAATTGCTGCTGTGAAAAAGGAATCGAGGGTGAAAATAAATCCCAAAATGTGAGAGTGTGTGTGTGTGTGGGGGGAGGGGGGGGGACTGAAGGGAAAAGCATGATGAGCAGATTAAAGTAGTTTGTGAGTAAACACTAAAATAAAGTGGCAAGTAATAGCTGTCATGCATACCAGTGCATTACCCCTTGAGAAGCATTTATATTGAAATTTTAAGAAAAGCGAATATACCATGATATATTACGGTTACCGTCGGTCCGAAATTTTAGGCCAAACCACCCAGACCTACTGTAGCTGCACCTAAATTATGTGCTGGTGCACTTAAATGTAAACGTTAGGTGCACCAATGCAAAAGGTTAGTCTGGAGCCCTGAAATAGATAATGGATTCATCATTACGTGACATTGGCAACAATAAACTGTGTACTTGACACCTGGCATGCTCTATTCACTCCATCTAACATGCAAACAGGCCAAAAGCAGCCGTTTAAAAACAAACCTTCACCTGCCCTGTGGTCAGGGTTTGGGACAGGGAGCAGGCAGTGATGACAGATCAACCTAAAACAGACATGGTAACCAAACTCCACCACAGTAATAACGTTTCATGTGCCCTTGGCCGCCGCTGTTTCCTGGAACTCTTTTGCACACTGAGACAGTAAAAAAACAAAACAATATATATAAACCAAAACACATCCAATTTCCCTGGCTAGCTCAAACAACTGTCCACGTGTAAGAAAGACTGCAAGAACCTCGTCCTCCAGTCTCCATGGTGACAGGATGTGTTCAGACACACCTCAACTGGCCAAGCCATGAGTAATGGTTCCTGGAATTTGGCAGGAGATTTTATGTGCTTTCCAGGGACGCATGAGAGAAAATACAAAAACAATACATGGTTATTGAATCCCTTCCTGCACGCACAGAAAACATTTTCCCTTTGGTCAACAGGCAACGTGGTTAAGGGCATGAGTATGGAAAACAAGACTTGTTTCGCTCAGGAAGGAAGGTTCAGGAAATCCAGGAGTTCCAAGGGGATACAGAATACATTTTAAGACTACAAAGGCCTGCATGTGGCATGTATACGTGTAAAGCATACTACCGGGCGAGACAACAAGAGGCAGGCAGGCCAGCCATTATCTGGCTTGAAATTAGGGCATAAAAAACTCAAACCTTAAATATAGCTGCGAGCACGATCCAAACAAATGAAGGGAAAAGAGCTCTCAAGGACACATCATTTTTATTCCCCGTATATCAAGTCTGACTGTGAACCCCCCCCACAGAACTAACTATGCTGAAACACATGTTTTTGTCATTTCTGGTCGCGCTGCTTCCGTCCTCTTGACGTCTGCTGTGGAGTTTTAGTATGGGTGGGGCTCAGGGAAGCTCCTGATTGACTGATTAATGAAGAAAATATTTGTCAGATTATTTAACAGTGACAATCGTCGGTTGCAGCCTTAAACATGAAGGTACTTCACATTGATGAAAAAAATCATTAAAAGCTCCAATCTTACCATAAAAACAAACAGTCATGCTTATTTTGCAAAACTGCAAACAGTGATCCTGTACGCCCAGAGATATTAAAGGGAGAGATACTACTGGACAAACAGTAAACTAATCTTTCATCTCGTGGGCATCGTTCATTAAATTGCCCAACCCTAATCGAAACAATTTGAGAAAACCAAACCACAAGCTTCAATTATTACACTCATACCAAACAACCACAAAAATGAGCAGATATGTGTTTGCACTAGGTGTGTCAGACGTTGGCCTGGTTTTGCTTTTAAGGGTTGAGAGCCAAAATGGCTGAGAAGAACCTCTAGTATCAAGTAGCAGTATCACTTTATTGGCAAACAATAGTGAATGTGCAGAGACAATGGTGCTGGGTCATACTGACAGTGACAACACAATACTGTAACAATAAATATAGACATACCAGCTAAAGGAACTGACATTTATGGCAAAGAAGAAGTGCCAGACATAAAACAATAGAATGTATTCATAACTCTGCATTTACCGTAAATACATTAAGCATTCTGTGACTGCCCGTTGAGGTGGCGTGACAAACAACATGTTAGAGAAGGGAAGTGGTGTGAGTCCACCAATGTACTGCAATATGATAGGACCACAAAATAGCTGGTTGAAAAGTAAGAAACACCCTCACCCGAAGGCAAAGATGTTCTAACGTAGCAATAGCTCTGATGCAATGTTTCTATCAATATACAGCTGTTCGCACAAGAACGCGAGGGAGCCGCAAATTGCAGAAGACATGAACTGACTTGATGGCGAATGTTTTGGTATATCACGTGTTACACAGCCTTCACATGAACTTCAGCCACACAGACAAAAACAAAAATAGGCCACTCAGTTTTATTAGACATGACCATTCTCCTGTCATTTAAAAAAAACCTTTAGTTCCACATCCTGGGTGTGTTTTGCTTCTTAGATAAATCCATTTGCTTATCTAGTCAATCCTCCAAGCGAGATGAGGGTTCAATCTCCTATGGGTAAGATGAAAATCCTTGGCCTGTAGGTCACCTGGGACCAACACTCTGACTGGAGAACACTTCCAACTTCCTCGGTAGCAGTGTCACATCTCTGGAGCTTATGAAAACGGCCGTGTAATGCAGACCACCAGCCACGCAGAGGTCAGCCTCTGCTATTTTTGTCAGCTGGCTATCCTGACAGCTGGGAAAGCGGTAACATTTCGGTCGGGGGCACTTTCAGATTAACATACTTGATGAGGCGAGCGTAGATTATTTCAAAACATACCGCCAAACAAAAAGGCGGAAAAGCTGAGACGCAGCCGTCGATCTGGCTACGTTCCATAAGTATTCAGAGGAAATTCACCACAAGAGCGACTAACTACAGTGCTGTGTAACAAACACTTGACATGTTCTATTTTAAGGTTCGTTCATTCAAATGTCTGTAAATGTCATTTACAGAATACAGACAAAAAAGTCAGGATGACTTACACATTTGGTCTCAGTTATATACTTATGTAGTACAAAGAAGGGATACTAGCATGTGTCAGCGAGTTCCTCCTGAGACATTCATATTTCCCTTGTAACACTTCAGTTACTTCAGGCAGTGACACTGATAAATGGAGGACCACTGTTTCCTCTAAAAAGACCCAATACATATTGAATAACAAATACACACCACCCTTGACGTCAGATACAAACAAACCCGGCTTTGAGTAAGTACTGGTGGCAGGGGTGTGACGTCATTAGCCAATGTTTGGTGGCAAAGAAACAATCATTACTAATTCCCACCCGCCACCTCAGGCATTCCTGGGCCCTGACCATCATTCCAGGGGTGGAGATCACACCCAGTCACATATTCCTATTTTGGTCGGGGCTGCCAGTAGTTAATTGTTCTGACTGGGTCACGTTCGCTGTCGCTTGCAAAAAGGATGTTCGGCTGCTGTCTGGTGGACAATCGGGGTCACAAGAACATTTGATCGACTCTTAGGCCTACAGATTAGCGATGCCCTCCTGGCTATCACTGGGCACCAGCAGGATGCCAGTGCTGCCAAATGACAGATTTCGTTCACGTTCATTCATGAGGTTGTAGCAGACACACGACCCACTTCTGAAAATAGTGGCCCTGCCTAGGCTTGAGCGGTATTTGCTTTTTCACACCTTCATAACGTTTCATCGTGGTACACGCTATATGACGGTATTTGTGTAAAACATCAAAAGAAAAGCTGAGCTGCAGGTGACCGGAGTCATTGTAGTATTTAAGACATTGCCTAGCCTACAATGCTGTCTAATGCAAGCTGTCCACTTAGAGGTGTAAGGAACGTTCTTTTTTTTGTTTTTTTACATTCGAAGCTTCTATTGAGATTTTCGAATGAAGCTTGAATGCCTGTCATATTTTTACTTCATCACCCTAAAAAAATTTTTAAAAATCCTCAATTTTAATAAATTGATTCATCGTTTTAAATGATTCATCGTCTTTTTTTAATTAAATCTGCTTTCTTTAATGAATATAACTTGTGGGTTATGGTGCTGTTAGATTCGCGCTTTGTGCAAACAGTTTTTTGACCCCAGTGAAAATGTTTTTGAAAGGCTAAAATGCCGATAAATATGGATTGGAGCAGAATATTTGTTAGATCTGTTCCGCGTGTCGGAACGAAGCATGGCTGCACCCGGTCAAAGCATGGATTTCCCCGGAGAACGAGCCGCAGCATTTTAAACCTCGCCCCAGTCTCCCCTCGCTCTGCCCCCTCCGGTGCAACAATCCCGCATACAACACGGAGACAGCCTCCTGGTTAAATGTAGCCCTACCTATGCCGCTGTTGTGTAAAAGCTTGTCAGTGCACCTGTTGCTGCCGATGTCATCCGGTGCCACGGTGGTTTGATCGTTTGGATAGCCGACGTCATTAACAATAAGCCTCCTCCAAACGATGCTCAACTGCTGAAAACGGAATCGAAGGGTGAAACGAATCCAACGAATTTTTTGGGCGACTTTAGTAAACACAGTGCTGACGAATAAAGTCAACGGAGACAGAGACATTAAAGGGTTGCATGTTAACATATATGAGGACTTGTATGCTAGGTTGGACACTAAAGAGGGAGAGGTGGATTTGTACAGGTTGGCCAGACAAAGAGATAGAGATGGGAAGGATGTGCAGCAGGTTAGGGTGATTAAAGATAAGGATGGAAATGTATTGACAGGTGCCAGGAGTGTGATGGGAAGATGGAAGGAGTACTTTGAAGAAGCTCGTGAGAAAACACTAAAATGTAGTGGAGAATTAAGTAGAATCAAAATGGTGACATAAGAAATAACCTACTAGAAATAGGACAATGTATTCATTTATGCTTTGAAATATATTTTCAATAGGCAAATATTTTTTGTTGCAGAATAATGCCCGGCAGTACATACTTCATAGTTACATTTGTTTGTTTTTAAGAGAAAATGATTGAATAAAATATTTAAATATTAATGGGACATGTTTTGGATATTTATTTGGGGTAAATTAATTGTTATATTAATCGAGTAATAAACAAATAATCTGTATAATAATCGATACAAAATAATCATTAGGTGCAGCCCTACTGGAGCCACGAGTCAGAAACAATCCTACGCAGCCACTAGGGTTGAACGATTGAATATCGCCAATCTGTTGGGTTTTTGGGGCACTTTGTGTCATTATTATTAGTATTATTTTGCTAGTTTAATGGTCTGCCTCCGAAGAACAAGTGAGGGCGCCGGCCCGGTGACAATCTCTCTCAGCGCTGCGCACGCACACACCTGTGTGAATATATGGTCAATCGCTGGTCGTAGGGCTGACGGTGGCTGGTCGAAACATGCTAACATATAGCTCAACCCTAACCTCAATACAGCGTCTCCGTATCAGTTTAACAGAAAGAGGACGTCCGTATTTTCTGACGGTATTGAAAAATCCTCCCTTCGAGATTTCTAAATACTGTAATACCTTGATACCACCCAAGCCCTTGCTGGCATCGGTTTATATAATTTAAGGTGAATAGGTAATAGAGAATGAAGTAAAGAGAACAGCATATGGAGAGGAAAATTCCTTCTGGCTTTCATTTCAGAGAGCAATGCTATGAACTCCAAACTAGGTCATCGACAAGGATGGGGGGGGGGGGGGGGGGTGGGGCCTGCCTTTTAACAAACAAAAGCATGGTAAAAGAGCCAGTCCCCAAGGGAACCAGCAACAATATTTAGAC